>JAUBNQ010000016.1:12080712-12093381 GCA_032353495.1 Ctenopoma kingsleyae | reverse complement strand
TTTAGTTTGCACTCCACCACCATTGACTATTTGAGGGGGCATACGTGTTCGCCCAACTTGTGAAGTGGGTTTGTGATACGGATCCTTTTCTACTTGTGAAAGTCTGAAACTGGACAATCATAAAGGGGTTAACTCAAACCACTTCAGCCTTAAACTTGGCTCTTGGCGTGGGGAGAGAAAATAGCTGTAAAGTTATGCAGAAGTTATTCTTCATCCTTCGGGCCGTCCCTAATCCGCCAAAAACCTCATTCTTTCATCGGAGAACTGTGCCTCCTTTCTTGTCCCCCCCTCTCTATACAACATAAAGTCAGACTGCATTTAATGGTTATGTCGGGATGGGAGAGGGTCTTTCTTCTTCCCCCTTTTCTGCAGAATATTGCCCTTTTCGTCGTGTGAGTCTCCCAACCCGCAGGGATCCCCATATTCTTCCCTCCGCGTCTGACTCGAATCACAAACTAACCCTGATTTTCACCACTTTGCTGGGAATTGCGGGGAGTGATAATAGAGATTTCGCTTTCATTTTATACGCTTGACTTGGTTATTGTTGCTTTTCTCCTCTCCCGTGATTCTCCCCTTCTCCAGGGATTAGCCCTGACTTCGCCCGCTATACTGGCCGCCGAAGTGCCCCTGAGCCCCGGGATGACAATTGATGCAGATCAAGGCGGGCTTATTCTGCGCCTTTAAAAGGGACCGAGCTGAGTCGGGTTTAAATGAAGCAGTTTTAATGGAAGAAACGGATGCGCCTCCGTTTTCTGCTCAGTTCCCGCAAATGAACTGTTAGATTTCAGATAACTGTTGCTTTTGTTAGATGTTTATTATATTTATACTACACATATATGCATAATGAAATGATTAAGTTAAGTTGCAGTGGTGAAAACTATTTGAGTACATTTACTCAGGTCCTGTACTATTTGAGATAACAGGCCGCATGGAATGGTCACTGACCTTTAGCCTCCTTAGATAAAACCACTTACTTACTATTACTTTGTACACACTGCATCATAACATTTCACATAATAACACGTTTCTTATATGTCATTATATTTTTCAGCAAAACGTCTAGTTTTGATATTGAAGTACTTTTACCATTTAATATTTCTAGCTTATGTAGGAACTTGGAACCTGTACTGTAATGTAATATTTTTACATTACGTACAGTGCTGTGCAAAAGGAACTGGCCCCCTCTTTATTTTTTTGCATATTTGTCACACTTTAATGATTCAGATAATCAAACTAATCATAATATTACACACAAATAACCCAAGTAAATACATAATTTAGTTTTTAAATGACGATTTCAGTTATTAATGGAAAAAGCTTTTCAAACCTACCTGGCCCTATGTAAAAAAGTAATTTCCCCCTAAACCTATAACTGGTTGTGCCACCCTTGGCGGCACCAACTGAGTCTTTCACTTCACTGTGAAGAAATTTTGGCCCACTCTTCCTTGCAGAATTGTTTTAATTCAGCCACATTGGAGGCTTTTCAAGCACAAACATTTAAAGTCATACCACAGGCCACTCTAAAATCTTTTTTTAGCCGTTCAGCGGTGGACTTGCTGGTGTGTTTCAGTGAACTTGAGCTTACGGTCACAAACTGATGGCTGGACATTCTCTTTCAGGATTCATGGTTTCATCAATTATGGCAAATCGTCCAGGTCCTGAAGCTGCAAATCAGCCCCAGACCATCCCACTACCAGCACCGTGTTTGACTGTTGATATGAAGATGAAGATGTTTCTTGGCCAATGTGAGACAAGCTTTTGCGTTCCTTTTGGTCAGCAGCGGCTTTCACGTTGGAACTCTGCCATGGACGCCATTTTAGCCCAGTCTCTTTTTTTACTGAATCATGAACACTGACCTTAACTGAGACGAGTGAGGCCTGCAGTTCTTTAGATGCTGTACTGGGTTCTTTTATGATCTCCTGGATGAGTTGTTGCACTCTTATTAAGTAATTTTGGTAGGCCACACACTACTTGGAAGATTCCCCGCCGTTCCAGGTTTTCCTCATTTGTGGATAATGCTTTTCACGGTGGTTCGACAGAGTCCAAAAGCCTTATAAATGGCTTTCGAACCCTTTCCAGAGTGACACATCCATTACTTTGTTTCTAATCTTTTCTTGAATTTCTTTGATATGTTGCTTTTGAAATCTTTTAGCGTGCTTCACTTTGTCCGAGACCTGCTATTTAAGTGGTTTTTTGTTTTACCAGATCCTACAGTAGTCAGGCCTCAGTGTGGCAAGTGAAATTGAACCAGCTTTCCAAAAAATGTTGTTAATTAAAGTTCATTTCTGATTTAGCAAGGTGAGGATTACTTTTTCACAAAGGGACAGTTTTTTTTACCATAATAAATTATTATCTTTGTGTAGTATTTATTGTGACAAATATGCAAAAATAAATCAGGAAGGAGGAAAATACTTCTTCACAGCACTGTACTTCTTCTGCCGCTGAATAAGAGTTAAAATAAGGTAAAGGAAGATAAAGGTGGAGTTGCTGACTGTGACAGTTTTACAGGTGTTTCAGTATATGTCAGTTCTACGGGTGTCATAAGCACTGCAGCAGAAACTGCAGATCTGCTTATCGCTTGCACATCACACAAGAGCAGGTTTCATGTATTTGCTGCGTCTCCTTGAGTCAGGCATCTGTGTGGCGCTGTGAGAAGTTAATCTTTGTTGACGGTGTGTTGCGCACTCTTCCATGGGCTGGTTGGAGTTTTGCTGGGATTTCTCCTGAAAAGCTCTGCTCATGTAGAGGGGGATAATTACCAAACAGGCAGCCGTCAGCAGCAACATAAAAGCCGCTTTGACTTCCTCACTGCTGGTCGCCTGCAGGGGATGGTCCCTCTCCCTGCTCACCCTGCTCACCCAGACCACTTCTCATCACTCCTGAGAGGCAGAGACGTCTTGTTCCATAACAAGACACAAAACTGACTTCTTTCAGCTCCAGTGAACTGGACATAAACCCCGACTGACAGCCTCCAGTGCCCAAACAGAACAGAGCGAGGACGGGTGGGCCAGGACAGAAGACAAGAGAGGAGTGGGGGCAGCAGAGGACTCACTAAAAAAAGTTTTTCTTTTTACAGATGTTTGTTAAGAAATTTTTTTCCCTGGTGAGAAAATGTATGATTTTTCTCTACAATCCTGTCAGAGTCATTGTTTTCATCTGAGAGCTCAGCAATAAAAGCGTGAAATGCTCTAAATGTAATGGGCCGGGAGTGATTGTTTCTGACAAGCAACAAAACACATCGTCCCTCCCCTCAAATTAGTCCCCCAGGAGGGGGTGGGGTGAGGGGTTCATGTCCCAGGAGACACATGGACGGGACAGCATGCCACCATATAGCATGTGACTTTGAGCATCTCATCTATACTAGTATGATTTTCTCTGCTCTTTGCTGGTTCCAGTGATTTAGAAGATAAATGTGTGTATTAAGGCAGCCACTGTAATCAACGTTCACCTAATTTATGTTTTCCACTTTCCAAAGAGTCGCTTGTTTTGTTTATGGTTTTTGAAATTTTCCTTATTGCACTGAAAGCATCTTAATGCACTTTAGAGTAACACACTATAAGGCAACATTTTAAGTATTATATTTAATATGTGCTTAATTGAAAATCCACTGTTTCTATTGATTTACATGTTATAAAATGTGTTTCCTGGCATCAGTTTAAAGATGTCTTCTGGAGTGTTCTGAGAAAACTGACTGCTTGTTATTGGTACGGTTCATCTAGTATGATTAATGCATTTTTACTAAAAATATTTCAAAAACTCTTTTTTTTTTATATGTGCACTCTCCTTCTTCTCATCTTTTACTGCTGCCTCACTGTCTTTAATGACATATTGTGTACACAAACTGTAGGTATAGATTCCCACCCTCCACGGTGACTAAAACTGTGCATTTATGTTCTCCAAGCACATGTGCTTGTATGTGCTGTAGCAGGAAATAGAGTAAAAAAGGTAACAAAACACTGTTCTATAGCACAGTGAACAAAACCTCCAAAGAGATTAAAGAGCAGATGAAAGCCAGATCAATTCTTAGTAAGTTCTCTTCTTTCTGTGGTGTTTGATGTTACAATACAAGTAGAAGTTTAAGTTCACTCCAAAATGTACAATTTAATTTTGAATTAAATCGTACATTTTTTCAAAAATTAAACAAAAGTCTTAGTCTTAGTTTGAAGTCTGTGACAAATCCTTTACATGTCAATTCTGTTTTCTGCAAATACAAAAAAGCTGACACTGAAATAGTCAAAGATTGAACAAGCACAGGAGCTGTATTACATCTCCATCTTATTCAGCTATATTATTCATAGTGGGCCAGGGTTGAATAGGCAGTTAGACTGGGAAGAAAAGGCAGTTAGCTAGTCAGTTAGCAAGAGGTTAGCTTTTAAGCGAGCTCTGATTTGTGAACGAGGGAATGGGAGGAGTGGTGGAGAGCTTGGCGTTCAGGAAAGCCTCTCCTGGGTCAGAAGAAAAGAATTTGGCCCAGATGCAGGCAGCGATGTTAACTTTGAGTGGCCCCTGTGGCTCAAGCTCAGTACCCCCTCCTATTTACTTCCCAAGCCCCCAGGTTGCCTTTGCATGACATCATCCCCAAACTATGCCCCCCATACCCATGTGAATCTGAGCTGTCACAATCGGCAGTCACCCCCCCTCTCCATTAAACTGTACTGCACTGCAAACCCATACGTTTCCCTCTCTCCCTCTCTTCTTCTGCTACCAATCTCCTCCCTTCTTCTTCTTTTTTAACCCCCAGAAAGGCATTGTTTGAGTCAGGGCTTGATCAAAAAACTGTTGCCCGCCAACCACAGGGCTTTCTGTAAATTCAATAAGGCCACCTTAAAGATTTTCCTAATTAATGGATGACATCTTTGGCTGGAGGAGAGGCGAGGCATTCTGCTCCAGCTCGCTCTTTGTTCGCCTCCTAATTAACTTTCCTAGGTCACTCAGGTCCCCGCAACCTGAGAGTGAAGAGCCCCCATTGAGGAGGGAGTTGTAAACTTACTTTTTTTGCCTCGGCACTTAAAAGGGGAAAGCAACTATAGGGAACAGAAAATATCCTATTTAAGCCCTTTGTGAGTGAACTGCTTGCACATGTTCTAATAAAGGAAGTCTTCTAAATAAGCTGCCATGTTGCTCTCCGCTCCCCCTTTTTCTCCCTTATCCCACCTCTTTCTCTCCCAGCTCCACAGAAAGGTTATGAATGATAGCTCTGGGTTGAGGGGGGTAAAGGGCCAAAGCACAGCATCTGGGCATTGTGGAATTGTGAGCATCTGAAACTTTGAGGGAATTTGAAGATGGGAAAGCACTGAGCGGCTGGGTGGTGGGGTTGATGACTGAGAAAATTTGGTGAAAACAAAAAAAAAGTGCTTCTTTGGCTTTGTCATTGTTTGACTGTTTCTAAAGGATCCTATGTCTTCCAGCTGCTTTCATCACTCCTCATCCTTATCCCTCAAAGGTAAAATAAGTCCCACAGACACTTATGACAGAAAGCTGCCATCTCAATTTCTTTACTTGGATGAATACAAATAAGACCAATTTGCTGTGTATTGTAATTTTCCATAATCATGAGCACATACTGGGCATACTAGGTGCAAATACAAGCACACTTAGTTGCTACTTTGGTCACAGTAGCTCCTGTTTAGCATAAGTGACGCAAATGACTAGAAACTAACTTTAGAAAGACAAAGTGAATAGAATAAGCACAGGCTTCAATTACATGCATGATGGTTTGTGCAGGAACATCTGGTTCCATCACTACACCTGTAACCACTCAATAAGTTAATACTGTGTCAAAGTAATGGGGGAGCTGGATGTTGCTCCACAAAATCTCACTTCAAGCTTGAGTTCTTGAGAATGGTTGATACTAGCTGATCAAAAATTTATTATTATTTTTTTTTTATTGCAATTCTAATTGTTTAACTTTTGTACTTTATCAACACAAAATGACTTCTTCTTGCAACAATGTCTACTTACCCAAGTATTACGGATGCAGATGCAGATGCACTGCACTCACTTCTATTCAAAAAAATAAATGAGAAATCTACATTTAATACTACTTCAGTAGGAATATGCCTATATGCACAGTTAAAAGGGTACTCCAGGTTTTTTTTGAGTTTTACGTCAACTGCATTGGATTATTGGATTGGATTCATTCATTTTTTAATTGCCTGACCCCCCCCCCCCATGGCATCACCTTTGTCGCGCTTCACTATAGGAATGACATTAGTCAGATAATGAGCCGTGCCATAAAATCGGTGGAATGCTCCTTCCAGCAAGGTATCCCATCTCCGCAGAGGATGTCTGACGCTCTGTTAGAGTGACTGTTAAACAAGATCCTTCTTGTCCCGTTACTCATTTTGACCAAATGTCAAAAGTCTAGGAAGAGTCCTGGTGGTTCCAGGTTACTTCCATTTCACAGTTACAGAAGCCACTGTGCTCTGCCCTGATCTATGCCTCCCCATAAAATGTCATTCTGGAAGTCTACATAAATTCATTGGAGAATAGTGGGACCTTATTTAAGTGTGTACCTTTCTAAACTATGTCCAACCACTTTAATTTGCCACATGACAAGTTCTGGAAATATCTCAAGAGAAAAAACAGAACACCTGACCACATTTTGGAGTCATTGCTATTGTAGATCAGAGATTTCCGTTTATTTTTTTTATTAATGTGTAAATTAAAAAAAATATATATATATTTTATATTAAGTTGTTATGGGTTTATGTTTGTAAATTCATGGGCATAACGTGCATCTATTTCCATTTTAGAATAAAATTGCAACACAGTACAATAAACAAAATATGATATTATAGTCAGGATAGAGGAAAAGTCAGAACTGTATCCTGACTTTGAGTTCCTAATTTGGGTCAAAGTCCAAGAACATTGGAGCCTACATTTAATTAAATCATCTCTGCTTCATAAGTGCCAACTTTAAACCCCACAAGTTTGTAAATCCAGGTTTTCTCAAACTAAGATAATCTCCATGACATCATCAGGGTTATTTTTTTAAACTTTGGAAAGCTTACTTCAGAATATATTACACAACTGTTTTCATAAGATAAGTAATATTTCTTCTGAAAAGAGTGGGAATCCCCTTTAAACTCATTTAGACTCCAAAACTTCAGCTAGAAAACATCTTGAGGTACTCCTTTTTGTTTTCCTAGGCTTTGTTGGTATTAAATAAAATGATCATCAAGTGTATACACAACAAATGTTTGTCAAGTTCCCAAGTAGAGCAAACTAATCAGTATTCTCATCATGTCACCTGACACACACTCACTGCTGCATCCTGCAAATTGTCTGAATACAGAGAAGGTCACATGCCCCAATTAATCAATGAACCACCAGTCCCCTGTTTGTCTGGATTTCTTGGTGCACATTAAGAACCACGAGGTGAGTGTGAGACTTCTGATGACAGCCCCTGTGCTGTGCTGGCTTAATGACGAGTGGGAACTGTGACCCCAGACTGTGACTGTTGAACCTGACCTGTGGAGCCAGCAGGATAACATCAGGAGAAGTAGGGCAGAACCAAGTCTGACCCCTGAGCAGAGCCAGACAAATGGCAGAATGAGAGTCAGAGTGACTGCAGGTGAACCGCTGCTGTGGAGCTGATGATGGCCATTCTGTGGTTAATCTGTGTGACAGCCGCGAACACTGTTCACACTGGTGCTGCTTCTTAAACACAGTCATTTAGACAGAGCCGATTTGTGTGTGCATGGCTGCCACATATACATTTTTGGGGCCACTGGTAGGCATCAAACGGCTAATGTTGTCCTACACTAAAAAATGTGTTTTGTTTATTGATTTGACACTAGACGGCTGTTTTTATAATAATATGTTAAAGGAGGTTTTTTACATGATTTCATTACCTTGCAACTAGTTTGAAAGTCAGTCTTAGTCTGGTATGTAACTTAGTGAATAGTGGAAATGTGGAAACTTAAAAGTTCCAGTACACATACAGTAACGTTTACTGACATAAGAGACATCTTGTATGAATCTTATTTGTTTGACTTTTTATCTATTGTGCACATAAGACGCAAATTACTATTCCAAACAAGTATATTCATGTCTTAAAGCACATGGATTGTATAGTTTGATGCATTGTCATTCATGTTTTTGTCATATGAATGAATGAATTAATTGTGTCTCATCTTAGTTTCTTTTCAGAATCCACTGGATTATTTAGACATATCATTCATCAATAAAACAAAGTGCTGGTTTGGAAATATAATAGCTTAGTATACATAATCATAACTAATCATTTCCAAACATTAAATGTAAGGTGTTTAAATTCTCATAGAAAGCATTAATAGAAATTTACCGGAAAGAGAAATAATAATAAGTTACTTATTTCTTTATGTGATGCCTCTGTGCCAAAACGTTAAACCAAACTAATGTCCTTTACTCCATTATTATTAATGTCAAAACTCAAGTCACTCATCTTCCACATATATCATGAATTACAATGTGCAGGTAGACAGAAAAGTCATGTTGCACAAGAATTATAAATTACAACTGTTACAAACTAGTTTAATGCTAATTATGCTACCTTCATTCACTGCAGAATGTAAATTAAAACCGACATTACAGAGTGGATGAGTGTGGCTACAATAGACTGACACCTTTATATTTGACTGATTATCTTTGGTTTATGGATCCACAGTGGACAGGATGTTAAAGACAGAACACCCAGGTCAAACATGGTCCCAAGATATGATAATCAATAGCTACAGCTATACATCAACAAGCTAAAACTTGACCTTAAAATAAATCTTGCTTTTGTCAACTTACAGCACCTACAAAAACAAATAGATTCTCACTACATCACCACTACATCACTTTCATTTCATCCACAAATTTAGTCACCTCTGCATGACTGAAATACGTTTCTCAGCTCTGGCAAATCCTGGCACTTTCACACACCACAGGCAGAATATTAAATGAACTGCAGATACATTGATGACATTGCGGGCTCCTTGGCTCTCACATGTTTGTCTTTGCAGTGTGAACAGACTAAGCCCCTCTACTCAGCTGTCATAATTTGTTAACGAGTCTTTTCAGGGAGGGAAAAAAGAAAAGGAGAAGACAGAAAAAAAGAAAAGAAGGCTCTTCACGAGTGACTGAAAGCAGAGGTCCATCCAGAGAGAGAACCCAGGGCGACATCAGACCGATTTTAGCCCAGCCCGTGATGGCATCTCTGTATATTTTAATATTAATGACCCCGGCCGCAAAGCCGGCTCTAAGCCTCCAACAGGTGCCCCAGCCCCACTCCAGTCTGAAAACCCAGGATCATTCATCATCCCACTATCCACCACCACTACCCGGCAATAAAGACTGCAAATGAAGAGGATGAAGGCAAAGAGGAGAAAAAAAGACATAAAGAGTGGAAAGGGGAGTTAGAGAGTCAGCCATCTCTTGCAAATAAGTTTTTGAGTCACTTTCCCCAGCTGAAACACGGGTCGATATTTTTCCCCCCCTTGAGAAAGAGATTGACTTTTGTTTGGAGTTTGTGAGAAGTGGGAATCAGAAGCAGGACAATGGGACTCCCCATGGTGAGAGGCTCAGAGGAGCCATCTCAAATCAGTCAGCCAGGGGACTGACTAATCCGTCCATTGTCCCTCCCCAGCCACCGGCCGCACATCAACACATTCGCCCCCCCATTGTCCCCCACCCTCATGCAGCGGGATTTGCTCTCCCCAACAGCCAGTTTTGTCCACGGCAGTTCGAGCGGAAGTTTCTCACTGACAATTTGCCCCAAATAGATTTGTCAGAGCGTCCAACTGCACCACACCAACTTGTGGGTTTCTGGGTTTGGGTCCTGGGTCTGTGCTTTTTTTGGGGCGGGGGGCTCTAACGTGGTGAGGCCTTGGTATGTGTGTAAGTGTGCATGGGTTTGTGGGTGCAAACAGAGGTGTGTTTGGATCTGGATTATTCACCAGTGCAGGATCTGGTGAGACTGTATGAGGCCAGGAGTAGAGTCACTTCAGTGGTAATCCTGACTGTTTGAATGTGGATTTCATATCTGTATTTTCTGATAAATGAAGTTCTGTATAGTACCACCACTATCAGGTTGAAGCATTCAGTAACCAATTTGAGAAAAAGCCCAGTTACATAAGTACTGTATCTTATGAGCTGCTCAAACTGCAGGGTAGTACCAATAAACATCCTCCTAGATTCAGGCTTAGGTTTTCTTTAAATGGGTTTATCATCATCTTGGATTATTTAAAGTAAAATAAAGAGCAACTTCATTTAGTCAAGATAAAAATACTAGGACAAGTACGACAACAAAATGTCCACCTGTCCTTATCTGACTGGAGGAAGTTGTAGAAAACGAAATAGGCTCAGTGACACAGAGATAAATGAGAAACTGATTGTTTAGTTTTTCACTGTATTGATGGGTTATTATGAGTGTAACCTGAATGCAGTGACTCAGGTGTTCCACAATATTCCACTGTTTGATTGATTTGGCTTTCAAAGAAAGACTGCAACTTCTAAGAGTTTAAGAAATATTTGGGTTTTTGTATTTTTGTGTGCCATTTTCACAAGTCACTTTTAAATATAGAAAAATCCCTCTTTGATCCATTCTCTTTAAGCTGTAAATGTTGCCAAGTCATTAACAAATACTGGGTTTCATACTTTCCAATGAGGCACTAAGTAATATTTATGAATGAAAAGTTGTGATTAAAACCGATTTTGGGCCAGAACTTACAGAAGGTAAACAGGCCTCAGGGGAGAGCAGCCACAAAACTGAATCCTGATTGGCTTATTTCACTTTTCTGTCTCATTGTCAGGATCAGGGCAATTACTGGATTAGAGAAGAGAGTCAAGATCACATCCCGTTCGGAAGCGCTCCTTGACTCCGACAGGCTATAAAACAAAGATGCTTAAATAAAGTGCAGTTACTAAATACATTTCATTTTAATCAACAAATTAAGGCCCTTTAAAAATAAAACACGTGGACAGGTAACCTGCATCTGTTGAGTGACTCCTGTTGGAGAACTGTCCGTGGTGCTGAAATCAGGCTTCATATTTTACTCTTATTTAAATCATATTTAACTTTTTCACATATTAATGTCATGTGGGATGTGTCATTTGGGAGTTTGTTAAAGCAATTTGCTTTATCTTCAACCCGGCACACATCATACATACTTCAGTGTCAGTATCTCTTCAAAACACCTCTGGGGATGATTCTTCGGTGCCAAGACAATCGTCTATCTCCCCGGTCAGTTTTAAAGGATGCACGGCTAAGTTAACATTTGGCTGGGTTGAAGGCTCCCCATTATTTGCCTTCTGGAGCTTAGTGACTTCTCCCTGAAGCCATTTGGTTTACGCATGGTCAGTTCGGCGACTGCACAAGTGTTAGCAATACATAAAAACTGTGGCATCCAATCAGTGATCACCTATATACCAATATCAATATGAGATGTGCTGTAAACAGTTTTTATCTGTACTTAACTATTATAATTTTCACATGATTACCAAAAAAATCACGAGGTGCGTAAACTCACTAGTTTATTTGATTTACCAAACTTAAGATTTTACAGGCGTTTTCTCGTTGATCAAACCAATTTGGGACATTTAGACATTAAGAACACACGCATGATGTTTCTCTATTGTTTTGCAGTGACTTCTGTAGGAGTCTCACTCTTTTCTCGTTGTTAAAGTCGATCCTATAGTATGTCAAGTATCCGCATACTGACGCAGAGCTCCCAAAATACAGATACACAATCCACTGCCCCTTTGTTAGAGTCATTTCATTGACTGCTGGATGAGAAGAGAGTCACTAATACAAAAAAAGTGAAAGACGGCAACCCCGGCAACCATGATGTTGGTTATATTTGTGTAAAGGCTATCAGTGAATGACGAGGATTAGGACGAGTTAAGGAGATTATGTCACACATTCACCCAGCAGCCACCCACACACACGCGCACACACACACACACACACGTATGTGCAAATAACAGAATTTGTCTGTGAGAATATGATTCGTCCTCATTTGAGAAACAATAAACTTTGACTTTGGTTATGTCTACTGTATCATTTTGTAAATGATTCACCAATGATACAGATGGTCCTTAATTACAATGAGCTAACTCTTTAAAAAAAGTAGAAGTCCAGAGAATAGTCCCTATAATAAAGGTGTATTGTAGCCTTTATTACGTGGACTATTTGAAAAAGATTTTTTTTTAAATACAATATGTGGCTATAAACGTCCTACTGAGGACGGCTTTCAATTGTAAGCAGGAAAATCAAAGGAATATTATAGTGATTTCTCCTCAGGCTTGTTAGTCTCCAGCCGTAGCTGTTCAGCTAAAGGGCAGGTTGAAAGACACAACAATGGCTAATTGCAATTAACTACGCCTCTCCGCCTCGCCCCTGTCCGCTTAAATCGACACTTTGTGCGTCCATATGGCCTTCAGTGTACCGTGGGAATGAACACAATTAAAAACAGAATATGGATTTCTGGAGTTACCCGGCGAAAGCACAGCAAGCTGTCAAGGTCAGTGTGTCAGTGCACGGGCCCCGCAGCCGGACCCGCGACCCGGTCTCAACCCCGGGTGTCCAAAAATCCGCTGGGAGGTCTGCAACAGAGAGGATGGTAAACCCACCGAAACGTTTGTCAGTAAATAATTAATTAGTTAATTATTTCCATAACTATCACGTATTTAATAATAATAATA
>JAUBNQ010000016.1:12063477-12080612 GCA_032353495.1 Ctenopoma kingsleyae | reverse complement strand
CCCACCGAAACGTTTGTCAGTAAATAATTAATTAGTTAATTATTTCCATAACTATCACGTATTTAATAATAATAATAATAATAATAATAGATAATGAGAATAGAAAAACAACAGCACAGGTCCACAGTAAAAACAGAGTATAGTGGCAGAACTATACTTTGAAAAGTTATGAGAGTAAATTAAAAATTCTCACCAAGGTGCAGATATGATTGTTGCATGGACCTGTGCAGTACAAAAAGACAAACAACAAACTCTATAATAAAGTAAAATGCAGGATAATTGCTTATTACTAGCAGTCTGCACTCACAGTCTGATTTTTCCTGTTTATCTGCATTTTTATTAAATGCGGTCAACAGGGAAAACACCTGTTACACTAACTAAATGTATTAAAATTTACCTTTTGTGCAAAAAGCTTTTTATTTTTGCCATTCAGTGCAGGCTTCTTACAGTCTGTCTGCATGTTAATGTCGAACTATAACGAACTCGAACTTCTCACTGACAACAATAATGAATCCATGGTTTTGGTGGATACCGCTAAATAACAACAGTTTACAACACATGCAACAGGTGGAAAAACACTGATTAGCAAAGCTCAAACGATTAAAGACAACTTATAAAAAAAGGGAGAAACTATATTTAAAAATACAATAAGTCTGAATGTGTTTGATGTTATCAGTAACTCTGTATTCTTTGGTATCTCAACCTGTGCTAAAGAGAGAGCTAAGGCAACTGTAAATGTTGAAGAAAATACGCATGCAACACGTGTGTTTTGTTTGCCGTGCCTGCAGATCCATAAGGAAAGCACTTCACATCACTTGCACACACATTTCACACGATCTGCCTCACACACATGCACACTCACACGCCAGTGACGTCAAGCTGGAGTTTGGAGTAGAAAGCCAAGTGGATGAAGGAAGTGGAGATCTCCACCCTCCAGCCTCCCCCTGACACTTCTCATAAATATTACCAAGGCTTATTTGGGGAACTCGCACCACAAAGTCACATCGTGTCCTGGTTTTAACAAGCTTTCACCTGTCAGAATATTCGAAAATCGATTTTTCTTTTACCCCACCGGTTTGGCACCGTTGGATGCGCTCCAGGCAGCGTTTCTCTGTGAAAACTTTATGCACCGGCTGTTGCGCCCAGAGCTGGAGAGCTGCTCTCGCCGTCAACCGGTCGCTGTCCCAGGGCTACAGTGTGGTTGTTCTCCCTTCAGGGGACCCGGAGGCAAAGACTGTCTGTTGTAATGAACCATCAAATGTCTCAATTTGTGACCGACGATCGGAAATCTAACCTGTCAAGTTAGGAAACTCGGGACTTGCCGATTTCGTCGCTGCTGGTCAAAAAGTGAAGGAAAGTGTTGCGGTTTTGCAAGTCTTGTTGCTTTTGTGAGCAAGATTAATAAAAGGAAGAGGGGATTTTTCATTCTGAACTTTACTATAAAGTCGAGTGTCCAAGATGAGCAAACCCGCAGGATCAACAAGTGGCTGTTTGGATATTCTCAATGTCAAATCAAGTAAGTGTCGCTTTTCTCTTTGCTGGTGTTACTGAGAAATCCGGTGTCTTGGCATAAGTAGAGTGTTACAGGCCTCTCTCTGGTACCGGAGTGTAAAAATCAAAGTTAATATAAAGTTGTTGTGCACTGAGGACGTGGCCTCCTCCAGAACTTTACATGTCTTATGTCATTAGAGCTTATGTACAATCATAAAATCTGTTCATTCCTCGTGGGCTTAGAAAAATGTGAACAGTGATGCGTTTCTCTCCCCGAGTGCACACATTTGACTGCGTGAACTCGTGTCCACGACTGATAATCAAAGTAGATTAGGGCTCATTGGGAATAAGCTCTCAGGTTGACCACGTTTTCAAAAAGTAAAAAAAACCCATCTGCATCCGAATATTTGTCTTCACCCATCCATTTGCTTCAGGCCACTTGTTGCCTCTAATTTCATTTTCAGTAAAAAAAAAGGAGTATTATACAACGAAATAAGGGCTATTTAATCGCCGATAATATAATTTTAAGCTTCGTACACTACTTTCTTCTATTACTTTAACGATTTTAGAAAAATGAGTAAAACGGCGCTTGTCTGTCTTTACATGCGTGATTGTGTCTGTGTGCGCGCGTTTCTCTACGATTGGAAAACGCTTTCATTTATTTAATAATCCTTAATTAAATGTATTTCGTGATTTTAAATGAAATAATTTT
This sequence comes from Ctenopoma kingsleyae, assembly GCA_032353495.1. Taxonomy (NCBI): domain Eukaryota; kingdom Metazoa; phylum Chordata; class Actinopteri; order Anabantiformes; family Anabantidae; genus Ctenopoma; species Ctenopoma kingsleyae. The sequence goes on along the minus strand of JAUBNQ010000016.1, from coordinate 12,078,409 downwards.
TCTTATGGTGTTCATTATTTTTCTATTGTTTATGGTACGTTTCAGTTGGAATGGGAGACTTTTATTCAGCTGCAATTATCTCACCAGGCTCCATGATCAGCTCAAATTAAATCACACTCTGATTCTAACACAGACCTGAAGCAGGTTATTATTTAGTTTCAAAAGACAAGAATTCGTCTTTTGTGTTTACATTTGCCTGTGTTTCATCCCAAATTTGCGTTATACACGTGTTGCTTCTCTCCAGGTACTTAGTTAACCAACATGTCTTACTTTGAATAAAACATCTCACAATACATTAAAACTACTGTCATTCAAGTCCGTACCCACATTATGGGTGGTCAGTGGAAACCTTTCCTTCTCCCAGTAAAACTTAATTTCCAGTTCTTTTAGTAGGTTCTCGCCTTGATGGTGATTACGTTAATAGAATATGCCATATATCTTCAACCAATTACTGCACACAATAGAGACGAATTGGACCCCCACAGCGGGAAGTTAAATACATTTCCCCCCTTCACAACAAAATAGTGCGTCATTTTACTTAATTGACTCCCAGAAAACATAGTTTCAAATTTATCTGAGCTTTGCCCGTTGTACCTTTGTGAACTTTCGTTTATCTTTGATTTAATTACGCTTAAAACTTTTATTTTGGAATTGTGCAAACGAACTTGACGTGCAGCGTTGGTTTATTTAATATAGTCTAATGAGTAAGTGACTCCAATCAGTACAGTTATGATTTTCTTTTATACGTGACAAAACTCCACAGTATTTTCTTGCTTTATAGATAACTACGAGTGAGAATATCAAAACTCAAAAAAAGTTTAATTCTACTAACTACAAGATGACTTTCAATAGGCCAAAGAAACATTTAATATAGATAAATTCTACATAAAAAGTTGTCCCTCTCTATCATATGGCAATTACATGGCTGTGGCCTACAGTTAAATAGCTCACACGGCCCTCTGATTCTTAATAATCTGGCCATTGAAGTTCTCTAACTCGCTCCTGAAGTCATTGTTTTTCTGCTGAGTAGTTATTCCCATGCTACCCTTTTTGACGGGTCACTGGTGAATCAATGAGCAGGTGGCAAAACGTCAGTGTAATTACATAGACGGCTTTCCCTCTAGAATAAAAAAAAGACTCCCTCATATACATACAAATATACTCCCTTTTGATAGATTTGAATACAAAATCTTCACAAAAAAATCACATTTTTTCATCTATGCCGGGGTCGATTTACATACACTTCATTTGAGTTGGTGAAACGAGTTGGTGCGCATTATTCTCATGGTGCAGTGTCACTCCCTAATCCTGGGGCCTATGGACCTGCGGGATAAAGCAGCTGTCGAGTCCCATTATGAAGGGGAGTTGGCAGCTTGTCGAGATCCAGGCAGTCAGACGAGGTTCAATGGGGGAAAATCATTAAGTTAACACTTTCCCCTAATGTCTCCATTGTGCGCACTCAGACCATTGTCTTAGAGAGCTCAGATATGACGCTTCCCACCGGACTTTATTCTTGAAATGTGCGCAGTGAATTCCCATGGTCGGACGAAGCGCGGGGCGCTGTCCACTGTGTGTGTGTGTGTGTGTTTTGTGGGGTGACCGAGAAAAATAAGTAATTTGTAGGACATTTGGTCCACAGCTCCCCAGTGTATCAAAACAAGTTTTTTTAAAACATTTTTTATTTACAGTTCAAATTAACCAGTTACGAGATTCACTTTACTGGATAAAATAACTAAATAAATTAAACTGCAAAACTCTGAATAAGCAAAATTTTCCCAAGTTTTGTGCCAACTTGTGAAAATGTATGCATACCTTCGATTTTCATTATGGACTAATAATCACAATTTTCCAGGAACTTTTATTGATTTAAAATCGAATTGAGTACCTCCTATCACTGATCATGGTATCTGACATTTGGGCCTTTCCAGGTCGGATTCTGGACATCCCATGCAAAGTATGCGGTGACCGGAGCTCAGGGAAACACTACGGTGTTTATGCCTGTGATGGCTGCTCGGGATTCTTCAAGAGGAGCATCCGTAGAAACAGGACCTATGTCTGTAAATCTGGCTCTCAGGTGAGGCCTTTCTGTTTTAGGTCTATGTTTTAACCGCCCTTTTCACATGTCCCTGCTGTGGCTTTTTCCTCGCTATGAGTCAATCCATATGTCTTTCATCTTTTTATGGAGCAAGTTGGAGATACAAGCAATTACAAGAAACAGTTATAATGATATGCATCTAATTTTTCAAATACCGAATAACAATCTAATATCTATAAGCAACAAGGGCTGCTGGTTTTAACACTCAGGTTCTCATCCAAAAAACATTACTGACAATTGGGCTTTATACGCACGAAAAGCGCATTTTACGCGTAGATTTCTTCTACTCTTCTGGCGCAGTGTTAAGCCCCCTTGATGAATCTAATTGTGTCATACCTTATGTTTTGGGCTAAACACCGTGCTGCTGTAACATATCAGGTGTAATCCAATCTAATGTGAGGACTCAGAGGCGAGGATTTAGGCAGCAGAGGGCGGGATAGAGTACTTATCCTCCGGGATGAGGCCGCGCGGAGCCGCAGGGGATCAGGTCGATAACTACACGATAATAGCACGATCTTTCACCTGGAGATTGGCCTCCCAGGAAGATAATAGCACGAAACCCTTTCCCGTGAAAGCTGAGCGAAATTCAACTGGAAGCTATAACCCTTTTTCTCCCCCTCTCTCTGTCTCCGTACAGGGTGGCTGTCCCGTAGACAAAACTCACAGAAACCAGTGCCGAGCGTGCCGTTTGAAAAAGTGTCTGGAAGTGAACATGAATAAAGACGGTAAATGGGCTTAATTGAATTATCACTTTGGCTATAGACACGCCATGCAGTGGCGTTTGAATTCGATGTGGGCAACTCGGATGAAAAAGTTCGTTAAGGCTGTTAATCAGAGCTCAAATGAAGTTGATAATTACCTACTCTGTACTTGATTTAAAGGGATGTTATTTATACTCTGTGGGATCGCTGATACATTACAGCTCATTACAGCCAATTAATCCTTCTTGTACACAAACGTTTGCACTTTGAGATTTAATTAAATTTAGTATTAGGCCTCTACATCAAATATTTTAGACAAACAATGCAAAGATCATTCCTTCATTCTGTCCGGTTTCACAGCTGTTCAGCACGAGAGGGGACCCCGGACGTCTACTATCCGCAAACAGGTCGCCCTATATTTCCGGGGTCACAAAGAGGTGAACGGATCATCAGCCCATTTCCCGGGATCCTCTCTTCCCGGACCTCCCTTCTTCACTACGGTCACGCAACTGGAGCCTCACAACTTGGAGATGAGCACAGTGGCAACCACACCTGAGAGACAAGCCATCGTGGGTCTGGCACAGCCCACACCGAAGGTACATTCTGGGATGTTTTTTTTTTGTTTGTTTGTTTTATTTTATTTTATTATTTATCTCACTCGAGTTACGAAATTTTGTATTTATCTTTGGAGGTTTTAATGGCCATTTATAGCATTTTATAACATAAAATCTATTGATATGTGCCTTCATTTCCCTTATAATATATGATGATCCGTGGATATTTGTATTACAGCCTTCCTAAATGTTATTATAGGATTACATTTTTTTCAGAAGGGTTAGAAGTTGAAATTCTTGACCCGATTTAGCAGCCTGTAAGAGTCACAAATCCGCAAATTAGATTTCTCATTGTAAATCCACCACGAGCAACACTAATAATTATAAAACCAGGTGCTCAGGTTTGGAATGTGAGCTTTATTGTGTATTATTCTCTAAACTGCTCCACACATTACACGGTGCTGTTGGTGATGACAGTCTCTTTCACTTTCTCCAGTATCCCCATGAAGTTAGCGGCACCCCCATGTACCTCTACGAGGTGGCAACGGAGTCTGTGTGCGAGTCGGCGGCGCGCCTCCTGTTCATGAGCATCAAGTGGGCAAAAAGTGTTCCCGCATTCTCCACACTCCCATTATCTGACCAGGTACTATTTAGTTTGATGGGCTGAGGGAGCAGTTTAAAGCAAGGAGTCTAAATTATATCTTGGAGGCCCTCTTACTAGCACTCGAGCAAAAATGGTGGTAATAAATCATTCCTTTACTGTGAAGTACAGTTAAGCACTGAGATTATTCCTCTTTGCAGCTGATTCTTCTGGAGGACGCTTGGAGGGAATTATTTGTTCTGGGCATCGCGCAGTGGGCCATTCCTGTGGACTCCACTACACTTCTCGCCGTGTCTGGTATGTACAGTACGCCAACGTGCGTATCTGATCACACATACTTTATAATCTTTTAGTGTCATCGTGTATAATGACATTTTCTCCCTATCTATTGATAGGAATGAACACCGAAAACACAGAGTCTCCGCGGATGAATAAGATCATGTCTGAGATTCAAGCCCTTCAAGAGGTGGTCACACGATTCAGACAGATGCGTCTCGATGCGACAGAGTTCGCCTGTTTGAAATGTATCGTGACGTTTAAAGCTGGTGAGTCCGGTTATCTTTCTGGATTAATTACAGCTATTCTCATTTACGTATTACAGCGGCAGACCATTAAACGCTTCCTCTTTCTTACAGTTCCCACGCATGGCAGCACTGAGCTGAGAAGTTTCCGCAACGCCAGCGCCATCGCTGCTCTCCAAGACGAGGCACAGCTCACTCTCAACAGTTACATACACACCAGGTGAGACTGAACACAAAAGGATGAAGTGATGCTGGTGCTTTAAACACACACACGTCGCACCGTCTCCTGCAAGCAAGCGCTAGCAGCCACATTCATTATAAAGTTAATGAGGCAATAAGCCACTGTAGTCTGCTGTAATTTTGCACAGGTGCGGCAGATGAAGCCCGTTTTGTAATTAGCAGCTATTTGCCACAGGTGCGCGTTAATTAAACAGGCTGCACGCAGCACCGTAGAGACAGGCTGTGTGTTTTTTTGACCCAGTGCGATGTATTTCAGGTACCCGACTCAGCCCTGTCGCTTCGGGAAGTTGCTCCTGCTCCTGCCGGCGCTCCGCTCCGTCAGCCCGTCCACCATAGAGGAGGTGTTCTTCAAGAAGACCATCGGAAACGTGCCCATCACCAGGCTCCTTTCCGACATGTACAAGTCAAGCGATATATGACTTCTCGTCGACTGTCCAGGCGCAGGGAAAAGACTTGAGCTGAAGGCCCAGTGACCCAAACGGCAGTCGACATAATGTCATATAACAGCAGGTGTAACCATGGGTTGAATTTTTGCTGAGCACAAAATCTGTTAGGCTATCTTAAAATAGCCTAGTTAGGCCTAGGCTCCACTGAAACAAAGACTGCAAAACAGCTTGAATTCACCAAGTAGCCCGTTACCAGTTGCTCTAGTTAAGGATTAGCCTGTAATTTTCATTATAGCCTGTATGATACAGAAACCTGCAATCTCTGGTATGCGCGCATTCTGCCTACAGTGATTTAAAGTCACCTAAAGACTCTGGAGGGCACCTGCCAAGTATGTCTGACAAAGAAATGTTATATATTGAGAAGTTATTCGAGTGTCTGTGAGACCAATGAGCTTGACGACCAATAAAGTCTTTTATTCCTGTGTTCAATCCCAATGGAGGAAACCAAAAAAAAAAAAGATGACGCATGCGTAATGGGGGACGTGAGTCGCTGTCCCTCGATCCGGTGCTGAAACCAAACGCACGGGGCAACGATAAGAAGGTGCCAACATGAAATGGGAAGGTGGGAAAGACTTTTAGGAGATATGCTCGCATTGCCTCCTGACTGTAAAACAACATTCATCTGAAAACGGTGTTTGTATTTAAGTGATTACTGTCCTGTTTGTGTTGGTGTGTCCTGTTTGAGGCGCGGCATTAAAAATGTTTAGGTCGACTTTTGTGAAGTTAGACACTAACACTGGATAAAATAATATTCAGCACTTGGAAATGTTTTTGTCGCCTGTGATGTTTTTATTCTGTTGTAAATACTTGGAAGTTATAACTATTTAGAGTTGTAACCAAGAGAATAAAAGACACTGAATTAAGCTGGTTTCATATATCTGAAACCATGTACTTCACATTATTGCAAATAATAGTGTTACTCTTCTCACTTCTAATTGTGTTATCATTAAGTACAATTTAATGGTTTCCTGGTAACATTTCATGATGAGGCTATAAAATGTAAGTAAGTAATGTATGACTCATGATTTAATTAATACCTTATAATTAATTAATGATCAAATCATTTTAGGTTTATGTGATCAGTTATGGATCAATAATTAATGACTGCTAATTTATCATATTATTCATTTGTAAAGAAATGGGCATTTCAAATACCTGTATTTAATCAGTCTCTCTGGATAGACATGTTTAAACTAACAGAATGGCCATTGACCTGCTACATGGAATGATTTCATTGGCTAGCCGTGCATTAGTTCTGAATAATTTTAGAATTATTGTATTATTACGTGCTTCCAATTTCCCATTTACAAGTAGTCCAATACACTTTGAAGCAAGACTCAGGACAATTTTAACAGTCTCCAGATATACACATATATATATATATATCTTTGTAATGGAGATGGTAGATTATGCATTTAATTATTGAATAACAAATGTATTAATGATGTGGCAGCTTGCAGTATCTTGTTAACTATCCAGTGTAGAGTATTAAACAAGTCAACAGTCCTTATCAACAAATTGACTTCTGCATAGAGACATTTTACCTGTTTTATTGGAAAATCTTCAAAATAAACAAAAATGGCACGGCAGTATACAAATCTCAAAATGCATATAGCCAGTAGAAATACTGCAGTTCTCTCTGTGTAAATTACTCATTTCTTGCTAGAAAATTATTGTGACAACTGGGAGGGTGCTGGTTGATAGAAACACACACGCAAATGCTTCCTCTTGAGATGGGAATCAATTGAATGAGATCTGAAAGTCAAAGCTCATCAAATAAATGTTTGTCTGCATGTGTTTAGTTGCTAGTTATGGTGAGCAACATGCCAGTATTGGATATATGTGATGGAAAACACTGTGGGTCTTTACAAGAGCTTTGCATACATAGAACGCTCATTCAATGTTACTATATAAATGAATATATTCAACACATTACTAAATGATAAATACATATATATCCATGTTAGTGGCATTTCCAGACACACAGAGAAATGACTATAAATTACTTTCAACCACAATTATGTGTCGAACATTCTTGACTCCAATCAGAAGGTGAAAACAAACACCAATCAAGGTCACTAATTAAACTAAATGAAGCAGTGAACATTATGTGGGGGGGCACAAAGAGGGGAAGTTGTCCTCAAAGTGTTTATTGTCTGAGAGAAACCTGGAGCAGTGAAGAGAGCTTTGGGTTGGCCAAGCTGGGCTGTGCAGGGCAGAGTGAGACCAGGCCAAGCAGAGCCATCTTTTCTTTTCAGGCTTGTCTGACTTTGGATGGGGTGTAGTTCTTATCCAGAGACTCGTCCTGCAGAAACATGTGGAGGCACCGTTCGTTCTGGGCTAGAGGGTGGCCGGCCACTCTGAAACACGCAAGAGCAAAAGGCAGGTGAAGCCTGAGTTTTCAAAGTTAAGGCTCAATGACCTGGAGAGAACAGACATAAATGCACCTTTGGATACATGAACAAATGCTATATAGACTTGAAATGCTGTGTTTCAAGTCTACAGGACTCTATAAAATAAATAAATAGACGTAACTGTACAACATGCTGCAATTATGCAAGTTCTAAATGTCCAGTTGCAATCAAAATTATTCAACCGGAGTTTGTAAGGGTTTACACATTAAATGTTAACTGATGATCTAAAATGTTAGATAGAATTTTATATGAGTTGAATGACATCATTTTCTAAACACAGCCATGATATAATTCTTTATCCTCTATCTAATATTGGTGATTTTAAATAATAAACTATTAACAAAGGCTACTAAACAACTACTGTTGCAAAACACAGTTAAGCTTTTGGGAACAACACAGAATTTGCTTTGGCTGGTAGGTATAAATCACACCTATGCAGGTGTTAAAACAGTGTAGAAAACACAATAAAGGAGCCGTCTCAAAAAATAAAAAAGAGATTGTTTCATTCACAGCAGCAACGGTTAGAGAAAGACTTCAAGACACCTCAAATTCCAAGAGACACAGTTGGTGACAAATATTAGGTACAATATTCATAGTATAGCAAGCAAACCTTCCTGGGCATTTCTACAGTGAGAGTAAAACAGGTTGGACTCATAGATCAAGCAAGGGATCGGGTGACAAGAGGAACACCATCCCATGGAGGTGGGTGATTGTTTACCACCTTTCTGAAGAGGGAGATGCCATGAGTGTGTAAATGAATTTCGGTAATCACTGGACTTTTCAGCAAGAAATGTCACTCCCTAGATTTGAATTTGACCGGAAATCTTTGGCAGGATTTAAAGACTATCTTGACTATTGGCTTTTTTGGAGAAACTTTGATATCTCGTCAGTATTATATATAAAATCAACTTTATGTTCTCAAAATCTACTCAAATATGAATCATTAAAATCTAACTGTTCATCAAGGTTTTGGTGGAATATGTTTTCATCAAAATTTGTTTACATCCACTAGAATGTTTTGCGGGGTAGCGGGTTAAATAATTCTGATTCCAAATATAAGCCCAGTGGAACCCCATCTTTAAGGCTACACTATGTAACTCTCCATTGTCTTTGTGCAGAGCACTATAGGAGATCAGCACACTCTAAGATCAAGGGTTTGTTATGTCCTCGTAACCTAGGGGTTCAAAGTATTAACTGAACTGCAAGTCCAGCTACAGACCTTAGCTCCATGTAATTCCCCATCTCTATCTCCTCTTTACCTCTGCACCTTTTAATTATAGAGACAAACTGCTAAACACAAAACAAAACAAAAACTAATGAGTACTATGTTTTGTCACCATTAACGCGTAAGCACACAACAAATTTAAAACCTGCACAGAATTAAGCACTACTGCTGTCAGAGAGAGAGATAACTTGCAAAAAGGTCTTCAGCTGGACTGGCAGTTATACAGTATTCATTCTGACCATTAGGCTGCAGTGACACCATGAACACAAGTCTTAATCTCTGTAAACTGACAAATTAATCAATATGTCAATAAAACACAATCAGTGGTAATACTAGAAAAACTTTGCCTGCATGAAGGTCTGATCATCGTATCACTGCTGAATAGCCTCGCTGAAATTTTGAAGACTGACCATACAGTATAAACTGACTTGCAGTCCAGGGACAACTGCAGATACGATCATACCATCAGCATAAACTATTTACAGCATCATTACTGTACACACCATACAACCTTTACACACAGTGGTTTATGTGTGGATGTTGAAGTGCGGATAATGATTTTTTTTCCTCCCACCTCCAAATCATAAAAAGAGAGAGGTGTCAATTAAAACTCGAGGATGGGAAAGACCCATCAACCCAGAATAAAGAAACACAACAGCTTTCTGTGAGAGCTTCAATAACCAGTATATTAGCAAAATGACATGTCTCTTCTAACTTACTGACAATGAAACTCTACAACCATGTGAGTTTGGAGGGGAACAGAGTGCTGAGTGGGGGGGTTGTAAAAAGGACAAATTAAGAGAGACCTTCATGTATGTGTTTTGCTCAGTGTTTCTTTGGTATGATTTACTGCAATCAGCTTATCCACTAAAATTATAATCTTTACTTCTGATCACCTTTATAACAGCAGCATATTATTACTACATCTAGAAAATCCTGTATGTCTGGGACTGTGTTTTCCTCTGATTAAGTCACTTTGACATCAAGTTTACCTTAATGTCCCTTCAGATGACGCAAGGGAGTTTAACGAGTACAAGCCAGTGCACCTGAGACCCTAAAACACGACATTTTTTAAACAGTAAATTTCTCAGAACAAATCAACATGATGACATAGTATGTATGCATGCATGCATCTTAACCTTTAATGGAAAATATTTCTGACAAATTAAGTTGCCCAGGGGATGCACTCACAGGTCAAATATGGGGACAATCACTGGAAAGATCAAGCTTGTCCTCAACAAAACTTGTTTAATAGGTTTTGGAAATGTTGACATTGAGGACAAGGTGCAGCAGAAGCATGTTAAAATCTCAAGGCCTTGGTTGCTTTTTAAAGTGGGGATGTAAGTCCTTCTCTTTTATATGAAGCATGAATTATGTTTGACTGGGCTAATCAAAAACGGATAGTTATCTCTTCTCCGCCTTCTCACTTGTTTCACAGCGACAATCATGTTTACCATTCCAAAAGATTTCCTCTTCACAATGCTCTCAATTACAGATTAAACAATGTGGCCAGCCACATCGACCAGTATTAAGTCTGAACAATGATATGATCAACAGCAATTTTTCATTCATTGAAAGCAAGGGGGAAAAATCTTAATTACTAACACATTCTCATCTTCTTTAAAAAACATATTTATGGATTTTAATTTTCTCAACTGTCTTTGCACACTTAATATTCCAACAGGAAACACTGATGCATTTGCACATGAAACAAAGATAATGGCCAAGTCTGCAATCAAAGCAAATAATTACAATCACACTGTAACTTTTATTGTTCTGCAGCTGAAAATGAGGACATGCTGGATCAAAAATAAGCAGAGGTGCACACACCATCCCATAGAACCATGCGCTGTAATTTGAGCTGCAATTATCATAAATTACACATCAACAATAAAACAAATGTGGGAAAAATTATGTTGTGGGGGTGCGCACTTGAGTCCTCTTTGGTTGTTCTTGTCCTCTGCAAGGTAATTATGAAAGAGAATTAAGGAGGATAGTGAGAAAAAGACCTGTCTGTCTCCGAAGGTTCAGTTTGTTAACAACATGAAGAGAAGTGAAAAAGTTGAATCTACTCATTGCACAAAGTGTCTCATTGTTCTTGAGAGGTAAAATAATAGCTCGCTAAAGTAGAAGCTGCAAACGACTGCAACTACAAAGAGAAGACTGAAAAGAATAAATTGTTTTAACCTCATGGCAAAGTAGTGGAAAATAAGATGAAGACAGAAGATGTAGCAAGACTTACTTGTTGAGAAACTGCTCCAGCCCCTGTCTACGCTCTTCGATGAAAGAGTCATCAAATATCCCATCATCCCCTCGAAACGGTAGCTGTCGGATAAGAGCTTTTCCTGGGAGAGGTGGGACAACCACCTAGGACAAAAGAGCAACCACAGAAAATCAAAATCAAGCAGCAATTAAACTGGTATTATTTAGTACAGAGAATTTAAAAACTGTAAAACAAAATCTCAAAAAATTTTTAAATGACTGAAAACCCAGACAGTTTCTAGGCTGCATTAATAGCAGGACAAAGACCACAGACAGCATTAACTGTAAGTGAAATCTTCCTTAAACTGAGAAGGATTGAAAGATCTTTTATTTATTCCCTGATATAAAAACCTTGCAAATGTGGCCAGTGTTGTTTACAGATTTCATAAACAAAGTACTCTAGAGCCTTTGAACTGGGTTCACCTAAAAAATGTCTCACCTTACTCTCCCTCTCTAGCTCCGCTCTGAGCCACTCAAAGTCACTGTACCGCCTCCGTACAGAAGACTCCTTCAGCTTGAAGATAGGTAGGTTGGTCTGTGGACACGAACACAGTTACAGGTATTACATTTACAAATTGCAAAAAGCCCATGGAATTCATATGTTGCATAATCATAATAATAAAAATAACAATGCCCCCTTAAGACGCCAGAGGTTTGGGGTTCACTGTCTTTTTTAGGGGTAAGTGGCCAGGAATCTGGGGAACCTGGAGACAAACCACAAACCCTGGGGTTCACAGGTGACTGCCCTACGATTGTCGCCCCTAAATGTTGTGTTTTAGTTAGTATAGTCACCATAAAGGCTAGCTTCACCTGAGTGTGAAATTATGATATATCAGCACATCAAATATCCCATCATCCCACTAACATGTGGGTAAGAGAAAACCCCCACCAAAATTATAAATTGATTAAACAGGAAACATGTTTAAAATGTCCCAAAATCAGTTGTATTTTTTCAGACAATAGTTTAAATAGCAGAAAATGACATAGGAAGCGATTGTGCCAACTTCAATAAGAAACATTTATTGCACTGGTTTTGGGTATAGCCTTGTGTTATCTACTCTAACTTTATTAAAAGAGCAGAAAAACAACAATACCAAAAAAGAACAAATAAAACAAATACTCCTTCAAATTAATCCAAAATGAATAGAAAAACTGAAATTGGAAAAAAAAGTTCACTTTCATTTTGCTTACCAAGGGCAGTGCACAGATGTGTGCATAATTCTAAATTGCTGTTGACAAGCACTTGAGAGTGAATTTCATATTAAAAGGGAGAGATGATTCGACTTTGACAGAGAACATTGAAGCAAACAGCACATAACAGCACAATGCCGAACCTCTTCACTAGTCCTGACAGCACATGGCCATCCCATGACAATGTGCAAACAAGGAGAGACTGAATGAGCATTTCATTGGTAGACCAGATTCACAGAAGGTCAGAATTCATGGAAGGAGGAATCACAAGAGCAAAGCAATTGAGCATGTAGCTGCAGGATGAATACAGTAAGAGTAGTGGAGTGATCGATGAGCAGACGACTGTGACTGTGAGCAGTAAAGGGGATGGAGAGTTAACTAGAAGGCTGAGTAAATGGCTGAACAAAAAAGAAAGGAGGGGGTGTAGTTAGTCATAAAGGAAGAGCAGAAAAACTGGAGAGGTTGGAAGATTCATCTGTTCTGTGCAGGACTAATTGAGAAGGAAGGAGAGCAGGAGTGGTCTTTTTGCTCTCATGGTCTCTCTCTTTTAGTCTTTTCCTCTTTATTTCTCTTGCTCTGTGATAATAAGTCAGATTTTATGCCCTTGCTATGGGGCTTAAAAGGAGAAAACACAGACATTCATTTTCTTTCCTCTTTGATCCTTCCTCTGATCAGAACAAACATAAGTTTTGCCACAACATCCTGTAGTTCAGCTACAACATTAAATCCTTACAGTGGTGTTACTGTTGTGGTGAACAGGGGCCAGCACTGAAAAAAGTAATACTGGCCATGATCAACAGGTGTCACAACGCACAGTGCATCGCAGCTTATTGTGCATGGGGCTGTGTAGCCACAGACAACTCAAGAGTTACCATACTGATCCCTGTAAACCACATAAACATTAAAAACCCCAGGTGGTCGTAATGTTGTGGCTGATTTTTCTATAATGATGGAGAGACCTGCACTAACACAAATGCAAACTTGATTGATACTGTCAGAGAGATAATGATATGTTTGATTGAACTGCATGATACTGAGAGGTGTACAGCGCCACAGCTATGACCCCAGGAATTAAGCTCTTAGAAAGTTTTAACAAAAAAGGCTTGTTTTAGTGGATTGTATTAAATTGTCTAGGTGTTTCAATGGAATACATTTAATAATATTCTTAATTTTATGAGAAAGAGAACTGTTCTAAATAGTTAAAATAACCAATATTGTGATGGACTATTGTGATAGCACAGGTTAGCACAAACACTATTATGCTAGGTTCAGATTACAAGAAATTTGGGGAAACTTAATGCTTCCCTCTGAAATCTTTGTGTAATATTAAAATTTAAGTGTGACAAATATGAAAAAAGTAAAACAATCAGGAAGGGGGCAAATCATTTTTTACAGTACTCTATTTTAGGCATCAAAAGACATTCATGTTTTATAATGTAAATAATTAAAACAAACACATTCTGAAGGGCATTCAGACATGATCAGAGGTATCCTAATAATTTCAAAGCCTGTTTGATATTCAAGTTACTTATTACAACAAAACATCACTGCTTTATGAGATAACCAAGTCTAATGTGCAATAGGCTAAATCTCCTATGAGGCAGGACTGTGAGAGTGAAAGTACCGCAGATAAGAGGAAATGAGTACAAAACTTCTGACTGTGTATGATGCCTCCAGATTTCTCTTAAAATTTGTGGTCAGCTTCACTGTTGGCTGTAACATTAAAGCTGTTTCAGTCTCACCGTATGACAAAAAATTCTGTTTTACCAAACGCCTGGCACATTCTTTTTAAAACAAACAAACCATTTTGGAATCGCTTTTTTGGGACCTTTGCACCTATACATAGAATCAAGACAATGTAAATAAGTGAAAGGTCATTTGTAATATGTAGACTACCATGGCACCCTGCATTTACTTTGGTTAAAAGAAAAATGCAGGTTAAAAAATGGTTAAGATGACAGTTGCAATGCTAGAAAAGTTCTCTATTTTAGCTATAATCAGATGGGTGCTGATAAACTGGCTGTCACTCCCTCTTTTTCAGTGAGCTTTTATTTGACTCACCAGCCTTGTCAACTTCCCTTTTCCTACTTATTTCAAGTTCTCTTCAGGTGAAATTGTCAATGAGCCCCTCACTCCTCCTCTTTCTCAGGTCACAGAAGAAGTGGATTATCTTAGCTTTATCGCCCCAGTCCTCTAGCATTAACTCCACTTTCCTCTCACCGTGGTCTGTCCCTGCTGCGTCATGTTACCTCACAGCATGGAGTGCCACAAAGTTAATCCCCACCACAACAGATCACAGTTACAGGTAATCTGCCACTGCCGTGACTCTAATCTCATCATGTGCACACAGAAAACACTTAACCACGCGAGCACATACTGACGTACATGAAGTATGCATTCACAGGTGTTAAGTATAAAGATTTGACCAGTCACACAGTTGACAATGTAAACATAATAGCCCAAAGCAGTCAAGCTTGTTTGTACACAGACAGTCGACCCCAGACAATTCACCTCCAGACAAAGAGGTTAGCAATGAGAGTGTAAGGAAAGAAAGTCACCTGGCCTTTCAATTCTTTCTCCCTCTCAAACCCTGTGATTAAGAGATTGGCCTTGCAGGACAAGGGGAGGAACAAATACGACAATACTGAAAAATGAGAGGTCTCGTTCACTCTTTCTCTGTTA
>JAUBNQ010000016.1:12046469-12063377 GCA_032353495.1 Ctenopoma kingsleyae | reverse complement strand
ACACACACACACACACACACACACAGAAAGAGGCGGTGCGTGAGAGCTCTACAAGTCAAAGATCAGGTTTCTCTGGCCTCTGTTCTCTTCACGGCTGGTTAGAGGTTAGGGCCCGGGTGTCTCAACTTACTGGCCCCTACAGTGATTGGGACATGGGACCAGCCCACACCCACTTGGGTTTTAGCTTTTCATGAATTGTCTAAAAAAGGCACACTTTGCCTCTCTCACTTTCAAAGGGACAGAGTAAGAAAAAAGTATGGGGAGGGTAAAAGAAAGTTAAGTTAGCAGAAAGGACAAATATGAAATGTGGAAATTTAGCAAAAGCCAAATAAACAAAAATCCAGAATCAATGGTTACATTAAAAGCAGGTATAAAGGAGAATATGGTGTATCTTCAAAAAAGGAGCATAAAGCTAGATGTACCTCTTACAAAGTACACCTCCTAGCTTCAGTTTCCATTATGACTGTACAAGGTGCAATCTACGCTCCATAGGAAGAGCATGTGATTCATAATGTGTGGGACACAATACTTTAGGCTCATTGAAAATGGGTTGAAAAGAGGCAGAACCCTTAAAAACAGCGAGACAGAGAAAGAGGGAGAGAGGGGACAAAGATCACTCATCTCCTGAGAGAATAGTTCAAGGCCACCATGCATTAGCTTTTAGCAGGATGGATTAAGTCAAGTTTGAGAGTGCGCATCCTCAACCTCCCCCATGCACCCTTCTTACCCCTCCCATATACTCCCCTTTCAGAATAATAGCATTAAAAATGGCAACATAATACCATCTCATTGCATCATATTCCAAAATGGGGAAAAAAAGACACTGAACAAAAGCGTTAGGGCTATGGGTCTTTTGCTCTCGCCTCTCCATGTACTCTCTCACTCGTTCCCTTGCTTGCCGGCCCCAGCGGCCTGACAGCCTACCCTCTCTCCGACTCGCCTAGCTGGCAAAAAGCTGCTTTGTTGCCATAGTATCAACTCCCACTTTTGATACTGTCATTTCAAGTAGGATATGGTAGCCTTGATACAATATGTTCCCTATTTCCATTAAAATAGTTGTCGAAGAGGATGCTGTAGACTTTGGATTACACTTGACTGTGCCTGACAAGCACTCCCTCCCTCCCTCCCTCCCTACACACACACACACACACACACACTCCCCATCTCTCCCCATTTTATTAATGACCAAAGGCCCCCGCCCCAATGCCCAAATGGAAAAGAGAAAGAAAGAGAGAGGGAGAAGCTATGGGAGCAGAGAAGAGGAGGGGTAGAAGACTGAGTGAGAGTGAGAGACAGAGTTATAAGAGGCCTTTTATGTACTCCTATCCATAAACAAAGTGAGATCCCAAAGTTCGCTCCCTTGAACGTGCTCTCTGGATGAGATGGGAACCAACTACAGACAAGACATTTTGATAATACCCACCTCCTCCCCATCACACACACACCCACACCACAACTCCAACCCATGTTTGCTGCGGGTCTAAACAAATACACTATGCTGCTTTAGGACATCCTCTCAAACCAGCAACAACCAAAAAAACCATTAAGGTAACATGATAAGACTCTGTTGAATAACTCTGTCCATTAGCAAAATGAAAAACATGTTCAGGGGCAGGAAAAAGCACCCATCTTACCAACTTCCTGCCATTTCAGAAACTACACTTAAAACTAAGAGATTCAGATTAGAACAACAATTTACACAGCCCTAGAAATTGGAAGTCTGCTCAGGGAAAATGAGCTATTCACCTCTTTTCAGTTTCAACTTAGCTTCCAACCCTTAAAAAAACGACGAAAAGAAGTAGATTGGTCCCATTCATTTTAAACAAGAAACATAGACCTGGTGGTCAACAAGTGACTGTGTAAGCTGCCTTACAGCCACTGCAAACAGTTGGCTTCTCACACAACCCAGTCTTTATACAGTTTGTTTCATCACAAATGAAATCGATGAAGATAAAGACACTACTACTTAATTACAAACCAAATGCATAAGCTAGCATTAATTTAAACACAGTCAAAGTAAAATGCACAACTTGATGATGAGAATAAGGCCTTGCTACAATAAACCATATATAGTTATCACAGGGGCTTCAGTAACCACACTATGAACTGTGCAACTGACTGCACACAGCTGGGAGTGAAACAGGATAAGTGGGCAACAAGATGAAGGCTGGTGAGAGGGTGGCTTTCTGCCCTCCCATTGGTGGGGGGTGGTGAGGGTGGGATGGGGGTGTGTGTGTGTGTGACGGGGTAAACGCTCTAGCTCCCCCACACCCTAGCCCGTTTCATTCTTCTCCTCTCTCAATGGAGGGATTAGGCATATTCTCCCAGTGCGGCCACAAGGGCTCTCTTGATTTTGGGTGGATAGCAAGACAGCAGTGGGAACAGAAGACAAGGGAATGAGTTATAAACAGAAACCGAACAGCATAATTAGATAATAAAATGACAGTAGCTCTAAATATAACAAACAAGATGGACACAAAAAGAGTAAAGCAAATAGTATGCATTCCAGGACTGGGCATTGTGACTAAGACTGTTCACATACTGGAGAAGGAATAAAATGCCTCTAAAGAAGTCTGGAGAAAAGAGAAGGAGAGAAGCAAAGCAAAGTTGACACCACGTTTGTTGAGAAGTGAGGGATGAGCCGCTTCTTCTGTGGTCTTATGCAAAGCAGGGTCACACAGGGCTATGAGGTGCACAATAATGCTGATTACACGCATATGCTAATTATTACACGCTAATCAAGTACAGTAGCCTTATATTTAACGCTAATGCCTGGAGACGGCTTCTCTTCCCTCAGCCCATTTCTTTAAGGTAAAGGAAAACTATAAATACTTGAGGGCTGCTAACCAATCTGAATGCACCAGGCCACTAACTACAGGGGTGTCAGTCAACTGTAATGACAATTTAGAGACAAGAGATGAGGCAATCAAATAAGCCTAGTGGCTGCCTGACAATTTCAGGTTCTCAATGCAGCCTGCACATTAAAAAACGCATACAATAAAGACCTGGAATGATTCAATTCATGCAAAACTGTATGTGGTGACAGACGTGATTAAACATAAGAGGAAACATCTTTAGAAAATATTTTAAAACATGCTGAAAATAATGCCATTTTAAAAAGGTTAATAAAAAAATGAAAAAGAACTGATGCCAAGGAGTCAGAAGTTTGTTACTGAGCTTTACATGTAAACCTCTAGGTTTTTTCGTCCATTTTGACTTTACACTGGAGTTCAACATGGATTGTTTGAACATCTATAATTCTACGGCAACTCAGCAAACAAGACCATGTGATATAGCTGAGAGAACAAGAAGTAAAATAGTGTGATAATAATAGTAATTTAGTATGACCATCTTCTGTTATGTGTTTATTCACTAATGTACAGTACAGTCTTCTACGTAATAGGTCAAAAGATTTTTTGGAAAACTCACTTGGTCCCAAAATGTGTGCGTCTATGACTGTATGAGAATTAATACACAATCCAAGATCTGAGTTTCGCAATACTTTGCAGTGTCCAACTGCTACTCTCTTCACTGGTTACTCAATAAAGCCACATTTGCAGACAGTGTAAGTGAATATCATGTCACGCAAATAACATGTCACATTTCATAAACATCTATATATCTTATGATCTTATGCTACTCTTAGTCTTATGATAATTAAATCATACAACCAACAAGTTTATAAGTAGATGGAACTTCTCAAAAGAAAAACCTTTGTTTTAGTGTTCCAGTTCTTCAACAGAGTAGGAGGAAGGAAATGTGTCTTGTGGGGTGAGACATACTGTGTAGAGGATCAGGGAGCATACATCCTGTCTACAGGTCCAGCAAAGCTGACTTGTTCAGTAGTGTTTCTCTTTAGCCCAGTGTTGGATCATATTTATATGAAAAGCTTTTGATGAATTATCATTAAAGTCTGGAAACCTTAAATACTTAGTAACTCTAACACTAACCAACATACCCCACTGAATGATGATGAGTATGAAAGGGAGAGAGCTGAGCATTTGGTCACACACACACAAACCATCATGATAAGGTGGTCACTGTGTGACCAATACTGTTATCTGTTCTCCGCAGTCAGAAAGTGGGGTGTGGCTGGAGTAGAAAGCTTTAACCTTTAGGAGGGATTATTAGATCATCGTTTATTCAGCCTGTTGGGGAGATTATATAACTTCAGTTTATTTGCTCTTATGTGAACTGGCGAAACACGCGCATTGTCCAAACAGAGCAGAAAAACAACACTCGAGGTTAATGTAAACAAATACATTCGCTAGCAAAGTGATAGCAACATTGTCACCGCTAAACCAAACATTAGGGTCACTGTACTCACTGACATGGTTGTCAAAATCGACCAATGACTTATTAACCTACGTCTAAAATAATACGTTTGCGTCACTAACTAACGCGAAGTCGTTCATTTGATGTTAGTTAGCAAATGCTAGTTCTGACGAAAGCTACTAGCTAGCTAACGTTTGCTACCTCCTTTCGCAAGTATACGCTTTAGGGTTCTTCTATAATCATCCACACATTAAATGTCGACTCTGTTATAATGTATGCATTACCTGACTGCAGCAATACGGATGTCAACTATATGACAGACGACAGCTAGCTTAGGTAACTAGCTTAAAAGCTAACGTCATTAGCACCTGTTTGTTCAGGCTCACCTTCAGTCTGACTTCATACGTTGTATATCTGCCCCTGCCAACCCCGATGGTCTCGGGGTTGCTCACATCAATCTCTAGAAAATTACTTGGAGGTCCATAAGCGTCATTTAAGTTCTGAGGCTTAGTGAAAAGCCTTCTTGTGTCAGCTATGGTATCAGCCATTTCTCCCCTGTCCTTCTAGCAGCTAGGGATAGCGTCAAGTTAGCCTAAAGACAAATTTGTACATTCCGCTGATCCCCTTCAAAAGAAAATATTTGAACATAGTTGTGTTTGGTTAATAAAAAACATATAGTAAAAAACATGTTTTGATTTACAAGACCATCTACATTTGTTGATTACATCATTTATATACATAATTATCCAAGTGACTTTGCATTTTATGCACCTAAATGTTTAATTGCATAATTTATTTTGAAAGAAAACCAGCCACTTTCCGGTGTTGCGCTGTCTCTCATTAGCGCGCGCTTTAAAGAACTCCTCGAGATCAAAGAGCTGCACTTCCGATCAGCTGAGGTTCAGCTGACACTGATCGGCCACCTGCTGCTCCGTTTGTTTACAAACCGCCAGCGGGCACATCGACCAGATTTGTTTAGTAGATCATAGACCCAAATTAAGCAGTTTTATATGTGTAATATCAGTGAAATAAACTGTGATACTCTCACGTTGCAAAGTAATTGCTGCTAAAGTGTAAAAACAAATGCGACCCCTTGTTCAACCCACTTGAAGTAACCAAAATTTATGATGTAGATTAATAAAACGTCAAGTGGAATAATTCATTACCGATGATGACAGCATTATTTACATTGGCCAAGGAACTGCAGTAGTTCATTTCCACTGTTCCACTGCAGCTTAATTGAAAAAGAAAAATAAGATAGAATCTCTAGGAAGATTAAAAAGATTAAAATAATAAGTGTTATTTCCAATCAAATTTATTCACATTTTAATCCCTTCCATGATGGTACCATGCGACTAAGATGCGTCAAATAAATCTCAATAAAGTTTCAGCGTTTTGAAACATCATGGCGGCTTACACGGTACCTGCAGCTGTTAGCTGTTTAATAACACTTTTTATGAAACGTACAGTTTCTACCAGAAGGAATATTTGGCGTGTGCCAGCCAGGTGGACCGGAAAAGGTACGTGTATTTTCCTCATTTTGGGAGTAAATGATATTCAGACTGTGAGACGTTTTGTGCGTTATAACCTTTGTGCTCAGTGAAACATAGTATCTGCAAGGTATATTAAAACGTCGGTAAACATTTAACACTGATGTTGTTTCATGTGATTCATCGAGGTTACACCAATTGGATGACATGCAGCTCAACAGCATCATTCTGCTCATCCGAGTCTCCTGCAGCAGATGTTTGTGCCTCTGCTGAATCTGTTGCACACTATGACCGCCTGGTTCAGTGTGGCTCCCTTAGGAAAGATGCTCAGCAGAGACATGTGCTCCAGCAACTGGCTCAGCTGCAGCTCATCCTCAAAAACTACAGCAACAGTATCTACCTGAACCCACCTCCACCCAGGTTAGATGCGAATGGCAACAGTCAGCTTGAGAAACATCAGGATCATTGCATTACAACAGTTGCTAAGGTAACAATGCTACTAAATTCAAATTAATGTGTACGACTTATCTGTGACATGTAATGCTCTAGCTTTTCCCAGAGATTTTAGCTTCATCTCACACAGTCTTCATTGTCAGCGGATGGAGTTTACTATGTTTCCACAGAGATGCATCTGTTGACTTACTGCTCAGTAGCCATTTGATTAGAATTAAAAAAAAAAAAAAAAGTTGTGTGAGTGATTCTACAACAGCTCCTGAGCTCACATATCAACAGATCTAACTCAGTGACAACAGAGCAGCCCAATATATGATGTTCTAGTGAAAACCAAGTCACATGATTGAAAGTGCAGGAAAAGCAACCTAAAGTAGGCCTTGATGGTCAAGAATGAACATGCTTAAGACTAGTATGATGTCTGAAATCACGCCCTCTTTCAGTCATTTAATATTTCCTACACCATAAACACCAAATAGTGTAAAGAGTCACTTGAGATTTCAGACACTTCAAGGTCATAATTTTGCATCATTTATATTTTAAACTAAAGATGTGCGCATGCTGCAGATGCTACTTTTTTTTTTTTCTTTTAGGACTAAAACTCTGAATACATGTCAGAGAATTATGTAATGTAGCAGAGCATAGCAGAGCAGGGAGAAGGACGGCAGGGTGGAGCACAGTTGGTTTACAGTTGGTGTCATGCTTGGGCTAGCTTAAGTTACATATTGTTGCTTTAAAGAAAATTGTTTAAATTGCACAAATACTGCACTGGGTAGAAACTAGTGAATTGTGTACACAGCATAGGATTTACATGGCAGACTGGATTTGTTTCAAGCCTTTTACATTGTGGCATCTGGACTCTCTAATCCTAACCCTGATCAGCCTCATTGATGTCTAACATATGGAGGGACTTCACAACTTCATAGCACTGTACTCCAGTTGTATCGCTGATGGTGCCCATGATGCTTGGGTCAAAGGCAGGGTAGGGGTCTGGGAAGTGTATTGTGCATGTGAATTTTGGAACGGCATAATGTAGGGGGCTGTTGTTGTTTTTAGGTCAGGGGAACTGACTGTCTAGTATTTGGTGGTGGGAGTTTTTTTGTTGGTTGGCTGGCACAGACACATAGGGTTAGGCAGAGATTTTGGAAGGCAGCAGGGCAGACCTCCCGCTGGGCCCGTCCCAGCACCCCTCTCACTCTCTCACCGTCCCCATGCAGTAATGAGGGGATCCCCATTGTTTAGCCCATTCTTGTCCTTTTTGCTTTTGATTTGGGGCTCTGAAAAATACTTTGGTGTTAGGCTATCGGCACCCCCCCCCTCTCCTTTAGCACCTTATTTCTTGTTCTGTCTCACACACATACACACTGACTAAAGTACTTATGCAATTATTGTGGTTTGAATCAGGTCATACCACTGTGCTTTCAGTGTCTGTTCTCTCTGTGAAAGTGCCGCCATTGTCCTCACTAACTGACCAAGTCTGTGAGGAGAGCACACTTGACTTAATATTGACCCAATGTGGCGTTGTTTTGCGGATGGTCGGCTAACAATGGGCCATTGTTTAATGGGAGCCACTCTCTTCAGGTCAGACTTGCATCATGGAGTCGTCCTGTACATGGTAGGCTTCCAACAGGATGGGGCAGTTGTATAAGTTAAGCTCGACTTAGACACTTTTTTTAAAATATCTTTTACTTTAGATAAAGTTATTAAGTTCAGATTGTCTTGAAGTAATTTAAAAGCCAAAGTGGTGATGTCCTGCATGTGAACTTTCCACTCATGTCTGTATCCCCCAGCAGGAGGTAAGACAACAGAGATCAGCTAGACAGAGTGGCTGAGAGACAGTCTTGTCCTTCTCCACTCTGCTGTGGCAGAATGGCTACCAGCCATCAATGACAATTACCCCAACATGCCAGAGGGCTGCTTTGGAAGTCAGGGAGAAGTCACACACCATTATGCCAAAGCAGACAGGAAAGGCTTGTTGCTCTTTCAGTATTTCACTCCAGGCAGTGGATGGAAGGGGATGGACAGAGTAGAGCGGAGGGGAGGAGTGGGCAGAGTGAGAGAGGATGGGTAACAAGTTTGTTTTTCATTTGGTTTTCAATCGGCTATTGTCTGCATTTACCAGAGTCAAGTGCTCCTTGTGCAGTGGACACCAAGTGCACTGGACACTGAGTACCGTCCCATGAACTAGTTACTAAATTGAATTTTAAGAGGAAATTCTTTTCTGTTTGGTGGCTAGTTAATTCCAGAGCTATTTAGCATTGCCCTGTTGCAAAGATCGTCAAGAACACTGTTTTTAAACTCTATATAAAACATCTACAAGTTTTTTTGTATTTAAATATTAAACTGATGACACATGTGTTTACGTGGCATGGGGACTCTCTTCAGAGATATTTGGCTTTACTCTGTTCTCAGCTTGGTCACACAGAAGACGTTTTTTTGAAGCAAGGACCTTTTGATGATAGGAGGCAGGCTGCACAATGACTTCCAGCAGCACCTCAATGCAACAGTACCGTATCACAATTAGCAGCGCTAAACAGGCTGCACAGACAAGTCCACTCCATCTTGTATGGAGACTCATCCAGTCCTCTACGTTTTGTCTGACAAATCCCCCCATTGTTCCTCTGATGATGCTTTTCTTTCGTGGGAACCCTGGCTTGTCTTGTTGATTAGATCCCCTTTGTCTTCCTCCCCTGCAGTGGGCTGGTGTGGAGAATGTGAAACCTCACACTGTAGTCGTGGCTTAATGCCTCAGCGTACTTTGTTTATTAAACGAGGATTCAGTCTTATATGGTAATGAATATAACAAAGTTTATTTAGGTCACCAGCTATAGTGTTTAGTGATTTGACTAAGGAATAAATCTATTAATTTTGGATTATCCTAGCGATTTGTGGTTATCTAGTATAGATCATTGTTTTTAATCACAAGCAGCTGTTAAACATTTTAATATAAAACAAGCTTCCTTCCTTTTTTCCAGACGAAGGAAGAGCCCACTCCATTTCTAAAACAACCACCCAAAGGCTTCTATATCTATGGAAATGTTGGTAAGATTATATATAGAAAATATATCAATGTGTAATTTTGTATGGTGCTGAATATGTAAACATATGTGACATCAGGACAGAAGTTAGAGTAATTACTTTTTTCTTCACGTCTCTCTCTTTCAGGAACAGGAAAGACCATGCTTATGGATTTGTTTTACTCTGGTGTGGAAAACACTCGTAAAAAAAGGGTCCACTTCAATGCCTTTATGTTGGACATCCATAAAAGTTAGTATTATCCTCCCACTTCACAGCACTTTGCTGTTGAAGGTTGGCTTTTGTGACTTTATAGAAGTTTTCTGACTCCTCGTGTGCTGAAGATCCTATATTTATCTCTGTGTTTGTCCTGAAGCCCCGCTGCTAATTGTCTACCATTATGCATACGGGTGAAATTACTGCTTTATTCAGTATTGTCAGTGGGTCTGTGTTGCCAATGCAGGTGTGCTTTAAGATGTGCCTGACGTTTGTGTACTGCTTAAAGGGATCTATCGGAGGAAACAAAGCCTGCCAAAACGATGGCTAGGGAAAATGTTCACCTATGACCCCATATCACTGGTTGCCATGGAGATCAGCAATGAAACCTGCCTCTTGTGTTTTGACGAATTTCAGGTGAGCAAATGTGCTACAGACGGTGTGTGTGTGTGTGTTTGTGTTTGTGTGTGTGCGCGTGCTTGAACACGAGCTGCAAGTAGCAAACAATACAATAAGAATTCAGAGTTATGTGTGTTGGTTAAAGGAAATTGCTTGTAACTTTATGAGCACATTGTGTACAATATAAGTAACAATGAAGTTTTTTAAAGGGTTGTATATTGAGGAAAAAAATCACCTAAATGACCATGTTTTAAATGTTATGATGCTGTACAATGCACTTATTTAAAATCAACTGTCTGGTAGTACTACACCAGATAAATCACAGTTTCTCTTTGTCACTCTGACAGCTGAAATCATCATCATTCAGTATGTGGTAACTGAATTAATTAAAATTATTTGGACAAGTTCTGCATACATGTTTATACTTGTATTGGTATTGACATATTTAGTGTAGTAGTAAGCCAAAAGTAAGAATACTGTGTAGTTGGCAGATAAGTTTATTTAACAGTATTTTGTTTGGGATAGTTGTAGTTTTATTTTTTTATTATTATTTTTTTTTTGACACTTCATTTTTAATAAGCCATTGAGTCACTTTGAAAAGTGTTTCTCTGTGTAGTATTATGTACTTAATCTGAATTCAGTTTGGTCCTTGTCTGGACAAAAGGATTCTTCTCATCTTGGAATCTCCACAAAAACAGGACTGGGGACACCTAGTGGCCTTTTGAAGTATAATATTTCTGTACAATGATTTCCAGGAATAAAATGTTCTGTCCTGTACAGCTGTAGTACAGTAGTAGCAAAACTGTATCAAGATATATAATTATCGTTGTCAGTACACTGAAACTGCAGCAGTCAATTGGGAGAGTGATCTTCTCTAGAGTCTTGTTTTTACACTCACGTGGTTAGTTTGCTCCCAGACCATTACAGCCGAGTCACCCATAGTTTTTGGAACTGGATTTACACAACTAAAAAGCACTTTCAGCCGTTAGTGCTGCAGAACCTCCCATTGTTTTACCTTCTGGTGTCAGTGGAGAGAGACACCACTGAGTCTGTTTCTGTCTTTATCATTAGCAGCCAAACACATCTCTCAGCAGCACAATATTGCTTCTCTTACTGACATCATTACAGTTAATGTCGGCAGGTCAAGGGTCACAGAAGGTGTGCTTGCTTTCTCTAATCACTCTCTATGCATCTGTGAGGATCAAGAGCTGCTCCTTTCATCAGCATGTCTTTCACATTTTAAACTGCGGCGCTGTTTGTGCATTCTCATTGATTTGTTTTGTTTGCTGTCGCCAGCTTTGCTGTTTTCGCTTGTCGACTGTTGCTACTGATGAATGGAGGGGAAACAAGCAGACATGTGCACGTTGTTTGTGATGCATAAACAAGAGGTTGCGAGGTTGGGAGAGTTGGGGGCGGAGGGGGTCTATACCAATCAGCATCCTCCTCCACTCAGCCATGCAAATGAGGTTCTGGGTATCAGTCGCACTCTCCTGCTTCCTTAAGTGAGTGGAGCTAGAAAGCGACTGGCGGCGGCGGGTCAGATGGATCTTATCCTCTTAAATGCTAATGACATTTCTCCATTCTCTTCATTAGCGTTGTGCCATTATCAGTAATTTGTAGCCCCCTTCCCTCCTTTTACTCCCCCTACCCAGCTCCTCTAATGAATACTCGCCATTGAGAGGTCCAAGATGGAAAGATGGGCAGAGAGTGAGAAATGAAGGCGAGTGAGAAGAAAACGCTTGAGCATCATTGTCTCAGGGCCTCAGCCACTGTGCAGCCTCTGTGAAATTGCTCATAGGTTGTGTACATAAAGAGGTGTAACATCAAAAGAGGTTTAATTTGGCACCCGTGTGCGTCGTTGTAAACTGACAGCCGCTTGAGTAATTGGATGCTCATTTAAATATCTGCATTGGCTGACAGAGATTGCAGCATTATTTTTGTGTTCCACAAGTGCTACATCAGTCCCCTCCACCTTTCTCATTCTGTGGGTATCCATTCTCTTTCCCTCTCCCCCTACTCATTCAGCAATCAATATTGCCCCTCATACTATGCCCATGTTGAGGGCACATGAATAAACAAATCCAGGTTGTATAAAAGGTCATTTTTAAATGACTCTTTTGAAATGAAAATAAAATCCTGCGGTCGGAGGAAATGGGGGCACACTCAGAGAGACACAGCCTTGGCTTTCTGTTGATTCTCATTATACACACAAGCACACAAGTACACAGACACTAATTTGATGCCCCTAGCCACCTCTCCTTAGTGAAATCAAGGCTTTAACACAAATGTTAATCAAGTATTGGCGAGGGCAGTGGGGCTAATATGCAAAAGCAGAAAACTCTCCAGAGAATGAAAGAAGGCATATGCTGTGGGTATGGTCATCAGAAGTGGCTGTTATATACTGAACAGTAGGTAAGAGCGAGTAAGAGGAGAAGGCGGGATAGATACATGACTAGAAAGTTGTCTTTTTTTTAAAATTCAAGACAAGGTTCTATACTAAAATATGTAAATCCATGCATCAGTTTTCTTAAACCACCCTTTGTTTAATCTTAAACAGTTTTATTAGGATATGATGCTTCCCTTGCAAATGTAGTACAATATTTACGGTAATAATTCTGCAATAGAAGAGCACTGTTTAGTTAGTTTGTATGATATATTGACAGAAAATATATTTATGTGTTGATTATAAATGATAATTTGCATTAAATTGATGACCTTAAGTAAGCAAGAAAGAAAGCTTGATGTAATTCATGTTCTTTTACAATGTGCCCATCTTTTGTCACTCAGCCATCATGCTTAATTAGCCGTGTTACATACAGTATGTGCTGCATTGACTACTGTGCATCACAGATTTCTCCCTTCATGGATATTGAAAAGAACAACTGAGGTGAAAGAGAGAGAGATGAGAGAATAAGACCAAAGTGAGAGCACTAGATTACTAATAGAAAGGTCAGAGCTCTTCATTTAACAGCCAGCGACTCATAAACGTCCTTGCTTCAGTGTTGTCATCGACCTTTGTTTATTGTAGACTCATTGAAATGATGTAGATGAAAAAGGCAGCGGGCAGTTGAATTGGATTAATGTATTACAACCTTGTGAAGCCTTGTGTCTAGTTTATACAACACTCAAACACACACGCACCTTTATATGCCTTTATGTGGCCATCTTGGATAGAAGCTTTGTCTGCCATCATGACCCCAGTTTCGATTCACATTGCTCCATTTTCATTATTATTTTTTTCGCCTGTGTTCGGTCATTCTCTTATCTGCTTAGTTGATTAGCCTAGGTCCGCTGCCTTGCCTCAGCTCCTTGTCCTCGGCAGAAAACCGCTTCGTGACCATTTGCAGTCAGTTCAAGTGGTTTAGGCGTGTGTGTGTGTGTGTGTGCGTGTGTGTGTGCGTGTGTGTGCGTGTGCGTGTGTGTGTGCGTGTGTGTGCGCGTGTGTGTGCAAGTGCGAATGACCACACACAAAAGACAGAATGAGCACACCTGATTGGCACTAATCAACAAGGAGTGTTGATGCCGTGGTTTGACCTCAGTCCCACACACACATGCAATGTGGCAATGAAAGGTAAAATTACACAGTATATGAATGCGTCTCTTCTTCTCCTCTGGTTCTCTTCTGTCAGATGACTGACATTGCTGATGCCATGATCCTGAAGCAGCTGTTTGAGGTACTTTTCAAGACCGGAGTGGTGGTGGTGGCCACCTCCAACAGACCCCCTGATGGTATGACAATCAGCATCTGAACATATTGTACTTAAATTGTATTTTTTATTTACTTTCATACTTTGCTCATAAGTTATATTTTAGTTAGAAACACACAGCTCAGTTGATAAGTAGCTTGCTGATGGCTTAGTCCCCAGTTATCAGAGTTGCACTGGAATGGTAGAATCAAAAACATAATTACATCATTACAATAGTAGTAACAACAAAAAATCTTATCTACTAATATTATAGGAAAGTTTACATGACATTTTTAGAAACGGCAGGTATACAAATACAATTTTCAATGTTCCAGGAAGAAACACAAATATGTATTATTACAAAAAACATGGGATCAAGCTCTCTGAACTTACTAAAGATACGTGCACACACAACAACGGGGGACCACAAACAATGAAAAAAAAACAACAAAAATCCATAATAATCACAAGAATAAATAGCATATTAATGTTGCACCTTCACACTAAAATAAAGACCACTTTTACGTGCATCATTATTCTACAGTTCATTTGTAGGATGGAATACCTGCAAACGAGTCTTATGTTCTCAAACTTAAGATAGTTTCACACATCAGGAATCCAGTGGTTATGAGATGGAGACTTTCCTATGTAGTTAGTTTGCATGGTCTCAATTAAAGGGCAGGTTCATAATTTTTTCTCTGCTTGTCTTACAACTACTAATACTTTGAACACTGTACCTTGTTCTGCTTACTGCTTAGCCCCCCCCCCACAACACCTCCAAGTGTAAGTGATGGAGAACAAAATCCAGTCTTTTCTCTCTGCAAAATGTATTAAAAATGATATGAAAATTATTATAACTTCAATCTTCCAAATTAGTCATGTTAAGAGGATATGATATATTATGTACAGTGGTCTGAGGCCCTTAGCACACTGGGGAAATGGTAAATGGTATGTTGTATGTTAAATTTTGTAACATATAACATATGCACTGATGCTCAAACACTCACTGTGAGTAATTACCAACTTTGAAGAATTGTCATACTCTTCAAAGTTGTATGACTGTACGAATGCAAGGAATTCTAGATTTTATAGAAAGCTCAGTTCAGAAGGAGATAAAAGATACTGTCAAACCTGAAGGTCCACTTAACTATTCAGTGCATTCCCTGTTTGTAACTGTCCACCAACAAATTTCTCACGTCCTCCACATGAATCCGCAAGAATCAATTGAGCTTTACAAGACCGCAGCAACTCCTTTCTGTTTACAGCAATTAACCAGAGGAAAAGGCAAAGAACATTTGGTAACGCTCTCACTTTCAGAGACACAACACAACCTTTAAACAGGCTTTGATGTTGCATTTACTGGCAGTGAAGCAAGGTTGGAGAAAGAATGAACAAGATAGTGATCAAGGTGGAGATAAATGCATGATGTGATATCTGATGTCTTTCTTTCTCAGAGAAGATGTTGATGTCTCAAAGCCTTGAGTGGCCACGAAGTGGATGGCAGCAAGATGGCTCTCATAGACAAAGACACACGTCTCTGATATTTACTAGCTATTAAGAACAAAGAGCCAAAACAGGCAAACTTGATAGAGAGCCTACTTGGTATTAATTACATGGTTAATGGAACACTGAAAGCCATAAGAAACAACTGGACATGAAAAGCATACATTTTCCATCTTTATTGATGTGGAGATGCTGGTATCAAAAAGCCCTAAATGTGTTTGGAGAATAAATTTAGAGACAGGGTTTTGCTAGAATCACATTTTATTGTTTTTATATACTGATAGAGTTGAATGAGATCGAGAGGGGAACAAATGGCATCTTTTTGTAGTGGAAAAACCCCTGGTACACTGGATCTCACATGCACTTCAAATTAATGGACTGAGCTTAGTATGATTACCTTAAATATGCTTTAGTGATCATTTTAAACTGAAAGAGACATTGATTGCTATTCGATCTATTTATTAAGTTAGTAGTTAAACATATAGTGTCATGGGAAGCAGTCGTGTCCAGTGAATTACTGCTAGGATTCAGCACACTTTTTTTATCCTTTGTGTATTATAGGGCAATAGTTTTGCACATTTTGGAAAATGTGCTAATTTGTTTTCATACTGAGTAATTATCTCTATAGTAAATATGATGTTGATGTTGATTATTCAAAATCCCCTCACCAGTATCTCACGAATTAAAACATTACTGTTCATCTCCTTTAGGAATTTACTGCTGGGACATACACACCTATAAACATTTTATCTTTACTTTTTGTCCACGATATACAAACGACATATGACATGTTAATCAAACTTTAAAGGCACTAGTAGGGTATTTTTTTTACCTTTGGATACAGGCAGACTCATAAGAATGCATCTTGATAAGAATCATATTGATCAACTTATCAAACTCCTGTTACACTGGCAGTAGTCAAGCCTCACTCACTCAGTTATAGTACAGGAATTATCAAGTGAGTATTAGTTTTGTGTCAGGTCCTACTGTACTAAGCTTGAGCCCAAACATCAACAACGAGCACTTGTTTGCTTGTTTGCATTCGCAGCTGGAAAGAGCTTAAACCTCAGCATGTGTGTGTCTGTGTGTCTTTGTCCATGTTTGTGTGTGAATCCCTATCTGTTTTATCTGTCTATCAGGGATGCTACTTCAGATGTAATTTGCTCCAGCCGAGCTAATTGAAACCTCTATTCAGCGAGCTGCTGTGGACATTGTCCACGCTGAAAAGGCGACAGTCCTTTCTCTCACCACCATTGTTTGGGAATGTAATGAATTTTATGTTGCTGCCGCTGCCGGTAGAGAAATCCATTTTTCTCCCCTGGTCCCAGTCCTTTTGTCGTGCCTCCCCACCCATCCTTCAGTTCATCAATAGCCACTTTATCTGCCAATCTGTGGCGGGGGAATGACATTATTAGGAGGCTAAACAGCAGCTCTAATACAGGCCCTCCCCTCCTCTTTCAGATCTGTACAAAAATGGACTTCAGAGGGACACCTTCCTACCTTTCATCGACGTGCTGAAGGTAGAGACAAAGTCATCCCTCTCTCTTGTCTTGTTAATTTATTCATATGTTTATCACACACATACACAGTCTTGCATGTGCGCCTCTGTCCCTCTGTGTCTGTCTTTTTTGAAAGTTGCTCTTTAGTAGTTTGATGTTTTCTGCTTCCTGGATGCCTCGCACAGTGTCACAAAGCTGTCTTTGATCATACCAGGGCACACTGAAAGACTCACCTGAAAGAGCGAGAGAAAGGTAGGGAGAGATGGAAAGAGCGTGAGTGAGCACAGGTAATGTGAATGGGAGATGGGGAGATGGGGAGATGGGCAGATGAGCGAGTGACTGACCCAAGCTGCTTGCATTTCAAAAGTAAAGGGG
>JAUBNQ010000016.1:12019656-12044144 GCA_032353495.1 Ctenopoma kingsleyae | reverse complement strand
ACACACACACACACACACACACACACACACAGAGGTGTACTGCACCATAAAGCAGACCATATGTAATCTGAAGGTAACACTTGACTAACTTCACTACTACATTTAAAACGCTTTTAAATACTTGTTATGATCTCTGCCTCTTTTATACCCTTGATCAACCCACTTGTCTCTTGATTTCTTTTTTTCACTTTTGTCACGAAGCTGAAAAGACACTCAGCTGAACTTTTTTTTGTTTTGTTTTCCTTTTCTTACCAACTACTTGTGATACATTAGCCAGGAACGGTGGTGCAGTAGTTAGGGTAGTCAGCAATTGCTAACTATCTAAGAACCCCAGGGTTGGTTGTTCACTTCCTAGTCCCTCCCTAGTGCCGGCACCAAACCCTGAAGGGCATCCGTTGTAAAATCTTCACTAAATCAAATATGCGGAGGCAGATGATCCACTGTGGCGACCTCGAAAGGGAGCAGCTGAAAGAAACTGACTCTTGTTGTGATACGATGGACGATCAAAGTGAAACATTCAAAATGTTGTTCCTGTCTGATATTACTGCATTGCCAAGTAATGATCTCAAATATCATCACCAAAACCTTTTATTAGCAGATCTTCTACCACTGAGCAATTTGCCAACGAGTAGACGTTTCTTACATGCATATTAAAATACAAGTTTTTAATGTTAAATAACAAAAATGTGGCTTGCATGAAATGTGCAGTTAAACACAACAGTAGCAGAGAAGCTGCTGAGTCAATGTTCATGGAACCTCTGAGTAAACTGTTGTTGTAGGAGTTGCATTGTGGGTAATACTAAACAGGTGGAAGACTCATTTAAAGGTCTGCTGGGTGGGTGTTATACCATGCGATCAGAACAGTATTTTGGTCCTAAATCAGTTCCATTTCTTATGTCCGTGTGTTGCCTTCAACACGTGGAGCCTCTGTTGGCCAGGTGCAGGTAACACAGCCTTCACCAAGTTTAAGAGCGGTTTGGTTTAGGTCCTCAACAGAGCTCGAGAGGAGTTGAGGATCGGGGGTCCAGTGGGGTCCTGGATCAGGAAAGGTGGGGCCTCCAACTCAAAAGATGTTTCCCCAAGAGGAGCAGCTGAGGCAGGGGGAGGTTGTGAGAACGACCCTGCAGAACAAACCATTGCCGGCCCAAGGCGGTCACACTTTAAGGGAATAGATCATTAGGTGTAATTAGGGTGTTCACATTGTCACATACCCCCCTGACTGCCCAAGAATGAATAAAATCACCAGATACACCCCCCTCCACCCTCACTCACTCACATGCTCACACACACACACACACGCACACACACACAGGAGCTCCTCAGTTAGTGAAAACACTTTGATGTCAGAAGAGTCGTCCAGAACTTTCCAGTATAAAGGCACTGTTTTAAGCTTTCTCTCTTTTCTCTCCTGTCTCTCTCTCGACCCCTCTATCCCTCCCTCCCTCTTTTCTTCTGTCCCACCACACAAGCCTGTAAGACACACATGGTTGAATGAACGACAACCTTTCCCCTCCTCCCCTCTCCCTCTCTCCCTCCTTCGTCTCTTTTTCAGCCTTCCCACCCCGCATTTCTTTGAGGCCTGGTCAATTCTCCGGGCCAAACAAAAAAAGCATCAAATGTTTTCGGCTCCTGCGTAATGAGGGAGTGGACCTCATCAAGGCCCAATAGTCAGCTATCCTTGGCTTTTGTTCCAGCTCAATGGCACCGCGCTCTTTGAAAAACTCAAAAGCAACTTTTTGAGGAGTAAAGGACAGAGAAAAATATGTTGTAGAGGGAGCGAGCGCAGAGGGGAGTATAGGCAGCCACCAAAAGAAAAGCCACCCTGTTTTTATGCTAAACGGCTGTCCAGAGAGAGCAGTGGACAGCTCGGACAATGACATGATTGGAGCTACATGTGTTTGGATGACTTTCTTTTAAAGAGACTCTGATTCTCACGTCTGTCATCTCACTCTTCTGTCTCTCCCTCCCCTCGTGGGTCTGCGAGTTGGTGAATGCACCCGTGCAAGTAGTGAAACTCTTAATTTGCAGTGGTGCTGCTTCCATACTGTGTTTCTGTGAGTCAGCTATACTTAGGACTAGTTTTCACACCAGTAGTACAAAGAAGGCATATATCTTGTGATAAAAGTAAACTTCTAGTTGATGTATCATCAATTTAAAATGCTCATGAATTTTTTTTCTCAAATTCTGAAATGTATATAATGTATAAAACATTGGAAAAATACATCACAATTTAAAAAAAAGAAATAAGAGAATTTACCTGTTTTGACAGCAGAAACTGTTTCAGTATTTGTCATTGCTGCTTGACAAATTATTCTTGAAATTAATGTCAGTGAACAGCAACTTTATACAAAGGAATTACATCACAGTGAAATGCAAATATCAGCTTTGATGTTTGACTTAACTATAATCTCTCCAAGCAATTAGTCAGTTAGAAAACATCTTCTCAGAACTACAAAAGTCTGCAGAACACAAGTATGAAGGAAGGACAGAGATGCTGTTGTCACTATTACTAACTATTGTCAAGTGCTAAAAACAGCTTATGCTTTATGCCAGAGCAAAACAATTTTTGATTCATCAGTTTACTGCATCTAAGGATTATTTTCCGTATTGATTAATCCAACAATTACTTGATTGATTGATTTGGTCTGTAAAATGTCATAAAGTACAAAGAGGCTGCTGTTATGTCTTCAGTATCTCTTGTTTTGTCCAACCAACACTAAAAAGCCTGAAGATTTTAAAGAAACAAGAGAAAAGAGAAGAGTAAAGAAACCTACAGAAAAAAGCAAAAGAGACCACAGTAGAGAGATAAAACTATATGTTTCAAAGTAGACTGACTAGGTTTGGAGTCTGTGAGAGGATTGTGGTGGCAGAGGGGGGGAGGCAAGACCACAATGTGTAGGCGGATGAAATCTTGGAGGAGTGAGAACTTGACAATCCCCTCAAGATGGATAATCAAGTAATGACCCGCAGGCCTCAGACTCTTCTGATTATAAATAACCAATGGAATCATCATCACTGATTGTGTTTCCAGTCCTCCTTCTTTACCCTCTCTTATTTGTACCTCGCTCCTCCGTCAAGAAACGCATCAGCCGTCTTTACCGAAGGTAGAGACAGTTCACAAAGGGAGGGAGTAGAAGATGGCAGGAGAAAAGACAAACTGAGATTCTAATGATGTGGCAGCGATAGTGACAAGTTTTTTTTTTCCTTTTTGGAGGGACTATTTACCCGTTGGTGGGGTCACAGTAGGTTGATGAAATGACACCTCCCTTTTGTGCGTAGGGGAGGGCGAGTTTGTCAGGTTGTTATTAAGACTGATTCAGCCAATTGGCTCAGAGTGAGAACCCCGTTTGTGTGAGCGGACACGGAGATAAAAAGTTGACAGCAGAGAAGAATAGAGTATTTCCGTCCCCTTGCTTTGTGATGATTACTAATTATCCTGCAGCTTAAGGGGGCCAGTGGCAGAAATTCACTGATTTCATAATTTACTGGAGCTGTCGTTGAATAGCCAGGCGATGGCTTGGATGGGATGATATGCAATTCCTTTCTTTTCTTTGATAGAATGGTGGAGATGATGATTATAGTTTGTGCTGTACTCCCTGACATGAATCCTGTTGACGTTTTACACTATCTGGAAAAGTTTGAACTCTGCATCACAAGTTCACCCCTGCTGTAACACACTTAAATGGCTGCAGGAACAATAGATCAGCTCAATAAACCATAAAGAGGTGACACAAACTCCCAGAGCTGTCAGAGGAGAGTAAGACGTCAGCTGCCTTCTGTGTTGCCCTTTGTCCATTTTATTATTTATATTTAGTCAGAAGCGGTGACACTAAGCTTTTATATTTCACGGGACAGATGAGTAGTAGAAAACAGTAAAGCAATAGAAACTATTACACTGTTGGAAAGTATCTTAGCATATGATACAAAACAGTGTGTAATACAGTAATATATCATCTAGAGGTCCAAGAATTCAGATCAGTTAAAAATAAATTAAATCTTCAGCTCCTCAGATTTTCATTGGACAACACAATGGCTTATCATTATTATTAACCTGATGTCATCTTTAGGCTTTTATCACTGCTAGCGTGCACATTTCCTGTTTTCTGTTTCATATATAAATAGACACCCATTGTAAAAAACTAAATGTTGCACTCAGCAAATAAATTAAAGCTGCTTATATTATTAGTACTCATTGATCATTTCTTCTGTAATTGTTATACAGTATATGTATAAAATGTGTGTGAAAACAGTGAAGAATACTTTCTTTCAATTCTTGCTTTTTGTTCGACCAACAGATCAAAACCCAAAGCTATTTCATCACATGCAAAATGTGCAGCAAGTCCTCAAGAAAGAAAATATATACCTAGAAAATTATATTAGATTACATTTTTAAAACTTTAAAAAGTTTATATCATTGCACACAGTCAATTCAACAAAATTCAGTTTATCTATGCAGTGCTAACTGCAGAACTACAGTTGCTGTGTATATACAGTAGAAACGAACGATCAATAAACATGCAAACACACACAACAATATAAGTGCTTAGTGTTTTGTTCTGTGCCACAGACAAAAGAGAAAAAAACAAAAATGAGTTATCGAATCATTGCAGCTCTAATCCACAGTTGATGAATCCATGGTTACCGTTTTGTTATTTGTAATCTTGTTGTTCAGCAGCATAACTCTTAAACATACACAGACATACTTTAAATATTTACCCTTTTGGCATACTTTACATGTATTCCTTTTATGTATGTGTGTACGTGTACAGGAGTACTGCCACACCCTCTGCCTGGATGCTGGGATTGACTACAGGAGGCTGGAAAAGTCTGCAGCAGGGAAACTCTATTACCTGTAAGAATCACACACCAATATTAGAAACAGTCGCTCCATTTGTAGTCTAACTCTCCTGAGAGGTTGTCCAGAGCACTGGTAAAAAGTCGAACCTGAAAAAATCCGAATCTGCAACAGGCAGGCACATGCACCCAAGCAGGCAAGCACACACAGGTAACGTTTGTGCACACACCATCTAGATAGATTTTTTAAGCACAGAAAGAGAAGGCAAACAGATGGATAAATAGGGAGGAGCACACTGGGAGATTTATAAAGACTCACATTACCTTGAGAGATCCATGAAAAGAATGAGAGAGGAAAGAGGAATCAATAGAATATGAGAAAATGGTAGAGCTGTAAAAGCCAGTTTTCTATTTTCCTCATTACATAGTGTTAGGAATACACGCACGACATGAATGACACTGCTGTTGCTCATTGCTGTATTGGAGCTTTCAAGCGCTTTCGTCTTTTCACTGTATGTAAATAAAGCACATCACACTTTTTAGCTGGAGTTAAAACACAGACACACAAGCACACAGGTAGACACAAATACACGTTCCTGTCTCATTTCGATGTATATTTACAGCCTAATGCTTGTGTTAATGCCTAACATCCTTTTTTTTTTTTTCTACTGATGGAGTGAAAAGCTAAGTACTCTCCGGCTGTGCTCTCCTTGCTGCCACCGTTTGATGTGGCCACTTCAGCATTATTAATTTCATATCCTATTATGTATTCTCTGCTTCGTTTTGTGTGTGTCTGTGTGTGTGTGTCTTGTACAGCACAGGGGAGCCTGGTGCAGAGGCCTTTTTGGATGCACTGTTTGAGGAGCTGGCAGTAAGACAAAAGAGTGGTAAGGAAGTTAAAGGAAAATTACAAGTTTTAGGGAGATTGGTCTGCTCTTCAATCCATATGTGCTGTGTTCCAGAGACATGAAAATTACATGTGTTCACAGT
The DNA here is from genome assembly GCA_032353495.1 of Ctenopoma kingsleyae. Taxonomy (NCBI): domain Eukaryota; kingdom Metazoa; phylum Chordata; class Actinopteri; order Anabantiformes; family Anabantidae; genus Ctenopoma; species Ctenopoma kingsleyae. Next base: position 12,038,360 of record JAUBNQ010000016.1, on the reverse strand, counting down.
AAATCATGTTTAGCAGCTTGCTAACACTTTCAACATGCACCATGTTCAGTGATTGACAGGGAAAGAGCAGCAGCATCCAGTAAAGTAATAAACTTGAGTTTTGAAATGCTTTGAATCATTTTAAAAATAGGCAGCATATTGAGCTCAGATAATAATTAATAATAAATAATAACTTAAGATAATTGGATTTATACACCAGTCAGCCACAAAACAGCTCATGGTTTTAACGTTTAATGTTGTGCTGGACACATGTGAGCATGGGCACAGGTCTATGGCTACACTGCCCAGTACACAGCAAACTACAATGCTTGTCCTGACATCTGTCGATCAAGGCCAGCAATATATTTTTCCCATGCTCACCCTGGTCCATGTTGTGGCACGTTAACTCCACCACGTGGTGTTAATGTTGTGACTGGTGTGTGTGCAGCAGTGTTTTTGTTCAACATATGTCCACATTTCCAATGATGAGGTTGGTGACGTTATTTATTATTAATATTGTTGACAAAGAAGATAAAGTCAGCAAGGTGTTGGTGTCTTTGTTTAAAAGCAGTTTAAACACCCGGGCACTGTAGATATTATAGTATTTGTTGCAGCAGCATACACACAGTCCAGTACAATGCACACGTTTATGGTTACGACCATGCCACCCAGTGCAACAGTGTAATTCACAGATGTGCTCTCAATGGTTTTTGTAGAACAACTACAGTGTTTGGTGTGGGGGATGACACCATAAAAATTAACAACTGAGAATTAAAAACTAAGACCTAAGCTGAACTTTCCTTCCTATAGATTTGTAATTAATATAATGATTCCTATGTAAACATCATAATACAGTGACACGGTATGACTGAGGGTCACTTACATTGTCGGGTGTGTGTTTCCATAGTTACAGGTCCTCGGCTGCTCACAGTTATGGGCAGAGATGTGATACTGAAAAAGACCTGTGGTTCCATCGCTGACTGTACTTTTGATGAGCTGTGTGGCAGAGTAAGAGTTTTTTGTTGTTGTTTTTTTGCTGAATAATTTTCTCTACAAATCTCAATTAGATTCTTCCCCAGCATGTTGTCATTTTAAAAGACCAACTATATGTGTTACAGTTGCACTATGACACATATTCTTAATAATAACCTAAATACTTACCATCTTTAATTTTAAAATATTTTATTTATTTATCTATTTCCTATTGATTTTTTTTTATTTTTTTTGCACCTCTACTTTGAGCTCTTTTTTTCTCTTACAGTATAGTAATTACAATGCTTGCAAGTGTATGAAAAGGGAAAAACTGAAATATCACATTGGCATAAGTAGTCAGACCCTTGATCTTCTGTGTGGACATGGGACAAAGTCCCAGAAGGACAACCATCACTGCCGCCCTCCACCGATCTGAGCTTTATGGCAGAGTGATTAGACAGAAGTTGGTTTCTGAAACAGTATGCCCATTCAACCACAGGTATCTGAATACTTTCTGAATCTATCCCTGATACACAGTTTGCATGGTGGACCACCTGAGAACCAGGACGGCTTCATTCTCTTTATAACTCACACATACACACTCACACATACACACACACACACACACACAGTGTATGCACACACAGAAAATGCACTCACCAATAATCAAAACTGCTCATACTGAAAGCACTTCTGCTGCTTCTTTATTGCCTCTGCGTTCTGTTTCCACCCTCCTCTACGTACTTATTGTCCAAGCCTTTGCTCTCGAGCTAAATCACCTTCCCTACAACTCGGTCCTATTCTCTGCTCAATGTCAAAAAGCAAGTCTATTGACAGTTCTGTGAATAGTTGAGTCTGTTGTGCCTGACATAAAGCAGTGTGGTACAGTAATCTGTAGTGTGTAAAGTCTCAAGTTTGATGGACAGCAGTGAGCTTTTGCAGGCATCTGAGCTTCAAGGCTTCTTCTGATATATGTTGGCACATCCACGTTAGTTTTGAGAGCAATCATCCTGAATGGCAAAGAACCAAGGACAGGGACTAAAGTGATCAGCCTGTGCCTTCATTGTACAGTTAGCATTTTTCCAGCATACAGAGTGTATTTTTATGAAGCAGCTGTGCACATGCACTACACTGGAACAATTTATTCTCTACACTTTGGTGTGTAGACTAGAAGTTCTTGTCCAAATATGTAACCTGTGTGGTTGATTTCCAGCCTCTGGGTGCCAGTGACTACCTGGAGATGGCACGGCTTTTTGACACTGTATTTATCCGGTATGTTCCCATGCTGACACTGACTCTTAAGGACCAAGCGAGGCGTTTTACCACCCTCATAGACAACTTTTATGACACAAAGGTATGCACCTTACAAACCAGGGCAGTTTACTTGTCCCTACTTGGGAATATTACTTCACGACACTGTCTCCTACATTATATTCCCATTTTGTGCCTAAATTAGCTATACACCACACTGGTATGTGGGCATCCAGCCATTACACCTATGTATAATTATATTATAACCATTGGTATTACTGTGTCGCTAAAGCTCCATAACATTTTAAACCTGGCTGCAGAGATTTTTCTGTCATTTAGCCACATGAGAATCAGTGAGATCAGGTACTTGTGTTGGGCGATAAGAAATCACTTTATGTTAGACTGGTCATCCAGAAGTTTGTTTGGATTTGGTTTGGATGAATGAAAGTTTTCCACACAGAACATGGAAAACCAAAAGTCGCAAAAGTGACTATTAGTGACTATTAGTGTAATATTGCAACTGAAACTGACGATATTATTAAAATGCATTACGACACAACACTGTGACCAGTCTTTCATTAGCTCACTTTTATACGTGGTCATTTTATCAATGACTTCTTTATTACAGGGTAGAGGAAATTAGATTCAGTAAAAAAGAACTAAATATGCATTTAAATCATCTCAGGAATGCAATAAAATGCATTCAAACTGGCCAGGATTTAGGCAATGAATAAATGGTTCTCCACTGACATTTAATATTGATTATAGGAAAACACTTCATCATTAATAATATAGTAAGAAGCCTCCATAAAGAAACTGGAGATTGCTTAAAGTCAGTCTGATCTTTGTATGCTTCTATCTGTATCCCAGGTGCGAGTGGTGCTGCTGGCAGCAGCTCCGTTAGCCCGTCTGTTTGTCCACTCTGGAGGGGAAGACGAGAGAGACCGACAGCTGCTGGATGACCTGGGCCTCAGTGAGGTAAATTCACATCTGCAACAAGAGAATATACAAAGCGAAAAAGCAGCTGGAAAACCATCATCTCCCATTAGAAATGAAAGGAAGATTTGTGTTTCCAGAACCTTTAATGAACCATTAAAATAATGACATCACTGATTACTTTAATAAGGATACAATGAGGTGTTCATTAGTTTGTGAATTAAAAGCATTATATCTCTTTAGGAGGCAGCGGAGCACCTGACTCTGTTCACAGCTGAGGAGGAGATCTTTGCCTTCCGGAGGACTGTCTCCAGACTGATGGAGATGCAAACAGAGTCATACTGGATAGCAGGAGACCGCAGTCACAGCAAGAAACACATCAACACCTAACATCCAGTTCTGACTGCCAGGATAATTATATACCTCCAGACAACACAGTACCTCACTAATTACTGACACTGCATAAGCAAAAGTTCCTGATTAGCAGAAATAGAAAAGTTCAAATGTATTATGGGCATCAAAGGAAACTTATTTAGTGAACAAAGCAGCACTTTAATACATTTAAGAAAGAGCTGATGCGCAGTAAATCTGTAACTTTGCCAAACTCAGTTTGCTGTTGGGTCTGACTTCTGTTATCATCTTATGCCTATGCTTTGTATCTTAGTACCTTTTGGGCCTATTCTGGGAGGTGTGCTCTCTCCCCCTTGTGGACTGTTTATTTGAACGTGTGAAACCATAGCAGGTGCTTATTTCATTCAGAGAAAGGGGGCAAAGTGTCCCTCAAGGTAGTTGGCTACTGCCCTCTAGTGCTGAATATGAAAAGGGTCAAATGTTGATTAACCTATTTTTATAAAATAGTATCAGTGCGGGTGTGCAGTTTTTAATTAAACATAAACTGTTTATAAAACCTGGTCTACACTTAAAATATTATACATCAGTGTATTCACTGAGCTTCAAGTTCTGCATTCAGGGAAATGTTGAGTCTTTATGTTATGCTCAGTGTAAGTGTCTGATGTTAATAATTTTCAGGTCCGGACTCTCAATCAAGTAGAACTGTCTTGATCTTTTAATTTAGACTTTACCAGGATGGTTTGACTACACACTATTACAGGCCTTGAATGTTTACCGGTAATGCCAGGCACAACTGTAAGCTGCAAACTGCAATAAAACATTCAAAATAACATTTACTCTTTTGAATCCAGACTTTTAAAGATGTAACGGTTCAATCCACTTGAAGTTTGCAAAAAAGCACCTGAAGGACTATCAGACTGTGAGGACCAAGATCCTCTGGTCTGATGGGTTCCGACCACTCTGCCGTAAAGCCCAGACTGGAGCTCAGTCAGAGTGACCGTCGGATTCTTGGTCACCTGAACAGATGGAAGTGTGTGTGTGTGTGTGTGTGTGTGTGTGTGTGTGTGTGTGTGTGTGTGTGTGTGTGTGTGTGCGTGCGTGCGTGCGTGCGTGCGTGCGTGCGTGCGTGCGTGCGTGCGTGCGTGCGTGCGTGTGTAGCCAAGATACGTGCAAATCTGGTTCAGGAAATGTACACTGACACAAAAGTGCACAAATAGAAAGACATTAAAATGTTAAGTTAATTTTATCTCGCATAATAAAGTCACATAATATGAATGTTATTGATGCTTCACGTTACTAAATTTAATATTTTCAGTTTGAAGAGCATCTTGTATTGTTTGGTCAACATATGAGCATTTTCTCTGTAAAATATGACAAAATTTACTTTGGAGCCATGAGAAAACATTTTGTGAGGTAGAGGATTTCATTTCTATAATGGTTTGTTTTTTATGAAGGAAAATTAACTTGCTGTTTCCATAATGACCACAATGAAGCTGTGATATGTTTTACAGAATAAAATGATAACCTTATGTTTGGTTGCCAAAATATAAATATTACTCCTTTTAATTAACGTTTTAGTTAAAACTAAAGGACAGAGAGATTTTTACAGTCTGTGGTGTTTTGTTACTCCCCCATGTTGGCCTGTAGGTGGAGGTAGAAGGCAACTAATAGGTACAAGTTTAGTTATTGCGTCTATCCATGGATGAGGTCATCCCAGTGCACCACTCCAGCCTGGACTGGCCCACCCTGGCAGCAAGCAGCACCTACAGTATCTAAACCAAGACCATTATATAAGACACTCTGTTTGTACCAAGCAGCCAGTATCATGGAACAAGTTTAAAATCCCCAGACTAAATGTATAATCTCATTAGATTGAAGGGGACAGTAAATGGATTTCTCTGTGTGTGCAGGTGTGTGGGTGTCTGCACGGATACATGCGCATAATTTGACTCATTAAAAAGTGCTTGGGTCAGTAGCAAGGCACCAAGTCTGTCCCGCCATAACTCCCAATTAAAGAAAAATCAATCACGCCCTATGCTCAGGCCCCTAATCCAATCAGAGCATTATGCTGTTTGGGGGAAACATCAGACACAAACAAAGATGGCTGCAGTGCTTTGTGACTGTTTTAATTGGATGATTCACGCTGACTTAGAAGGGTGGTCGCAGTCTTCATCCTCTCTGAACCACAGTCTTGCTGACAGAAGGAAGGTGGAAAACAGTTCACCTTTTGTCTCTTTCTCATTGTCTTATTAGTTCAAATAAACACTATTATTATTACACATTACACTGACTTTTCCAATTTTACATTACATTTAGGTGATGTTGAAAAAAGACTGAGTGCAGCTAGCAATACTAGTAATTGAATTTGTCAGGGTGTGAACCTCAATCCAGTTTCAGGCCACTGGGTTTTTGTGTAGTAAACTTTTTAACATGCCTAAATGTATGTAAAGTAGCTGAGATATAAGAACATCAGTGGTTTGAGTGTGTTTGCTTGCTTGAGTACATGAATGTGTCCTTGTGCAACAGTATTATGACATTCACAAGGGGTATGTAGACTGAAGCTGGCTTATCTTGTTGCAGAATAAACGAGCCAAATGCCAAAGATTCTGCATCCAGGTATTTAAGGGACACATGTAACACTATTTAGTTCCACATAACAAACACTGACACATTTTTTAATCTACAGGTGCAGTTCTGTTGTCTGTACAGAGAACAAAAATATTCAAGCAGTGTGTTAGGTTCAGAAAGACAATTGTGCATTTTGGGAATTCTAGTTATGCGCTCTATAAACCTACTGATGCTCATTGAGGACAAGGGTTGAAATATGGGGAAACAACAATGTGGATGAAATACATGGCTTCATCTTGAGACATTTATACTACTGACTAATATCTTTACCTTTGCTAGTAGGTTCATATAAGGAAACAAATACAAAGTGTACAATACAAAACCAAAAAAGCTCAGTATAATATGTAGAAAATAAATAAATATACTGTTATGATATATCCCTGCCTACATCTCTGACATCTCAACCTCTGTGTGTGCATCCAGTGAGCAGTTAACTCTATAGTTCTCTGCAGGAGCCAAACTGCTGCATCAGGTATTCTCTTTGAGGGTGGGCAAAAACCATAACACAATGTGTGTAGGTGTGCATCTACTAGCTCTTGTAATCCTGTGCAGACTCCAGCCTGCTGTGGTAAATGTGGATGTGTGCTGTGCCAGTGAGCAATGTTTTAGAACAAGTCTCTCAGCAAACGTTTATATTCAGTGCTATATTGTTAGCCATAAATTAGCCACAGTAAAGCCACATACACTTATGAAATATTATGTAAGGACACCAAAAAGCATCCGTGCATCACAAACTAATCACAATATATTGTCCTATAATAGTAAAAAAACATATGTCCACGCAATAATGTTAATGTCTTGTTGTGGTCAGCCGTGAACGCGCATTCCTGCACAGAAACCGCGAGCACGCGCATCTGGCCGCGCAGGCAGAAACAAAGAAGACGGTGGACGAGGCTGTTTTGATCCAGTCAAGGTGGAGGAGGAGGTGGAGGTGGCGCGATGGTCTAGAGCATCACTTACAGGATGGAGGACCATCTAGGTTTTCTCCTCTCATCTCTGGCTAATAAACGGGGTGACGTCATCCCGGAGTCCAGAGGGGCGTGGTTTGCGCGCCGTGACAGGTGTGATTGACAGGAGGCTCGGTGATTAAAGGTACATTCAGGAATTACAGACGGAACAAGACGACGAAGACGGAGTATTTGTAATTCTATGTTTCAGTGCTTTTATTAGCCATCAAATCAGTAACATACATGTGTTATTGTGGAACATGTAATATTAGTATATTTTCAAAAGATGGTGATGAACATATGAATACTCCACATGATGTTTTTATTAATGACATTTTATTGCCCAAGTTATTAATCAGTTGATTTTGAGTCTGTCATATTAGAAATATGCAGCACACCTGTAGTCCCAGTTATTTTAAACTAAAGTTGGACATACTTCTAAAGTGAGTGGACCCGTTTTATTTTTCAGTAGTGTCACTATTTATGTGCCCAAAACCAACATGTCAAGACGTGCCCGAGCCTCCACCTGCGCGCAGACAACACTGCCCTGGACGACTGTAGTGTCTCTTTAAAAGGCGATCCCATGCGCAAGATCCAGGGGGCCGGACCTTGATCGGCTTGCATGTGTGCGTACGTAAGTGTGTGTATATGTGTATGAGCGTGTGCGCGCAGCTCTGAGTGGAGAGCAAATCGAGATACAGTAGTAACCCAGAGTGAGGTGGCAGTCTTATTCCACATCGACACTGACTTATCCTGCATACATCCTATCTGTCTCTATATCTGAGCGCACTTGAGGAGGGAAAGAGAAAAGAGTCAAGATGGCATCTGGAAGTAGCTGTGGACAATCCGTGATCTAGTCTCCTCTGTTATTTGTGAACCACGGAGCGCAAGAGACTGGCAGTGCAAGGTATTTAATTTAAAGTGTTCAGAAGGGATTTATATCCCAGAGAGATGAGGTTTGACTACTTTCTCCTCCGCTGATCTCCAGTTTGTGGATTCAGATCCTTGCAGCAGGACGGCATTTTGAGTAGATCAGCCACTGTTTTATTAGAACTATAGCCCAGTGAAGCTCAGAGAAGCAAATAGCTCTATTGAACCCATATTTGTTCTTTTTAAGAAGTATTGTAGACTGAATGACAGAAATATGTGAACCTACACATTCAGCGGAAGTATTGTAGCCTGTGTCTTCTGTAGGACAGATTGTATTTTAAGCAGGCTCTAAGCGAGTGTTTCCACTTTATTTATTCTTTCTTTATGTCCTCAACAGGCGTTCATAACCAAGTTGCTCTTGGCCCTGTTGGGACACTGTTGGTGTGGAATAGCAACAAAGGACGAGAGCGCGCATTCATGGGACGCGACTTTGACAGCTCTTCGTTTCTTGTCTTATAACTTTATTGTCTGGCTGCTGGGGTGAGATTGTGACTAGAGCAGGAGAGAATGGCAGAGGCTCCGCTCCCCGACCCACTCCCGGACTTGGACGCGGTCATCGACCCGGACTTCGAGCCCCAGAAGCGGCCCAGATCTTGCACCTGGCCGCTGCCACGACCAGACTCGAATGCGGTAAAACCGGAGAGCAATGACACAGATATCATCCCCGAGGAGGAGGATGATGAAGAGGACAGTGCTACCCCTACGACCATCAGTGTAAACGGCTCAGGCGTGGCGACGGAGGACCAGAGCAGCAACAGCCCCGCAGCCGATGGAGCGCTCTCCTCCCCCGGCCAAGAGAGCGCAGGCTCTCCGCGCTCCACGCACTCTCCTTCGGCCAGCTCTGGCGCGCTGACACCCAGCAGCCTGGCTGCTCAGCAGACCCCGAGGAAAGCATCATCTCGCCGCAACGCCTGGGGAAATCTCTCCTACGCCGACTTGATAACCAAAGCCATCGAGAGTGCGCCGGACAAGAGACTGACACTGTCTCAAATTTATGACTGGATGGTGAGATCCATCCCCTACTTCAAAGACAAAGGCGACAGCAACAGCTCTGCAGGATGGAAGGTAAGGGTCGTCCCACTCACCCACTCAGCCCCCCTCCCTCCTCCATCAAAACAAAAACAAAAAGCATGTGGCTTGTAAACCCACTGACGCACACACACAGGCAGACACTCACACGCACACAGCTACACCAGCGCAGTAGTATTTTTTACGGTTTTGGAAAGTCTGACACTTATTATGCCTGTCATTACCATTCCACTGCAAATTATACACACACCGAGCCACTTTATTAGGTACAGCTGTACAATCTAATGCAACGCAATGCAACAGCCCTGCCATAAATTCTGCTTTTACGAGGTTATAATTTATCAGTTTTAGCTGAAACTGTCAGAAAGGTGATAATTCTAGTTCGCATTAGATGCACATCCTTTGTCTTTTTTCATTTGAGCTTCTGATGATTTATGTGCATAATATCCATCAGAGGCCACAGCTACAGTCACATGGCTGGAATTAGAGCAAACAGAAGGGTTGTAACCGGTTTGTCAGGAAACACAGTTGCCTATTTTGAGTGATGCAAGCTGGTTTAAGACCCAGTGAACCATACAGTTACATAAGGCAGTTTACTGGACAGCAGATAATCCATTTATAGCACAAGGAGCTGAATGTAAACAAACAAAAATGTGAATCCCCACAAGTCATTTTGTCATTTTTTTATGTGTAACCTCCCCTATGTGCTATACCCACGACCATTTGGTAATGTTGTGCTTTTGAATAGACTTTATGGTTCTATCACTTTACGTTTGCTGCTTTCATGTATATAAGATGGACTGACGCCACGCTACTGTAACCACAGAGGCATTGCCCTGTTTGCCATTTGTTATGTAAACCTTGGCAGGGATGTGCCAGTCTCTTGGGTCAGGTTGGCAACCGCCAAGGTTGCTGATCCTGCCATGAGGGAATTACATAACTGCTGGGTTGCAGTGAGGTAAGGGTAAAGCTTCTTTTTTGAGGCAAGATGTAAAAGACATAAGGCACCTGCGAAAAAAAAAGAGAGAGTTTGAGGGAGGTGCAGAAGGTCAGAGAGCATTAACACCCCTCAGAGGCTGAAGGACGAGTCCCACGGGGTGTGGAGCCTGTGGGACATATTTTGTCAGGCTTCTTAACTTTTGCTATGTGATATGCTTCAGCGAGGAGCAAAGAAGGAGGTCATGTGTATAGCCCCATCAAGTCAAGGCCAGGTTCACCGTCACCATGCAGGGCTGTTACTCCTGGAATTTCGGGCATGAGGGCCAGGCTGTCGGTGGTTTAGTGTTACACATGGTCTGTCAGTAAATCTTGGTTGCAGCTTACAGCCTCTGACCTTTTTAGTTTTCTTTTAAGAGAGTCTTTTTCATAAGAAATTGCTTTTTTTTGTTTGTTTGTTTGTTTGTTTTTGTTTTTCTAAGTTGTGGCAACAAAAAGTAACAAGGAAGTTCGTTAGAGACTTTTCTTTAGGATGATATATCTCCAGTCAGGCAGTTTAACAGCTCACATGCTGTTGTTAAGTTTTAGTAAAAATCCAATGAAACCAAAGATGGCAGAGCCAGGTGTTAAGAGGACTACCTCTGGATATGGACTTTTCAGGCCTCCTCTGCTCTGCATTTAACTTTCAGGAACTCTTAGGTTTCACCTCCAGACAGAGCTAGGTTTGTACACCTGCTGTTTCATGCAGCCAGGGCACCTTTGTTGAGGAGATTTGCTGAGCAAATCCTAGTAATCCTCCTAGGTTTCTCTCCCTGGTTTCCACTTATGTCATTCTGCTTCATATCTTTGTCAGTTAACTATTAGCCCTGGTAAAAGTAGGTTAATATAACAGACACACATAAGACGAGGAAATCTTTTATCGCCTTAGCTGGTCTTTAAACAGGAGCAGATACTGGAAATGCTTCTAATAGAAGCATAGTGTTCATTTATTTGTTCTTATACAACAAAGAACTCAATTTCGAGAATGTCAATTGTCTAAACCCGATTTTATTGTGCATGTTTTACTTTCACAGGTTGGTATCAATGCTCAATCACTTTTTGTAGTGGGCAAAATGTTCCTGTAATGCTGACTATTACAAACTGTCAGCCTGATTCATAGGCTTGTTGAAATTTTCCTTAATTTGACTCATCAGTTACCAGTGTAATACGGTTTATAGCAAAACAAGTCAAAAAGTAAAGGAATAAAAAATAAATCTTTACTGAAACTTTTATTTGTATTTAGAAGAGTCTGACACAGTGTTTTCGTGTGGCTGTAGGAGAAAAAAATAAAGATAAAAATAAGACGCTGCACATCCCAAATTATATAAATGTATATATATGATAACAAAACATTTACTTAAAGAAGAGGAGGGGTTCACTTCACACATCAAATGTAATATATTTACTGACTGTGCACGTTGTTTGGGCTGTCAAAAGATTAGAGGAGTCAGCATATGTCTGGCTTATGACCTCAGCTAAACAATTTCAAACAATACTGAAACAGCTTTTTAGTGATTTACATAGTGAAATACATAATTCATCATAAATCAGAATATTTATTGATTGCTTGTAGTTGTTTGATAGGACCAGTCTGCTTTTTGTGTACCACAGCTCATACCAGTATGTGTTAGAGTTTTCTAGTAGGACGTCTGACCTGGAGGGGGTAGGTCTGGTTTGGAGGCGCTGAAATGTGTGCTAAGAGAAGCTTTGGTATGACGGGGAGCGACGGGCTGCATCTCAAAATATCACCTCTAAACATACCTGTAACGCATTGAGCATATGGGTGTGTGTGTCTTCGTTTGTGTGTCTTTGCGTAATCGAAAGATTAAGTGCACCTGTGTGCAAGTACACAAGTGGTTGTTTGTATTTGTGTGTGTGCGTGCAAGTATTCCTGGCTACACTGAACCTTGTACTCTAGAGTTATTTAACCCTGCTGTAACTGACTCCCTGTTCCCAGCAGCTGCCCATCGCAGGCCAAGACCTAGTTATGTCACACCTAAACTACACGTAAATATACACACATACATCTGATATTCTCTGATATTCTCATTTGATATTATGTGCAGTGTACATTCTCGTTCCTGTTGCCTCAGATAAAGTTGGATACTTAGGATCTTGTGTGTGTGTGTGTGTTTTTTAAACCTGCCATACATTCCCACACAGACAGACATGCACAGATATACAGCACAGTGCCTGGGCATGTTCAGGCATGTCACCGTGGTTCATGAGCCTCTGCTGCAGAGGTCTGAATACAGCGGTGTAATATTAGTTTGTCTCATTAGAATTCATTAATTATATTACTTTGTTTTTAAGACCCCTAGGATTGAAAAGAGTTGTGTTTCTTGTCAACATGAGGAGTCAACAATAAACTTACATTGTTCTTATTACCCTATTATAATTGATGGCTATTTGCTGGTGTATAATGTTAATGTACAAGAAGAGTTAAGCATCTGATATTTGAGAGATATTTGAAGTGTCCAAGAGCAGAAATCTACCACTCTACTCAGCGCACATTCCCCAATTTGACTATGTCTGGAGATGTAAGGAAAACAGCCGGCGAATACCATTTAAATGGCCTAGCAAGCTAAAAGTGTTGATTCTGTGGTGCTGAAAATCATTTATTGTTCCTATCGAAGCAGAATAGGGTTCACAAAAGGAAAGTGACTGAGGAAAAAAAGAAAACTACACTAGTCCTTTCATTGGCTGTCCATCAGTGCAGAATGAAATTATCTTTATGTGAGTGATAAGATCCCAGTGTCAGCCATGAATATTATTCCAGGATACTATTGAGTCTATCAGTGCTATCAGACGTCTACAAAAGATGCCTGGCTAGTAAGGAAATTCTTATAATGCTGAAGGCTGTGTTAATTTGCACGTATGTGAACTCAGGTGCACAAGAGCTGGCACTGTGCCAAACTGAAGGCACTGAAGCAAAAAGGCAATAAAAAAGGGGAGGGGTGAGGCAGGGAGGGGGTAGAGGTGAAGACAGTAGGAGGAGGAGTTGATGGAGTAAATTAACAAGTTTTGCTCTAAATCGGTGTATTACAACTGCCCTCTGGCTATGATTCCCAATTGAGGGTGTGAGGGTAAAGGAGCAATGGGTTATGGGAATCCACCAGCTCCAGGAAGCCTCCCTACCCCTCCCCCCAATTCTTGATATTGTCACCCACAGCCATTAACCTGTGTGTGGAGGAAAACCCCCAGGCTCTGTTCTAGTTTAATTTCCAGTGAATGGCCACATTTTTCTTTGTGTGCCAGATGAGGGGTTGTTACATCTAGATTATACATTTAAAATAAATCCTGTATGGCCTAAAGTATGTGGACATCTGGACATTACACCAGTAAGTAACTTGGGCATCAGTGTGCTGGTAAAACAACCTTCCCTTTCCCTTACCTTCCTTCATACTTAAAATGAGGGGTCTGTGCAGGCCAGTCAAGTTCTTCCACACCACACTCAGTAAAACATGTCGAAACTGACCTCAGCCTATCTAGCACCTCTAAAGCTCCCTTATTAACATCCTGTACTGGAAACAATGACAGATTTTGATACTTCTGGACTGAGCCAGACTCACTATTTTACTTGTTTCCAGTCTTTGCACTAGGTTAAGCTGGCTCAATGTAGACTACACATCCCTATTAACTATACAGACAGGTAACTGGAAAATGTTTCTGCAAGTTTGAGCCAAAATCTTATGACAGGTGTGTCCACATATTTTTGTCCACCAAGTATATTCTGGCAGGGAATCTCCTTTCTTTTTGTTCTTTCTGTTGCCCTTCCATTTTTCAGTTATGTTGCTGTGTGATCTGTGTGAAAGTATACACATCAGTCATCAAATTTTCTGTTGTAAAAAGTCCACACTTTGAAACATGTAGATTTATGGTAATCTAGTCGATTATGTCACTTTGTCTGCTTTGTGTTTGTGTGTACAAATACTCACCTCATGATTACCAATGACTGTCAAAAGGCCAAGCAGGAAAGAGAGAAAGAGTTTTTGCTTCTCACTGGTTTTCCAATCATTTTCTGCTTCCTCACCACCCCAGCCATGTCACACTCCTCACGATCTGTTCTCCTCAAAGACACTTCTCAATTATTCAATGCGCTCGGGATGAATTCAGATCACAGTATTAATTTTTAAGCTGCTGTTCTTGGCTAAAGGCTAACCCTGTTTCACAGTTTCTGTTTTTCTTTCATCGCTTGAACTCCTCTTATTTTCATTCCACTTGCTTTTCTCTCTCTCTTACGCCATCCCTCATTATTTTCCTGCCAGCTCCCTCATTTGTCTGGATGTAAAACACAGTGGTGAGCAAAAAACAAGCCATCCCCCTTGCTGCTGCTCCTCTGAAGCACAACTCTTGAAATCTGTGGTGGGCTCTAATGAATGGCAGTATATCTTGGGCCTCTCCTCTCGTTACACTCCATACTCTCTTGGTCCCTTCTCGTCTTTTGTGGCCATCATAATAATGCTGCAGCATTTCTCAGACACTTGAGACACTACGGCCACGTCATTGCTGTGAAAATATGCAGATTATACAACTGAAATGAATGTGTAGGGTAAATCTGTGAGCACTAAACACACACAAACCCACACACACACACACCAGCAAAAGAGAAACCAGCTCCCTGAACATGACGAGTCCTTGATAACATCTAAAATACCAACACTTGTGGCTCATTCACTGATTACATGGTAAAAACTGGGGTTGGAGGTAGATTGGTAACTGTGCTGCAACTCTCAGCTCATTTGCCTCATGTACTATGCATTAAGTGCTCTTGCAGGACACATATTTCTTTTCGCTTGTGTGTTTTAAATCAGCATTATTGAGACATTTTAGCTACTGCATTAGTCACTGTGCTTAAGTTCATTCTGTGATAGTAAGGAAAATAGAAAAACATCACATTAGTAAGCCTGATTGGTTACGCCGATGCTGTTATTTTCCACAATTCCACATTAACATAAACATCATACGTGGAATTTTCCCAGAAGACTAACTTTAACTTGTTTAACTGTATAAAAGGAGAGCTCGAGGAACTATCATGATTCAATATCTTGAAAGAGTTTGTTGAATCGCCAACATTTCTGGCGCTGCTATCAAAGCACCCCCACACTGCAAAACAATTGCTCAGCGATTTATACAACATCAGATTACACCGATCTTTTCCAACTGTTGGTGCACGAGACTAATGTTTCAGCCAGATAAGTGCAGCAAAGAGCAAAGCTGAAGCTGCAAGAATCTACTAAGAGTTAGTGCTCGTACAGTAGCTATGCCAGAAAGGCATTGTAATGACAGAAATTTCCTATACACAAAATGAAACGGGGGTAGAGATATCTTAACATGTAGGACTAACATACCAGCTCGGTGTGGTAAAGTAGAGAAGCACAGTGGTCTGTCTTGTGGTTAGAGACCAACCTTTAACTTCAGGACGAGGGTTAAACCTCTATCTGTCCTTAAGAGTACTTAAAAGCAAGTGTTTGAATTCCTCCTAGCTCCAGGCCTGCTGTTCTGTGCTTGACCCTGACCTTTGACCTCCTTGGAGAAAGGTGAAACAGAAAGCTGTGTTCTCCAGTACAATCAATAAATTCTGTGGAGCAGAAAAGTTAAGTTTTGCAAGAGAGAGAGAATACAGAAACACTAGCCTGGCTGGAAAAACATGCTATGAATGTGTCGCTCCAAGACATGCTGTCTGCCTGCCACTAGAAAAATAAATAAAACATCTAAGAAACCAGTAATTACATGTCCCCTTTAGCCCGGTTTGCTCTGCCTAAATGAGATATCTCTGCAAATACACATATGTAAAGCAAACATGCTTATGCACAAGAAAAAACATAACTGTGTTACACGTCTGCACACAATGTTTGCAGAGGTGTATTTTTGTCTGAGATACTGTATCAATCAGTTGTTTCAGAAAAGCACCAGTATTTATTAAACAAGCATCTGTGGCCGCTTTTCACGTGTTTACAGAGATGTCTAAGTCGGTAAATTTGCTGAGCAGTAACTAATTTAATGAGTTTTGAGCTGCTTTAGCTGAGGACAGACCAGCATTATGTCTGTACTGTAGCTTTAGTCAGTGCCCCCGGGCATCACACTGAACTCCACGGACTCTTTGCTGTCGACTGTTTTTTTACAGCAAGTTTGTAAAACTTAAAGGAATAGTTCAACATTTTTGACCCGACAGTGGGCAGCAGCATATTATTTCACGTCACTTGTGTTTTAAGACAGCAGTATAACTCAACACCTTAAAATACACAGGTGGTGGCGAAACAATAAATAAGTGTGTTTGCCAGATTGTTGAATTGCTCCTTTATGTAAATATGTAAATCCAAATGACTTTACTTAGTGAGAATATGACATCCCTCATTCATTTTTCACTTGTTGTTATCTGACCCATTTATATGTTAACACAGCCTACACAACAGCGAGCCTCAATATAATAATGAAAATATTTTGTTTATATCAAACAGGAAATGGGCGGTGCAGCACAGGACATCCCACTGGGCAGAAAAGTCTTTAGAATACAGTTAATGACCATACAAATGACTGTCATTTCCTTAGCTGTATGTGTGTTTGTGCGTTCCTACGTGTGTATACATCAAAGTATGCAAACATGTGTCGACAGAGCAAGGGAAGGGAGGGGTTGTTGTTTGTCTCCATAGCAACTGAAAACAAGCACGGGGAGGGGGGCGACAAGCTGCAGTTTGGGTGACAGCTGATAAAAGAGTGACCCAGTCAACACATGTTCCCTCCCCCTGTCCTCACACACAGAATCAGACTGCACATTCCCATTCTGGGCTTGCCTCTCAGTTTCTCCGATAACCACATTGCTAAAGTGGGCCTCTGTCTCCTCCTCCTCTGTAATCGACTCTCTCCACCATCACCATACACACGCCAACATACACCCTCTTAGTATTACCCAGTCTAGTTTTCATATGTGATTAACTAGCAGTCTTTTTGGGTGTTGAGGGAGAAAGAGCAGGAGGGGAATGTGTGTGATCTCGCTCTCTGCGCCCCTTCACCATCTGAACCCATGTCAACAGTCATCTGCCAGTGGCTGATTTGAAGTTATCTCTGAATTTGGCTTGTCAATGCAACTCTTGGCTTTTAAACTTTAATCTGTTTCCTTCTGAGCCTGTCTCATTCAATTACACCACTCCACCTATCTGCCGTCACTGAGCTACTGCTCCTGATTAACATTTAATAGACTACAATAAAGCTTTCTGTGTCAGAAGAGGGAGACAGAACAAGCAGAGAAGTGAGGAATGGAGGGTGGAAGTGATGTGCTGCTGACATATCATTGGAGGAAAAAGCACTTTCATTAGTCTCTCTTTGTTGCTCTCACTTGCTCCTAAAACCAAGATTGTCTGATTTCCTTGCGTCCCATATCTCACCCCTTGATCTACTCATACTCCTCCTTTTCAGTTAGCTCAGATTGATGACAGCAGATTAACCCGGATTATGTACGATTAAGTGTTTTGGAAGCCATAGCTGCAGCTAAATTGAGCCAACCCACCTTTGTGTGCCTGCGTGTGTGTGTGTGTGTACAAACATGTCATGTGTTCACAGATGTGTGAGTCACAGATTTAAACACTTCTCATACGTGATTATGATTAACTCTCAGAGTGGTGTGATATATTGTGTCAGTGTCTAAGCCACTGATAGCTACGAAATACAGTTTCTTTCTTTTCAAAAGCTATTGAACTGATTGTGTATTTAGGGAGCAAAGCAACATAATTATTTCCAGCTGGTATGAAGTAAAATAATAATAATTTTTTTAAGGTTTACTGATAATTTTATTTGCAGTTGAAAGATACGGTATTATCTAGACATGAAACTTTGGCATTGAGAGGTTGGTCCTCAGCCAGAAGTGAACTAATGTCATCTTAACATAATCCACAGCCCTAAATCAAAAGAAAACTTTAAGGTGGCTGCTGTAAATCCATTTTGTCATCATAAGACAAAGAAAGGCAATCTTCACATTTCAGAGGCGATACCAGCAATTGAATAAACTACTTTTATTATTTGATTATTAAATATTTTGCTGGAAGTTATCACTTTCTGACATATAAAGTATATCATAGATTATAACTTAATTCACGTAGTGCAGGCTGTTGTGCAAAAAAAAGACAATTCTGCACAGACACTGTGCAGAGAGGTAAAGGTGGAAACTCTCCAACCACTAAGACGGCACTCCCAGATTTGATAAGCAAAAACTGAGAGTGCCATCAAGCAGCCAGCCTGCCAACCACCTGTTCAACCCACGGGCTTCTATATGGATACACAGGATTTTCTTATCTCTGTGAAACACAATAGTTACACAAGAGTCACACATGCAAAGTGTGTCAGCTTCTGGTATGAATTACACAGCTCGAGATGTGTTGCTATTCACATGCTGGGCTTCAATGTTCCACATCTTCCATGCATCATTAAAACAAAGGAATGATGTTTTCAGTTCTCTCTGGGCATCTGATAATAGTTCCCATAATGTCTCTATGGTGGTTTTTCAGCACAATATAGAGTGTCTTAATGCATTTGTGTGTGTTCGTGTGTGTTACCCTTTCAAGGAGTCCTCATATGTGTTTGTGTAGCTGGTGGTTCAGCATTGTGTTGGTCAGCCTCAAGGTCTCACGCACTAATCTAAGTTACAACCATGGCCCTGGTCTTCAGATGTTGTGTGTTAGTGTATGTGTGTGTGTGTGTGTGTGTGTGTGT
>JAUBNQ010000016.1:12005950-12019556 GCA_032353495.1 Ctenopoma kingsleyae | reverse complement strand
ATCTAAGTTACAACCATGGCCCTGGTCTTCAGATGTTGTGTGTTAGTGTATGTGTGTGTGTGTGTGTGTGTGTGTGTTAATGTGGGATGAAGGCAAGCCATTGTTGAGCCTGCTTTAGACACAGCACACTGAAGCAGAAAGACCATGGCAGCAGTCAGCAGTGTGTCTTTCTGAACACGTTGAACACATGAACACAACTGAGAAAAGTCCTTTTGTGTGTCTTAAATCAAATGTGAAAATGTCAGTGTTTCAGTGTGTTCTTCCCCTGGCTGCATGAGAGGTTAACTGTGAGGGTACAGAGAAAACACGCAAGAGATAGAATTTCAATTAGACTATTTTTCTTTCTCAAGTCACTTTTTAAACGGTGGAATCTGCTTTGAGGCACTGGATCCACGTTCTCTTGCAACTACACTCCAGTTTGGTTGGATCATGTCCTTTTAACGTCTTGTACTTTTCAACACACACAGCTCTGGAAAAAATGAAGAGACCACTGTAAAATTATCAGTTTCTCTGATTTTGCTATTTAAAGGTATATGTTTGAATACAATTTTCATTTTATTCTATAAACTACTGACAACATAACTCACAAATACAAATATTGTCATTTAGAGCATTTATTTGTAGAAAATGAAAAATGGTCCAAATACCAGAAAATCTCAAATAATGCAAAAAACCAAAAACAAAATGTAAATGTTCATTTTTACACAACACATTACTAATGCTTTAACTTAGGGAGTGTTCAGAAATCAATATTTGGTGGAATAACTCTGATTTGCAATCACAGCTTTCATGCAGTGGTCTCTTAATTTCTTCCAGAGCTGTACTGTATTTTCTACAGACTGATTAATTTTTGGGTCTTCTGTCTTTTAGTCAAACTCTGAGCTTGTCATCGTGGCTTTAAGTGAAATTTCTTCTTATTCTCCTGTTGAGAAGAAACTGACATCCAACTGACATCTTCAGTCCATCATAACAATATTCCAGCCTATGGCCTGATTACAAAGTAGATAGATTATGAGAGGATGAGACACTAAATGTCTCTGTAAAAACTTCCAGTTTTTTACCATTTGTCAGTCCGGGACGAAAAAACACTAGGCCAAGTCACAACCCAGAGATCACTGTGGATGTGAGATGGGCCTCCTTCCTTACCATTTCTCCCCTCCTCTTGTCTTATCTGCCATCATTTATGAGGCCTAGGTAAATCTTTATGTTTGCACACCTGGGTTTTATAAGAGAGAGTAGGGAGGGTGGGAGGCTGATAAGGGTCAGTAGATATGCCTGCAGAGCACAGCAGCAGCAGCTACAGTACAGGTCGACCTCATAAGCTTGCTCCTATTTGTTTGCTGATAGCACATAAACTTACTTGACCTTTAGCCTTTAATACATTTGGACAAGTTTGTTTTATTGGGGAAAGATTTGGGAGCTGAAGAGCTGACAGAAGAATCTTGCAAATGAATTCAGCTCATTTAAGGCTAAGGAAAAGACTGTGGAGTTAGCGAAATCTGACTCCATGGTTGTGGGCAGTTGCATATCTAACTTAAGCTGATGAAGGAAAAGGTCATAACTTGACTGCTGGCCCAGTAACCCAGAGCGAAAGGATTTCTAAAAGACTGCTCACCCACAAACCAGTCTCCGTTTGTCTCTTGGCAGCGGTTAAAGCTGAATCCAAGACATTTCTACCTTCTCCCAAATATTCTGCTCTGCTGAAATTCAACATGAGCATGTTAGGATATGCAGCCAAGGTGACCAGGTCAAATCTCTGGACCAGCTGAGTCTATATGAGAAAAAATAAACAATAGTTACTGTAAAAATATCCTTAAGCAAGATACTGAACTGTGCTAAGGAGTTGAATTCATCTTGGGAAACGCTGCTGATGAGGACCTTGAAATTGCAACTGTGAGACTTCATGCATGCAGTATATGTGCCCTCAATGGTCTGTTAGTTTATAAATTTAGCACAGAATATAACTTCATCACCATGTAATCTGTACGTGCTCACACACTTGTATATATGCAGGCACCCGAAGTATTCTGTAGCTCCACATGATAAGGAATATCTAGAACTCTAAGACAGATTTTGAGACATCATAAAGATGTGATGTAGGGTACTGTGCATTGGTGAAAACAGTGCTGCAGGAGTGGTTAGGAGAACTAGGCAAGAGGTACACTACCAACAACACAAGACACAGTAGCAATCATCAAAAAATGATGCTGCACTTCACAATATGTTTACACAGCCTGTCGCTGAAAAGTTGACAGGTAAGCGGTTCTGACTCTGACACAAGGATTATTTCTGGAAATCTGTGCGACTGTGACTGATCAGACAGCGTGAAGGACATTACATGAAGTCGACGACTGTGGACAGCATTCAAGAAGAAAACCGCTGTTTACAAAACAGCGCTACAGTGGAGAAATAAACTTGACAAAGAGCATTAAAAGTAATCTGGCCATGGTCTAATGAAGCTAAAATAAATTAGTTCAATTCAGATGTTTTCCGGCATTTTGACGTGGAGTTGACCAGGAGCACGACGGAGAATACATAATGACCATGAAACATGGTGGTGGGAGTGTGCTAATATGTCTCTGTTTTGAGAGTAACAACCTGAACATGATGTTCTGTTCAAAGGTTAAAAAGTCATAAACTACTTTCTGAGAGCCATTAACACTGGATATGCATTTCTAAGCCAGTAACATTAAAAGGATGGAGGATGCTTCATGAATAATTAGCTCAATCTGCTGCAACAACTAGTAAATGCATGTTGTAGCAGATTTATCTCTTTGCTTATCTTTGTTCTTCTCTCTCTGTCTCACACCACGTGCCAGGCTTTTTTTTCATCTGATGTGGGTAACTGGGCAGATCGAATGCCCAGCGGTGTGTGTGTGTGTCTGTGTAAGTCTGGGTCTTTGTGTTTCATTGCTTATGGGGGCATGAAATCGCTCCAAAGCCCCAAGGCACATTGGGCACCGCTCAACCCAGACACTCAGTCTTGCTTTCTGTTTTACACACACACTCTCCCTCAGCTTTTCCTTCATCTACACCCTGTGTGGCGGTGTATTTGTAAGCATTATGGGTGTATGCATGTGTGATTCCTCTCAATTTGGAGCTCATTCCTCTGTTCCCACAGCGACCTTTATCCCAACCAGCAAGCCATCTGTCCATCAATCACTTAGTCCCTCTGTGCTGTGGAGGAGAGTAACTGATACCCAGAGACATTGACCTCAAGACCTGGAGGGCCTCAAAATGGCTCCGTGGCAAGGACAGGGTGCTGAATACACACATAAACACACATGCACATTTGGAGGGAAACTAGCATGCACCAGTTTACATATTTTATATGCATATATACACATAAAACTGGAGTAATACACCCAGTCAGGGAGAAATTCTCTAGTGCACATTTCTTATTTTCATGTTCTGCTCCAGGCATTTGAATGTAGAGTGGGCCCTGATATAGTGAAGGCTTTGTGCTCACTATGAATATATAGACACGTGTGCGTAGCACTGTATGCAGAGGGGGATGGGTTAATACAAGGGACAGCCCAGGCCTCAGCTGCTGTTGTACATTTCCCTGAGATCATCACTTTGACTTCTCACAAACTTTCGTTTCTGGAAGAAGCCTTCAGGACACAGTGATGTGTGAAGGCTTAAAGCAATACAGCTAAATACAAGAAAGTGGGCTGCACGCTTTCTGCTTTTCTCCTCTTTTTCCTCAATCTCCTTCCTGTTCTTCTCTAAGCATATTGGTGCTGGTGGAGGAGGGGTATGTACAGTGTTGGAGCTCATGTGATCTGGCTGAAGACACAAGCAAGAAGAGAGTATGTGCAGTCCCACCCTGTTGGACTGTTACTGTCTATGCAAAAGACTCTACACGCTATAGGCGAGTGACTGTAACTCGGGATAATTACAGGCAAGAAATCCACTCTGAAATAGTGTAAAGCAATTTTTAACACACAACTGTTGATATACTCTAATTCTCTGGGGCCTTTTTGTTGTGTTTCCTTGCTTTCTGGATCCAGCAAATGTTTCAGATATGTAAAATATCATTTGAAGATGTGAAATTTTGGAGGTGTGTTGATTTGAATGTTCAATAATCACACAGATGCAAAGATATCAACTTTTCAACAAAAAGAGCCTTTATTACAAACAATAGAGAGAAACAGTAGGAAATTAGGGAGAAAGATGGTTGAATCTAAGGTCTTTGGTTGGAACTGAAACTAGCGTGTTGCAGATCGTAGACGGCATCTTAACCTAAATTACTTTGCTTTGCTTCTCAGTAGAGTCCAATGTAAGCAGCAGACACCCTGATAAGCACATATTTGGCCTCAGGTTATGTGTTGCGCTGCTGTTCTGGCCACAGTCAAAGACGTAGCGAAAAACCTGCTTTGTCAGAGATGACAAGACGCGATAAACAGTTTCAGGCTCTACATGAAGACTATTTGCACATACAGATGTGTCAGATGTAATTGTGTGATAAAATGTAAAAAGAAGAACGAAGAAGAGAAAGTTCTGAAAAGTTACAGAAATTCACACAGGCTCATCAGTTCCAGTGTCAGAAGGCTGTGGGACGAGGGGAATTCACACAACTACAGTACAACATCTGAAGCACACTGCCTGTACCCACGTCTACAGTCTATGAGCGGAGCAACATGCTCTAGTGTGGTTGCGCCCGCTTGTTTCACAGCGAGAGCCCTCTGTAATGTTGTAGCGTTCAGAATGGAGGGTAACACCAGCTCTCCACCCCTCTCACTTTCACAGTACGGTATAATTATCCCAGACCCCTCACTCTGGAGAGAGCTTAGCGGGTTGAGTGCTGCTCTTGTTTTTTTTTTTTGTTGTTGTTGTTTCAAGTAGACAGGTCAATATTGGTCAGGAATCCATTTTCATATGAGCACTTGAGTCAATCTGTACATTATTCATGAAGACTCATCACTCCTGATAGGCTCAGCTGTCCACTTAAAAAAAAGAGGAGGGAGTGGGGGGGTGCCATGTACGGACCACCAGTGTGAGACAGACCTGTGCTGACCACTATATCCTCAGGGAATTAATTGTTGATTATCGCTGTGCAGTGACATCACTGTGTGGTTCAAAACCTTTTAGTCTGATTAATGTACAGTGTGTGTCTGCGTGTGTGTGTTGCCCAGGATGTGTGAACCAGATACAGATCTGATGTACACAAGGGTTTTTGCATGTGAATACATTCATAATGACAGAGTGACTTTAGCCTGGTATGTAAGGGCCTATATGTGGTTCAACATGTAAATGCGTCTGTCTCTGCACACCCAATGATTCAAATCCCATCTTGTCACCGTGCACCATATCATAGCTTTTTCTCTTTCCTCTCCTTCCCATAATCCATCATTTCCTCTGCCTCTGTTGTGGGAGCTGTATAAGCCTCCATCTTTTAAAATATGGGTTAGTGTGCCTCACGCTGCCTCTCTGCACCTCCCTGCTGCCCCCGCCTTTTCCTCCAGTTTGCTTTTCTAAGCTTTTTATTGTCTTGCTTTGGAGACATTTCCTTCCCTTTTTGTCCACCACAGCAAAACAACGGTGAAATGAAAAGAATAGAAATATACAGTATTATCGATGTTGCATGTACTGTATATGAGCACTGAGGTCAGCTTTTCTCTTAGATCCTGGAGTTTGTTGCCTTTCCATTTCGCTCTGTGCTGGGGATACCCTCATCCTGTCTGTGGTAGCATTGCACTGTCAAAGGTGTGTGTGTGTTTATGCGCGTGTAGAAGGCACACATTGTGTGTTGTGTGTCTGCGGGTGAGAGTTATCTAAGTCTCTTTATCCTCAGGCTGTGTTTAGATGAGCTCAGCGTTCCCCTCCGTCGGTCCCAGTCACAGATATCTACAGTACGTTTTATACACTTTTATTGATTGTTTTATCTGGCACAAAGTCCACGAACATGAATAATACAGATAACAATACACAAAGCCTATTAACTATTGAAGAATTTTGCATTGCAGGTCAAGGGGTCATAAAACCAAACACCAAACAAGTGAAACCATGAACATCATCAAAACCCTCAGTCATTAGATATTGTGTAAACAGCAACAATAAACATTTTTCATAATTATGGACCTCTTAGTGACATTGAGGGACTATCTTGGATAACCGAGGCTGAGCACAAACTTCTCAGGCTGAGAAAAGGCTAGCATGGGCCTCAGGCTAGAAAAGGAGCAAAGACAAATATGGGGCAGTAATCCACACTTCAGCATTAACCAGTATCAGCCTTCTTCGGTGTGTAGTTATAGCACCAAGGCCGAGAGCAAACGAGGAAGGAACGACCGTTTATTTTTGTCTGTCTGAGCCACATTTTGCCTCCACGCACTGCTGTTCTATTTTTTGTCTCTCGCCCTCTCTCCTTTCTGTCTTTTTCTTTCGCTCATTCTCTGTGACTCTCATCTGTCAGGCTCACCCTTTCACTCTCTGCCTCTCTCATTCTCTTTGCCCCTGTATGATTACTGAAAACTGTATGGAGACAGTGCAATAGCTCTGCGGAGAGCAGCCAATGCCATTGGCTGGCTGGCACTCCACCCCCACTCGTGATTGGCCGCAGGCCTCAACGTAGGATTCAATCAGCTGGGTGGAAGTGTATGTAGGTCAGTGTATAGCGATGTGAGCCTTCTCTCTCTCTCTGTTCCCCTCCTCCACCACCTCAGTTTGTTGAACCGGCTGTTGTGTTAATTGGCCACGTTCCAACTTTTAAACCCAGCGTGACTTGAGGCAAGAGAGGAAAGGGGGAATAAAGAAGGGAGGTTAAAAGAGGAAGGGAAGTTAAGGAGGAAAGGCGGAGGCGAAGGAAGACAGAAGAGCAGCATAGGTGGGGGAAGGGAATAATTGAACATGGGATGCCCTGTTGCACTGAACAGTGCAATATAGTGTGTTACTCAGTCAAATACACACATTATCCAAACAGAAAGCTCCTGGTGAACAGAGCAGCACAGTGTATTTATCTTCTCTCAATGTGGGAAGAGATGGAGAAGAAAGGGAGAGCATCATGAAAGGAGGAAAAGGGGAAATAGATTGCGAGGTTGGACTGATTAACTATAAACCCTGCTACTAAAACCCTACTGTGTTCATTTCCCACTTGATCAGAGGGCATCCTCACAGATGTGTGGGCCACAAACAACGTAGATGATCATTTGGTTATCTAGTCTACTGGTCTGTGACATTTGTGGACACATTAAAACCATTGATACACACAGCAATCCAGCCTCAGCTACCCCACATGTCCTATTCCGGCTTTTGAAATGAGCACGCTGCCCGAAGAGAAGCCTGTTCTGCACTGCTGTACTCATCCAGTGAATAATTCACGCTAACCCAGATTCTTCTACAGTGCTTACTCTACCCCTAAGTGCCCCCACAAACACACTCAAGCACCCCCCATAAGTGGTGCTCCCTAGGCGTTGCCCATAGTAGTCTAACCCAGACAAGCAGACTGTGAAAAGCAGACAAAATAAAGTCTTGTACACTTCACTTTACTACTCCCTCTGCACCCATGTCTGTGTACATACTTTATTTTAAAACCACCCTGCAGCAGTGTGTGTTCTCTGCAGCCCTGCTTTTGCGTGTCTGTTTGTTTCTCTATCTATACATCTTACTCTTTTATACTTGCCTACATTTTCTTTTATAAGGAACCCATCATTTTGTACAGTAGCACTTTAGATGTAGCCCTGCCCACATGAAGAGAGGTACATTCCTGCCTGCCTGGATTTCTCCTTTTTTAAATCTTGTCTCTTCTTCTGTCTCTGCCCTAGCTTTGAACTCATTATGGTGGATGTAGGCGGCTCTTCCCCACCCACCCACAATCACTGGGTGATCTTAGCCTGATTTTACCCTCTTACTCAGCCAGCCACTGTCCCACTTACTGTGGAATAGCACACCAGATGGACCAGACGAATGGCAGGATTTTTACTCCAGGGCACACTGGGAAAACTAAACAAACAACAAAACACATATACACATATGTGCGCGCACACACACACACACACACACACACACACAGTGGACAAGCTTACTCAGAGTCTGATAATGCAGATGATGGACAGTTTGGTGCCATCGTACTGTCCCACACTGGTTGGTCCAGTGATGGACATACATACATGCACACTGTGCACACAGTGATTACTTGTACTTTGGTATGTGCCTTCCATAAATTGAATAGTTTATTCACAGTTTTGTGAGAAGTTACATGTGAAGATTAATACAGTCATATAAAGCTAGATCCCACAGCCAGCTTAGCATAAAGACTGGTAATATCAAACCCAAGTCTGTCCAGAGGTAACAAAATCTGTTCACTATACTATATCCTGTTTGTTTTATTTATATAATAAAAAATTTGGGGATTTAATGTTTTATGCATTAAACACATGAGATATCATTTTAGCTTTAGAGGTTCTAACCAGACATTCACCTCTCTTAATGTCTTTGTGCTAAGCTAACCATATCCTCTCCAGCTATACACTAAATAGGCGGTCACAAAAGTGGTATCAATCTTCTCGTCTAATTCTAAGTCATACAAACAAACTGGAGTTTTTTAGGTTACACCACCAGCTCAGCTCAGCTATAGGTCCTTCTTCCTCCTTGATCTCGTGACCAGGCAAGCAAGCGACAGACCGACCAACTAATGCAACACCACAACTTCCCTTTTCCTTTGGTTATTTCAGTCGTTTTGAGGCCGACAGCTGCTGGCTGCACATGAAACACTACAGTGACTAGGGCAAGGTCAGCATGTGAGTTGAGATTGGTAAAAGTCACAAGTTGGATTTTCCTCTGACCATGCTCACTGGACACCTGAAACCACTTTTCTTGCACAGCCTGTATGTAGTATGTTCTGTGTTACCCATCATTTCACATGATTAGTTTTTGACCTTATCATCACCTCTTCCATGCTCTTTCTTCATGTTCTTCATTGTAGATTCATCTGAATGTAAACTTGTTGCGTGACTCACTAGCATTCATAAGTCTTTTTTCTCTTTTTTATTAGTACAGCATGTGGAGGCGGCAGCATTGAGCCTACTATCAGAAAGGGGCCTGCTCATCTGAAAAACCTGTCAGCACTTTCTTTCTCCCTTGTTTTTTTCCTCCCTCCACTCTTCATTTCGTCTTTCCTTTTTTTTTTCCCTGTCTGGTTTACAAGGCCTCCGTACACAAGCTCCAAAGGATTACCAGACACACCCCTTTCAGAAGCACTGAGCCCTATGTGTGTGAAAGCGAGCATTTGAGCATTTGATATCTCACACTTTTTACCCACTCTGCCTCCTCTGAGAAAAGAATGTGGAGGAGGAAAAACAAAAAGAGAGAGAGGTGGAAAGAGGAGATTTTTTTTTTTTTTGGGGGGGGGTCGAGTGAGAGGCAGAGTGAGTGATTGCTGCTCACCAGCACAGAGAGGGGGAAAGAGCCAGAGAGCAGAGTGTTGGCCTGCAGCCAGCTAGTGCCACCATACAGCTTTTGTTGCAGAGAGTTGACTTAGAAAAGACCTTTCAAAGAGGGACAGAAAAGAGTGGGAGATGACAAAAATACAGAAATGGCCGATGAAAGAACATCAGCGTAAAAGAGAAGGAAAAATAATAACAAAAGCGGAGCTGTAAGGGAGAGGACACATAAATAATGAAAAGAAGATCATTGATAACTGGGAGGAGGGTTTAAAGCAGATGACAGAGACTCATTCATGAGCCTGTGCAGCAGATTATAGAGATCAGGCCCCAGCTATGCCCTGTTGTTCCTCTATCCCTCCCTCCTAATCATACACAGTACATCGATCCCTTTTAAGCCTTCCCCAAACACAGTTTAGCCCGTAAAGTAAAAGGTAACAATGAAACTTCAGTTTACATGCAGACACGCACTTAGGCACACTCTGTAGTTTCTTTTTTCCCAGGTGAGGTTGGGGAAAACGCAGTGATGTAATTGTGTCACTACCTGTGTAATGCTGTCAGCAACAGCTTAGCTGAGGAGATTACCTGGTTCTATGAGAGCACTGTTTCCTGTCATGCAAAAACGCATGCATCCATGTCCAGCTCAAGATGTGCAGTTGTCAATAGTGTAATAATAGTGGAGTAATATAAAAAGGGTGAAACAGCGGGGGGTGGCGTGGCGAGATATTATGATTCAAATATCCAAATATCTCCCCATACCATGGGGATATATATATATAAGTTCACATCACTCTTAGGTTCCCCCTAACATAATTTGAGGCCTGAAAACAATATACAACCTCCTTAGACTCTGCTAATGAAATTCCAGCAGAGTCACCATGGCATTGGAGTTCACTTCAAGCACCAGAAGAAACGAGGTGTAGGGAGTTGCATTGAAAAACAATGATAATCAGCAGTATATCAAGATGAATAATAAGTTTCATTTGCTTCATTGTTTCATGAAATAAAACAACAAGGCTTGCAAGTAAGGAAGACATCTTTGGTTGTACATTCTACAAAGAAAGCAGAACAATGGGCAAATGAGAAGTGGATAAGGAGCGGTGGGTCCCTTTGGAAAAAGACGCATATTTGAAAATTCACTACAGTCAGACTCATAACATATCCAGCATCTACCACACCCCACCAGACTTCCTGTCATTTTCATCTCTATACTTTTTAATAAAAACAAAATGCCTTAAAAAAAAAGAGTAGCATGACAGCACAGTCATGGTACAACAGATGACACAGAAACAATCAAAACTTGGATCTTTCTATTAATTAACAAGGAGATGCATGAAAGTAAAGTAGAAAAACAGCCAAGAAGCACAAAAGTAAGTGGGCTTTTGTTATGTGCAGCTCAGTGCACCCTCCTGTGTTTGTGGTTTAAAATGTGTTTAGAGTTCATGTCCTGTCTCTAGCAACCCTATACACAGATGAAATGAGGGTTCAGTATTGAATTACTCACTACTTCATTTAATTCAGGAGACTGAGATTTGATTCTTCACAACATTTTTATATTTTTGGTGTGAAGAAATGCATCACGTGTGAATAAACTGTGTACAAAAAAAGCCTAAATAATAGGAATTAACTGACTGTTGCCAGTAAACCGAGAAAAACACAGACATAAGACAAGGACTGAATTACCACAAGGAAGACGAGCAGATTTCAGCTGACACAATCAGAGTCTAATGTGGCACCTGCACTACGTCATTATCATCTCCTTTGGCAATGATTAATAAGCTTAATAGAAAGGTGCCTCACTCACATGCACACAAAGAACAGTGAACTAGGTTATCTGGTCATCAAACAATAGCTTTGCTCTAGAAACCAGGACTTCCAAGGATCCTCCTCCTCTTAATCAGCACCAACTGAGATCAGTTTAACAGGAAGTGATGTAATAATGTGAGGAGAAATGGGAGGACAGACAGTACAAGGGGGTAAACTCTGAGGCGAGACGGGCGTGAAATTGTCATGAAATGTTCTGGGAAACAAACTCTGGAAAATTAATGGTTACTGAAAAATTCTTTACTAAAGTCACAGTATGTTATAAGTTATGACACAAACTATGAAATGCATGTGCACAAATAATCAAACCCAGGCAAGATAAGAGACAAAGAGACAGTGAAGGAAAACTGCTGCTCTCCTTCCTTTAGTCTCAAAGCAGGAAGTCATGTGACTCCTCAGAGGGGCACAGCCTGGTGGGGAGGGGGGGTTGAGGAAGAGACTCGCTGTTGCTGGGAGAACACTCTCCCAAGGTGTGCAGAAAGTGTGTGTTTTAACAGTGTGCATGTATGTCTCTGTGTCAACCATCGGGTGTTTTCCTTGCCAAGGTTAAGATCTCACCCCGTGCTAAAACATAAACATATAATGTACAAGCATGACCCAGATATGCTGTGTCGCTGTGTGTGTGCATCTTACCACCAGGAGGAAGAGTGTAGGAGGAAGAGATCCTGGCAGGCCTGGGAAGTGCAGACATCAGCAGAGAACGTGACATGCGTGCACGCACACATACACAGATGCACACATGATCAAACAGAAAAACTCTAGCGCAGAGGTCAGGGCCTGGAAAGTTAAAATGACCTGTGGTGACTGAGCCTGAGAGAAGCAGAAATAAACGTTTTCTTAAGTTCTCACAGCTCAGTATTAAACCAGCGGGTTCAGAGGTCAAACTACTATAAAACCTGAAAATAAAACACAAAAATGGCACCTTAGGTATGTATACCTCTTCTAAACTGCGTGTCAGAGCACTTCAGAAATCACCTCCCCCTGCGCTGTTCCAACATCAGATGTGGGGGCTGTGACTGATCATTTCTGTAACTTTCCCAAACACAAACTTCACACGTTGATGGGTCAGCTGTGTGGAGGTGGGAGACGAGCCCAGGATTGCACTCCTCTCACTCTCTCTATTTTCATGTGTCACAATAACTAAGTGAGACTATGAATGTCTCCCTAGATCGGAGGTGGATGTTTACAGTGAACAGTTTGGTTAAAAATGTTAAAAACATGTACAATTGTCTGACTGTTCACATTTTCTGGCTGATGTCAGATGTGTTTTTAGGAATGTCACAGTGTTACCAGATCTCAAAAATGAACTTGGTGAGCACAGTGTTATAATTACAGCCATGAATGAAAGCCAAAACTAAGAAAATAAAAACCCAAATTGTAATAAACCAAAATTATCCTTTTAAGTGTGTGTCATAGTACAACATACGGTAAAAATCAGCAGCCTGTGGTCTGGTTTGCATGTGTGTGTCAGAGTGTGTACTGTATCTGTTTTTAGCACCATTAGAGTGAAGAGCCCCATGAGCACCAGTGGGGCCCTGACACTAATCCGGACCAGATGTGAACTCTGTTGCTGCACCAAACCTCGAAACACACATAAAAACAAGAAACAAGACATCGCTGGTTCAAACAATAGAGCTCAAACTAGATTTGTAGCCTACTGTTCAGTTAGCCAGCATGATTATGTGTAATGCTATTATTGCTATAATCTGTCTGAATGAGATCATAGCTCACCTTCAGCTGAGTTAATTGAAGGTTTGAGAGGCTATTAAATCGCATACGTCAACAGGTGGAAAATGAGTCAACCTTTGTTTAAACCAAACTAAGTCGTGTGGGCGTGACCAAGGCGTTAAGCGGCCGGTGGATCAAAGACACAGCACACATCATTGTCGTGCATACACACATACGCACACGCGGGAACAGAGAAGTGTAATGATAAATGACATGTAGACATACAGTACTGAAATGCACAGAAGGAGCAGCAAAAGTATGTGTGTGTTGGACTTCACATACAGTATGTATATATAATACGTTCAGCTTTATACCAATGTTTTTGAATAAACATGATAAAAACATACAAAAATAAACACTATACAGAGAGAGAAAAGAGCTAAAAATGCATGTTGAGCCATGTTAAATTTGTGTGTGTGTGTAGCTTTCGTGCACTGCACGACCTGGGAAGGATCTGGGTCTTGGAGGGCACATGCACATTGTATTACATAACTCAAAGAACGTTTTATTGGCTTTAATACACTTACAACTGTCATTAACCCTGACATCATGCCTAAAATTAACATGCATCACGGAGTGTGCAGTTTTGCACGTTGGCTCAAGAGATTGTGTAAGCCAGTGACTCCCAAACTTCTTTGGCAAAGTGTGCTTTATGAGCTCTTGTCACAGGTTAT
>JAUBNQ010000016.1:11985839-11996279 GCA_032353495.1 Ctenopoma kingsleyae | reverse complement strand
GGACTTTATGGTTTTCCTCATTATTCTGTATTTACCTATATTCTGTAAGGTCTTAAACCTTACAATGTAAAGTGCCTCGAGATGACCTTTGTTGTGATTTGGCACTGTATAAATGAAACTGAATTGAAAATTGAATTGACTCAATACACACTAAGCACTCACACACAATAACTCACATGACACAGAATGCTCTCCTTATGCAATATAGGTTTCTCTTATACTCACAAGACAAAAGCTACAGTGGGAACAATGCAGACATCAGCACCAAGTGCTGCTGCACGTTAATGTGTTCCTGTCTATATTTAGTGGATGAAGAATTGTAACAATAGGCTTTTGGCTTGTGTGTTAGTCACCAATGCTGTTCACATTGCTGCAGATTCAGTAAATGTGGGTGATTTATGAATAAGTGTTTTGGTGTTAATGAGAGGTATTCATTGAATGTTGTATTGGTAAAAGGCGAGAAAGAAAACAACTGAAGAATATTTATGACAGTCATTCTTTAAATAATCGTTTCAAAAGAATTTCGCACACATTGCTCACTGCAGCCTGTTCTGTTTCTCTCTTGTGTTACAGAACTCCATCCGGCACAACCTTTCCCTCCACAGTCGTTTCATCCGTGTCCAGAACGAGGGAACAGGGAAGAGTTCCTGGTGGATGATCAACCCCGAGGGAGGAAAGGGTGGCAAGGCTCCTCGGCGCCGTGCAGTCTCCATGGACAACAGCAACAAGTATACCAAGTCCGCCCGTGGCCGGGCTGCCAAGAAGAAGGCTGCTCTGCAAGCTGCAGCTGCTGCAGCTGGTGAAGGTGGAGGAGACAGCCCTTCGGGTCTCTCCAAGTGGCCCGGAAGCCCAACATCACGCAGCAGCGAGGAGCTGGATGCCTGGACAGACTTCCGCTCCCGCACTAATTCCAATGCCAGCACTCTGAGTGGTCGCCTCTCACCCATTCTGGCCAACCCTGAGCTTGATGAGGTGCCCGATGACGAGCCCCCTCTCTCACCTATGTTTTACTCCAGTCCTGGGAGAGCACTGTCTCCTGGCAATCCTCCAACTAATGGGAAGGCTGTGCCAACCGAGCTCCCCCGCCTGGCAGACCTGGCAGGTACAATGAATCTGAATGACGGACTCACAGATGAGCTGATGGATGAGTTGCTAGATAACATCAATCTGGTGCCAACCACGTCCAGTCAGACTGCTCCAAATGGTTCCTCAGGGTTCAATTTTGGTTCCAAACCCAATGGGTTAAGCTCACCTTCCCCCACCTCCTCTCCTTCCCCCAACTCTTCTTCTAACAGTGGAGGTAATGGCTACAGTAACTCAATTTTTAGCCCTCACACACCCTCTATGCGTTCGTCCCCCATGCAGACCATCCAGGAGAACAAGCAGACCTCTTTCTCCAGCATCAGCATGTCTCGCTTTGGCAGCCAGACACTACAGGACCTGCTCAATTCAGACAGCCACAGCCACAGCGATGTCATGATGACCCAGTCTGACCCACTGATGTCTCAAACCAGCGCAGCCGCCATCATTTCCCAGAACTCTCGTCGTGGCCTCATGCTCCGCAGTGATCCCATAATGACCTTTGGGACCACTGGAGGTCTTCAAGGCAACCAAGGGCAAATGCTGCAAAGTAATAACCACAACCAGAGCTCCTTGAGGTCTATAAATGGAGGCCTAAACCTAGCCAATGAAGCTAACACTGTGGCTAATGCCAAGCAGCAGCTCCTGCTCTCACCTTTGGGAGGAAACGGGTCTTCCTCCATGCAGATCGACACCTCAATCTTCCTGAACGGAACAGTTAGCAGCAGTGGAGGGATCTGTCAGGACCGTTTCCCAACAGATCTGGATTTGGACATGTTCAATGGCAGCCTGGAGTGTGACATGGACTCTATCATCAGGAATGAGCTGATGGACGCAGATGGCCTGGACTTTAACTTTGACTCTCTGGCCAATATGAATGGAGTTGGCAATTTCACAAGCACCAAGCAGACCTCTCAGAGCTGGGTACCTGGCTGAGATGGTCAGGCCAGGAAGAAGCAAAGCAGGTATGTTGGTTTGACTGTTTCCATATAAATAAATCATGTGGCATTTTAGCATATGTGAGCATAATTAGAGGTAGGTATTAGAGATGCGCCAGTGCAGCTCTTTCTCCCTCATTGCCCATTCAGACACCGAAACTCAAAGAACAGTAGAGCTACAGTAAGGACTCACTTCACATACACCAACATGCTATCTACATTTGTGATAATGTATTAGATAATTGTGTGTTACAGTACACCAAAGAACTACAGACAAACCATCACATTTCTAATACATAAAACATATGCAGACTTGAAGAAATACTGAGATGCAGTTATAAACAGTAATCAGTGTTGATGGTATGCTCAGTGTCTTCTGTGTCTATAATAAAAATGCCTAACTGAGCAAAATTATATACTGTATCTATTCTGTATCTATACACTAACAGCACTTCAGCTGTGCTTCACTTTGTCTTTCAATCCAGCTTCCAGCTGCTAGATTCTCAAGTAGTTTTTTCTAACTCAAGTTGGTAAAAGTTTGTTTAATAGGCTTGTCAGTACTTGTTTTCTGGATTTCATTAATCAAACTTTACACCAAACATGTAATGAATTGTATTTTGTCCATGCAAAGTTCTCAAACATTGTCCTGGCAAAGAGTGCAGAAAAGATGTTAATAATAAATAAAAAAACAACATAAATTACTGTGCAGACTTTTGGCCATTACCAATACCTGATCCACTTTATAAGGTCAATATCAGCTCCAGCTGATGTATGAACAGCATGAACATTCAGATATAATCATCATCAGTCATGTCCTTTTTTCTGTCCAGGTCTGAACTGTGTAGTGCAGGAGGAGATCAGACACAACATCCTTTTTGCCAAACCTGCCATCAGCACAACGTACATACAAACCCTGTGTTTACAGAAGACTTCCTCTCAAGAGCTTTACCTTTGCTCCCACACTGGTGAACCATGAACGATCCAACAGATTCTAGAGATGCTGCACTTCAGCCCTCAAAGCCTCCTGGGAAACAACAACAAAAAGAAAGCTATGTCTAACAATTACAGCAAACTCACAAATCTTAGAATTATGCAATTTTCCTTTGACATCCTGTCTGTTGATATCAAAGAGATACTGCTTATCAGAAGAGGTTTCACATGGAAGACAAGGACTAAATATCAAGCAAAGATGGAAGGAGAGTTGTTCCCCTTGAAGACAAAAAAAAGACAAAACTGTAAAGTGAAAAAATCAAGAAATGATGTGGTGTAAATCTAATCCAGTGGTTTCCTGGGATGTGTTTTGTTGAAAAAAAAATCCCTCTGTTCTCAGATAGTGATTTTTAAATGTTACATCTATGTTTTGGGGATTTTCTGTTTTATCATAATTGTTTTTGTATCATACATGTCTGTACAAAAGGATTGGTGTATTGATCAAATGAAAAGATGGAAATGGAGTTTCTTACTCACTTGGTGGTCACGCATACAGTACATGCAAACACACATACAGACACTTTGCCCTGGTTTGGAAAAGTTTAAAAACCCTTTTAACATTTTTTAATGCCATGCACTTCCAGTTTTGTTAATATAAACTGCTTGGATTTGAACTACAATTAGATGAATACTATCAAATATGTTTTGTCATTTGTAAAATGAAAAAAAAAAAAAAAGGTTAAAAAACATAGATGAAGAAAATCTCTATCATGGATATTTGTTTGGGGGCAGTGGAAAGTTTGAGAAGGAGGGGTGTAGATCTTGTCTGTCTTTTCTTAGCTTCTGGTGAGTTCTGTTGAGGTCGTTAATCGCAGCAAATGATGTAGCCAAAATGGATACCTGTGTCCTGGGGTTGTGAACATTTCTACACCATAACAGGTGCTATGTAAACAGTGTTGAATCCTGTCCTAAGAGCAAGCCGTGCATTTTGTTTGTTCGTTGTTACTCTGTTTTTACCCAAGACCTGCAGAAGCCCAAAGCTGCAGCCACTTGTAGCACGGCGAGGTTGAACCTGTAGATGGCAGGGGATGGGGAGCAGAGTTTAAGGCTCATTCCTCTAGAAGCCATTTGTTTCTCGAGTAAAACAATAAGCTATCTGTATTTTGCCAAATTACTTGAAACAAACAGTAGGATATGCTGGCAGCCAAATCAGAGCACATACATGCGCACACACACACATACATTACACACGTGTATGTAGATAGAAAAAAAAAATAATACCAGGGATCTGTGTTAAGCTCTACTGTTTTTTTGTCAGGAGCTTGTGGGGCTTGTTATGCATATATAGAATCACTCAGGGGGGAAAGGAGGCTTCCCGTTTAAGTAACATCAAGTCATATTGTGATGGTATTTTAACATTTCTTGATAAAAAAAAAAAAAAACAGTAATGCTTTGTGTTTGTGAACTTGTAATCTGTGAACCTTTGGCCGTCACTATGAAGAGGAAGAAGGAAGATAAATGTCCGGATTAAGACTTTGTGCGGTCTATTATTTCTGATTTTGCTGTCATAGCTTTTTCTCCTCATGACACATACACACAACCCCACATGGACACACCTGGTGCTCCTGCAAGTGACTTCCTGTATCTCCTGAGTACATGTCAATGTGTGTGTGCTTCTTTCTGTTGACTTTATCTCATAAGGAAGTGTAATCCCTCACTATCCCTCATGGTGCATACAGCACAGCCAGGTGTATGCATGTATGTATTTATGCATTATGAATTGTGTGAAATGCATATATACTCGCTGTATGTCCTTATATACTCATGTAGTACTTGACCCCTTGATTTTGTGTACCTCTGAAGGTAAAGTTGAAGAAATAATGAACAAAGTTATGCGCCAGGTAAGAGGGAACACTGTTACCAGCGATTTCATTGTTGAACCAGATTTTGAAAATGGTGAAAAACACCATTGTTGTAGCATCTGAAGACCCTGGTACCTTTTCTCTGTCTGGGGTAGAAACATGAAGTGTATGCCCCACTGTGTATAATAGTGTACAGATGTGTGTATATCACTTTGAGGCCAAGGCAGAGGAGTGTGTGTGTGTGCATGGGTGGATAGAATGATCTACTGTGCTATCTGAGGTTTAGTGCATGTAACTGCACCCTCCACCCTAGACCCTTCCAATGGTGCCGTCCCTCTACAGAAATTGTAATACAGAGAATCCTGTGTCCTTAGCACTGAAACACACACAATGTTTCTATTTTTTAAATCAGGGCTTGCAGAGCAGCATTTGCACCATCCTCCCTCATAATGGGTTTATCATTAAAAGTGTGTGTACATTGTCACAGACACAGGGGAAGCTTCTTTAATGGATGTTCCTCAGCTTCACACTTGTTTTTATTGCACATGGAGTACAGCAGGTTCACATCACGGTGCTCACAGTGAGCTGTCTGGTTATGACTCTGATGTCTAATCTAATATCTGATGTGGTTGAAGCATCACCTGACAATGAGCTGGAACTTCTTACATCTTGTCAAGTCGAAAGTTAAAATTTCATCACATTTCTTTTGGCAGGGGGAATCCTGAGCCATTACCTGAACTGCGAAGAATTTGAATCCGCACTGACCGTACTAAATATGACATTGCTATTCCTGTGAAGAACTGACAAGGTAAATCTAGGGAACACTGTAATCCTTTCTATTTAAAGGCATTATTGATCCCTGATTATCTGCATAATGGTATCGCAATTGCAGGAAAGTGTTGCTAACATTTTGTACAATCAGTGTCAAATGTGTTGGATTTTGGGGAGACAGTTTACATTTAGTCATAGTGAAGAGGACATTTCACACAACCACTCAATGCACCTGCTTCGTTCAGGCACGGATTATTTCTTCTCCTGCCCGACACACACACACCTGCAACACATGCAAATTTAAAGCTAAGAAAAGCAAAAAATAGAAGAGACATACCACTAGATACCTTTATCGCCTCTCAAGCATCTCCTTTTCATTATCCTTTCTTGAACTTTTCCATCCTTGTTAAGAGGCCCAGGTCAGCTCTCACCTATGAACTTCAACCTTTGAACTTTGCCCTTTATTAATCTTGCTTCTTCTCAACTTGATGTTAGTGGGTATTTTTCCTGTGTACTCCATTTTGAATTGTAATCTAGTTTGTATAAGAAATGGTGCGCATGTAAATAAAGCTTGTTAAGACTTCACACCCTTTCTGTGTTGTTGTTTTAACTGAGTTTATTCCTCAGAAAATATGAAAATATTGCACACACATCATAGGTGCTGTGGAAATACAAGACTATTTATAACAACTCATATTACCAACAGGAATTTAAGTTCCATAAAAGAAAATGTCCCAACCCTTGGTTGCCTTACATGTGCTGCTAATTCAGAAGTTAAATTACAAACTGTTTTCCAAAATGGTGTGTGTTTCTGAACGCTTCTGCATGAACAAATTTAACCTCACGCACACAGAAAATAAATCTCTTTTTCACGTCAGGCTGAAGGGATCTAAATAGCAAAACAACCCTGTGTTCTTCTCAAGTTCCTGGGAGTCTTGCACAATGTTTATTTTGTGTACAGCTGCATTAAATGAGAGCAGACATACAGCAGCCCTCTGATACCTGACACTGGGCTGGGTAACTTTCCTCAGTTATTGCAAAACATGAAGGAAAGGGGAGATGGGAACTGTCAGAAATGGGAGTGTTGTCAATTTTCTCCACTATGCCTTTACTTGCAGATCTAAAATTTCCCCCAGGCCTCTGTGCCAAATATTAACACTGACCCTAACCAGGCTGCACCACTGTCTTGGTGTCTGACTGTCTTCTCTTTAGTCCTCCTTACTGCATTCCTCCTGTTCTGGATAGCCAGTTAGTCACTTTCCCCCACTGTCAGAGACCAGGCCTGCTATCATAAAAATGATTCTACATTAGCCATTGACAAGTGTGTGTGTGTGTGTGTTTCTGTGTGGTGTGTGTTAGTTTTCCATAAAACTGAAAGGTTCTTGGAGAACATTTAAGCAAATGTTTACACTACATCAATTGTGGAAGTCTTCACATTGGTTTTATTTTCTATTGATCTCAGCAGCAGAGACTGGATGTCTCATTTAATTAAATCAAGCTTTAAACTTATGATATTTATTGCCTTTATGCCATTTCAGATCAAATTATCACGATAGCATTTTGTAGGTAGGACATTATCAGATGTTATAATCTTTTGTATGACATGATTAAAAAAACACATTTATTTATTTTAAAAAAAATTCTCTTATGAATTTACAAGAATCTCACTGCTTCCTATTGTGTTCATAGACAAAGTAAGATAATCTTCAAATCACAGAAAAGTGATCAAAATGGAGACCCTTTATAACATGAATCCCACTATTAATAAAGCAGAATTCTTTGTTTGTAATTTAATCAGTGCAACATTAGCAAAAACTGACGTCAACTGAGTCTCATTACTTCGGGGCCACAAGGAGGAAAATATATTAACGCCAATACATCACTGATCCTGAGGATAAACTCAGCATTTACCTTACCTTTAAGTGAGGGTAAAGGTAATACTAATCAGCAGGATTGTCGCTATCACTGAAGTCAATGAAGTCATGTTATCTGCATTGTTTCTGTTCTTTACAGTTGTCATGTATAAATATATCAAAAGTGGAAATTAAATTTATGGGGGGTTTTGTTAATTGCACAAATACAACAAGACAAAAACCAAAAACATTCACAGCACTTCAGAGAGGCCTCATTTTTAACCATTAAGCCAAATAATTTTAAAACCAAGCTTTGTTGTTCTGTAGAAAATGGTATATCCATAATCATTTTATGATATATCCATAATCATTTTACGAAACCCAGGGCATGCATCAGGTACTGTAAGTCTTCCACTGTGGCATAACCTCTAATAACCTCTAATTTGCTTAATATTTTCCATTCTCTCTTACAAAGAATGGCACAAGAGCTAGCGAAGAGTACATTGTGCTCCTCTACACAGTCATTGCCATGTTTTGGGTTCTCAGCAAACTCCATGACTGAGCGAGCAGACTCACCACAACTACAAATACCAAACCCACATTTCAAAAGCAGTGTCCAGTCAGCTGGTCACCTGACTGACTAAATGTCTGGTCTGGTTGCAGTCACACCAGTCTGTGCAAGGTCACAGAAACTCCTCTGAACTCATCTGGTTTCCCACTTTTATTTTTCTCTCAATTTATTTTAGGGCATCATCATTGTTCAGGAGTCTGTAATTTTTCCGTTCGACTTTGCATTTTGTATTGATGTTTAAAATTTCTTCTGCTTCTTTTGGTCTTGTTGACTGATTCCATGTCATGTCATAACTGAGTGACTTTCTGCTTGCCTTCTGTCTTGATTTCCACCCACATTTTGGGCTTTTACATACGCCTCTGCTTTGTTCCATGTCAGTGGGTTCTAATTTTGTAAATGTCATCTTTGTTTTAATACAGGAAGCCATTAACCTGTGTGCTCAGTGCTCACAGTACATAACCCCAACATTGAGGGAGCATTAGGTTACAGGTGTGTTTACATGTGTGTCCATGTACGGTTGCTTTTACCTGGGAGTATGCAGATTAGGATGATGAGACAAACAGGTGGTGAATTTAAACAATAGTGTTTAAACTCTCAGATAGATCTGTCAGATAGGGATGTAATTCTACCTGTGAAGGAGTGGTGTGTGTACAGTGCCATATGAGTAATTCCATACAGGTGTGTTTTTGTGTATATTACAGTATTGTGACTTAACAACACATGCACATAACATGCTTACAGAAAAATCCTTTGTGAAAGCAAAGTGCCTTTTCTCTCTCCACTGTCAACTCACCCCCAACTGGTCGAGGCAGATGGCCACCTACCCTGAGCCTGGTTCTGCTGGTGGTTTCTTCCATTAAAGGGAGTTTTTCCTCTCCACAGTCGCCTTGTGCTTGCTCAGGGGGATTGTTGGGTTTCTTTCTGTATAATGTAATTCCCAAGGGAATCTGTTCTACCAGTAATTCTTGGTTGATACAGAAGATGTAGAAGAAGTTAATTTAACATTTAATAATAAAAAATAAAACACATCCATTAGTTTAGGGAGTTTTTTCATTCTTTGCCAGTCAGTGCTTTTCATTTAAGCTAATGTTATTTATGTATGCAAACTACCAATCATCAAAATAGCTGCCATATTTCTGTTACTATTTTTCATAAATGCAATGTAACAAGGTGACTCCCCCATTTGTAATCCTGTCTATTATACTCTGGTCTGTTGTTTCACTAACCAGTTCTAATCTTATTTGAGTCGCTGTACAAATCTGAGATACAGAGAATGAGTCTGATGATCTGAGCTATCACTCGCTGAGCAATGCACTATACTGTTATGTATATGAGGTCATGACAGTGAGTCACAGTTTCATACATTGTGACAGCTACAAAACCACAGAAGTAGTGATGACAGAATTCAGTACCTGGGATGTGTGATAGAAACTGATATTTTCCAAAATACTGCTTTTCTGAGATGTTAACACTGTTTGCTCCTTGTCACTGCTGATTTGTGTGTTCACATAAAAACATCGGAGCAGCTAATTCGATGCACATTGAGGCATTGCAACCCTGTCTCATAAATTTACAGTGGCATGATGTATTTCTGCTAGTTTCACACATTTAAGGCATGATTTGAACTCAAACAGAGTCAAAGCACATGAAGTACAACATGAGCAGCAAGGAGTACGGTCACAGATTCAGTTTCATGTTGTAAATGTTGTTTCTCTTTCAGTGTACAAAGGGCGAGTCTCCCAGG
Source organism: Ctenopoma kingsleyae (assembly GCA_032353495.1). NCBI lineage: Eukaryota > Metazoa > Chordata > Actinopteri > Anabantiformes > Anabantidae > Ctenopoma > Ctenopoma kingsleyae. Next base: position 11,986,530 of record JAUBNQ010000016.1, on the reverse strand, counting down.
AGAAACAACTCCAGTAGCTGGTCTCACAAGAACATCACCAAAATTTCTAATTTCAAATGATCAGCTTGGCAGTTTAGTTGCATAGGAACATAATTTTTAGGAGACAGAGTAACACAATACATAAATTGAAGAGAGTGTATTTATAAAAGGCAAGAAAAACATAGAAGTTGAGCCTCTAAGCTAGTATTTTAATATGTTCCCTTGAAATCAGCTCTCAAACCATCTGACCTATGACTAAATTCTTCTAATCCCAGTCTGATGGACAGTTTCATATCCCCCTTTTTGGTCTGCTCAATTATAATAGGTATGACCAACCTGACTGTTTGATGTGACCAGACAGTACACTCAACAAACTCTACCAAAGGCTTAAGCATTAATAACTAACAATGCTATTTGAACAAGGAAATGGGGGAAAGATGACAGCCTGGCCTGACTGGACAGCAAGGAGTCACTGTGGCTTCTAGTTTCCACTGATATTAGTTATAATGACAGGTCTGTCTGTCTGTCTGTCCATCTATCCACACTTGTTAATGCATAGATAGACAGATCTCTCCACATACACATCCAAATGAGAGACACAATGCCATGGACACACACAAACTGACTGGATAATGAGAAGTGAGTCATCGGTATGAAGTGTGTGTGTGTGTGGGGGGGGGGGGGGGGGGGGGCCAAGGTGTAAAAAAAATGG
>JAUBNQ010000016.1:11948635-11975247 GCA_032353495.1 Ctenopoma kingsleyae | reverse complement strand
AAAGTGAATATTTAACTTTTCATACTGTAGTTGAGCATAGTTCATGTTCATATTGCTAATATGTTTAAGACAATTTAATTTATTTTAAATGATGAACTATGTGGGATGTGCTTTTCTGAAATGAAGCAACCTTTACAAAATAAAGTGCACTGTCCCCAAATTTAGTATAACTATGATAATAACAGAAGTACACTGAAAAAATAAGTAGTCAGATCTTAATTAACCTTTAAGTCTAGGGTTATGAATGCAAATTAAAATACAGTTTATCTACCCATACTGTTTGTCTGTGAAGTCATTTGTAATCTCTACACTTCAACACGTGTAAGAGTTTTCAGAGTGCGACACAAATAACTCTTAATGACAGCTACACTTGGTTTCAAGCTGCTACTGAAAAGCAATGTGACAAAAAGCAATTATTTTTTAAATGTTAGAAGCTGTCTCTTTGGTTTCACTTGTTTCCTTAGAGTGATACTGATTTGTGACTTTTGTTAACCCGTTTTATCAAATTATGGTTATAATGTGTCCTGCACACAATCCTTTTCCATAATCTATACAACATCACTGTACTGGTTTCTGTAACTTCTCTCTTTCTCTCAAGCAACAAATAATTTGTGTGGTTCTGTGCTTTCCTTCGTGTTATATAAACTAACTCTTCTTACCATAACCATAATAAACTTCCTGCAAAACAAAATGATGGTGTTATTATGTAAAAGACTAATATGACATAAAGCAGTTTCAGACACTGTGACCTGTGGTTTAGCGGGTGTGTGTTTGTGCATGTGAGGAAATGCTTGCTGACCTATATTGGGAAGCACATTATAGGTGTTCATATGCATAACTGTTGTCTTTATTATTTTTTTCATTGTTGTCATGGACTAATGGATTCTTGCATAATGTCATGGTTTTAGAATAATAATGTATTACTTCGGTCACAGAATTGAAAAACGCAGATTAAACTGATGGTCAAATTATGTTTTATGGAAAACTTGGATGTGCAAGTTTTCCAATTTAGTTATACGATGAAACCATTTTTAGTTTTAACTATAGCCTACGTCATTTTTGCTTGTTTAACTATTGTAAACTAGTGTTTTTATCAATGAATGTAGGCCCTATAGGTGTATTTGCATATTTACATCTTTCCTTAAAATTTACTTTTATTTTAATTTACATTTACTGTAGGTAGTTGTGTTTTAGTTAATGCCTACTTTTAATTTCAATTTAAGTAAAATGAAATTACCTGTGTCACCGTAGTCACAAGCAGGACGAGTTGCACTGTTCCATGCCCCTCCCCTTCATATACATATTTTTCAATCTCCTGTCGAATTGTTTCAATTAATTTGAGTCTCCTCTAACTCACATATCTATCATTATATATATAAATTTACGGATATGTTTAGTATAAACTTACCTTTTGACTCCCCAGCTCCTAGAGGCGCGTCACCAGATCGCGCGAGACTTTCAGTCATTAAGTGAAGCTCGTGCACGTGATTTCCTCGAGCTAGTTCTCTGCAAGCTCGAAAACTTCACAGTTTCCTCAAATATCAGGTGTTATTGTTGTTTGTTTGTTTGTTCTGCCTGTGGAACCGGGCTTAAAGGAGTGATAGATGTCCTGGCTACTGCTTACAGTGGGTTCCAAAGGAGTTAACGGTAAGTTTTCTAGTTTTCTTCACTTGTTACCTTTATACCGTTAATATGCGTTCATTCATACTCTGTTTTCTTCAAACGCTTCCTGTCTCTTAGCACCTCTCAGTTAGGCCATGAAAATGCCGCTTACACTTGATACACATTTAAGTTTTCATCAGATCTTACAGCTAACTATAATCAGTTTAGCTTATTTTGTTCCTTGGGTTTGTTTTTCCAACCGAGCACAGCGACATTTGGTTTCCATGGAGACGGAGCGTGAACGCGCAGAGGGACTTCTCATTCACTCACGCAAACTCATAATAAGATCTACCAAATGTAATGAGTACAGGTTGTACTGCTGCACTTTGTTTAAGTAAACGAACGAAAGGCATTATTGTTGGCATTATTATCATTTACATACAGTAAATCCAACAGCCAAACTGATGGCCATGTCCATTTTTGCATTCTAATGTAAAGTGGCAAACCATTATTATCAGAGGTGGTAGAAGAACACAAACTCAACACTCAAGTAAATGTGCAACTGTTAACATAAACAAATACTCCGATCCAAGTAGAAGTACCACTTAAAATGATTTACTCCAGTTGAAGAGCTAAATAGCCTACATGCTCTAAAATTGACTTATAGAAAAAGTGCTTTGTTAAAAAATATATTTTAAACACTACTGAATTTGATGCTGTTGGTAACATATATTTATAGTATAGTATGGTAAGCATATTCCAGATTTGTTCACCAAACTCTGTAGAGACTTAGTTTGGAACAAAAACAGAACAGCTGGTAAAGGGGAGCTGGTTTAATCAATTTATATCCTGACAGGTAGTTAATCAAATAAAAAAACATTGTCAATTATTAGCTGATAACATTTTTATAAGAATTCAACACATCTGCAAAACATAACTACTAACTAAAGCTGTCAAATCAATTTAAGAAATTCCCTCTGAATTGTAGTGTGGAAGAAGTAAAATAAAATATAAGTAACATGTACTTAGTTAGGATATTGTTTTTGAGTACTATAAATCCCACAGACTTTTGGCCTTGTTGCCATATTAGTCAGGTAGTGTGTAACAAAGGAGGAAAATGTTTTATTCAAACAAACACTCCAACAAATTCTCTTTATTGTAAAGTCACATAAAACATGAAAACATAAGACAACTGAAGATATTACATGTAAGATAAGATAAGATAAGAAATGTGCTGGTAATGTGCACGCAATCCAGAATAAAGTGAGCGTCATACATGCAAGGATTACTGCTACATGAAGAATAAATATAACAAACCAAAAAGCAGTCGAAAATACATTTGGACTAATAGTATATATTGCACATAGGATAAACTAAAACATAGGAGTTATTCTAATATCTGTCGTCTTTGCTTGATCAGTAGCTAATATGATAACTAGAATAGTTGCTGAATCATTTTCTGTTTAGTCAATTCATCTATTTGTTGAAATAATTGTTTATTTGTGATACTTTAATCATCAGTTTACTTGTAGGAGTTGTGTTTGACTTAGTTTATTTGTTGTTTTGTTTGTTGTTGTTGTGAGTCTGAACCTAGAAAATTGAGAAGGACATTTTTTCACTAATTTCTGACATGTCATTCAGTGTACACTGAATGTTTAATGTAAAATAATTGGCAGATTATTTGATGAACTAGCTCTAAATTTGATCGCGTACAGTAGTCTATATTGTAACACAGACAGGGGCCAGTGTACTGCAATAATAAGGACTTTTACTTTGGATTCTTTAGGTACATTTTGTTGATCATTCTTGCATGCTTATAGTTAAATATGATTGATTTTACATTGTGTTGTTGCTGCTTGTAAAGCAAATTGTCTGGACACTGAATATTTATCAGCTTCAGAAGCATTTTACAGCTACTGTTCATTTTCTATTCTGGCATTATTCTATTTTTTGTTTCCCATCAGTGTCATACCCTGCAACCACTTACTGTCCATAAGGAAATCAAACCACTGAAGTTATATTCGGACAGTCCTGGCAAATGTCACATAAGGTTAAATGGTCTCTATGGAGGGGAAGCATGAAATTTGCAGCCCTTTCGTTCCACGACACAATGCTTTGAGGAAAACCAGTGCAGAAATAGTCGGTGAAGCCAGACAGTTTCTACGAGTCCAGTCTACCCAGCGGCCATTTACTCCCAGAGATAGACACAGGCAACTTTTTGGAAAGAGCTCTGTTCGTGCAGACCATGGCAACAGGCCTCCATCTACCTTCAGGTTAGTCACAAACTCAACATTAATCCTTTTCAGTTTGTCAGAGCCAGAGATCTGCTGTTGGTCATATGTAACACGTAGAAGTAATGAGCCTTCTTTTTTCATAGTCTTCATTTTGATGCTCCTGACTCGAGGCCAGGTTCAGGGACTCGCCTCTCTCCTCTGGACCACGTAAGTTCACTCAAACACAAACACACACACATAAGCATGAAATGCACTGAAGTGCACAGTAAATACTTTTGTAAAACGCTTCTACATGCCACGTAAGCCTCACCATTGGTTTTATAACCAAGATGAAAGGTTATCTGGTCATAGCAAATAAGATTCCAATAATTATAATAAATTCAATAATAATTTTTTCACTGGTGAACCAAAGATGGGGTTCATTGTTCAAACCTTCACTTGCACTGATATGTTTGACTGCACCAGAAACCAAAGTTTCCAGCCCCCTGTGATGCTGAGGATCTATTCAAGGCCTTTCCAAAACCCCCCGCTGACCCGCTGGACGTGAAGAAGGGGCTGGCCGGGACACGGCCACGCCTCCTCAGGGCCAGATCGCTCGCCAAGTTGCCTCCTGTAGAAGTACACACAGCTGGTATGGAAGAAAAAATATAATAATGCACCTGAATCAAAAGAGTAAATATGGTAAATAAATGAAAAGTGTATATTTACAGAAATTATTATTATGGAATCATCCATGTGGGGCTATAAAAAACAGAACAGTTTTAGGTTTCAGTTAAGCATCGCTGTAAATGATCTGTGCAGGCACTAGCGCTAAAGCAGTTTTCTCACAAGAGAATGAATGGAGACATTCACATGCTGACATTATACCTAATTTACATTCTCTGTGGTCGGGCTGGGTGAAAAACGTAATTTACTGCTGCTGCTTTGAGTGGAAAATGACTACTCTCCCTCAAACCTTTTCCCATGAATCTTCTCTGCTATTTAGAGCAATGAAATAGATAATGGAGTTTTTTTTACATGTACACACATATCAGTATTGGTTGTGTATGAATGGACACAAAGAAGTAGAAATGTTAGTGAAATATACAGCAGCAACCTGTAAATAACTCACCACATCTTTTATACGTGTTTAGTGAAAGAAAGCTCAAACACAGGCCCAGGACAAAAGCAGCTGTCAGCTAAAAGACTTCCCAGTACAGACCACACCGAGCTCCGACGTTCCCACAAACCTGGCCCACGCAGAACAGCAAGTGAAAGGTACATTTTCTGTCTCATCTGTCCCCCCAGCTTCTCCTGCTCACTCTTTTTGACTGAAGTGACAGTACAACAATGAGTTAAAGATTTGTAAGCACATAAAGGTTGCAGTGGTAGCCATTACTAGATAGAGCTGACTGTACTTTTCATAAGTACATTGTATGTTAAATCGGTGTGTTTTATCAGCTTAGAAATATTGTGTTTGTTGGTATTTGTGACTTTGGTGAAGAGTACATCACATTTCATGACCAGTATATGCAGAAAACCAGAGTCATTACTTTCTCCTGCCATTTTGTATAAAGTCAGTTAGACCAGCTATGGTGTCATTAGCAGAACAAATTCTTCAACTTGAGACTTCATATAAATCCTCATTTTCTTTTACTCTAGACTATATCTTTGTCATAGTTAAATCCAGCCTCTTGTTGAGCTACATTCCCGCTGAACCTTATATCTGTCATTACCATTATGTCAGCTTTTACACCTTCACTTTGCAGAGAGGCTTAAAGCCCTGATTTTTTACCTATCTCGTCAGTTGTGTGTCAGCATGAGGGGCATAACTCGTGAGGCACGAGGTCAGGGGCTATCGCTACCTATCATCGGGTGGGGGCAGCTAGGGCTATAGAGGTGGAACAGACCATAAAACAAATCTGGGCTATTGCTCACAGCACAGCCTCTCACAAGTTAACATGCAGTGTTTGTTAGTTGTTGCTGACAAAGAGAGATCACAAGAGCTCAGACTGTGGTCAAGTTATGATTAAATAAGACTTCTCACTTCTCCTTGGCTAGATTTAGGTCAGTGTTTGTTTTTTGTTTTTTTAAATGCTATTGCATTAAACAGCGATTAGGATGAAAATCACAGACGTAGTCAAGTCAGAAGTACACTAACCACATGTGGAAATAGACGCAGCATAACAGATTAATATGATCAGTTGGCTGAGATATAACGATAGTAGACAATAGACATCCAATAGGTTCTTTTTCTCCAATAAGCTGGAGCTTTACAGCTCCAAATGGCTCTGTATTAGATTTGGGTGCCCATCTGGGCAAGGCTGGCAGCAGCGTGTGTTGTGACTGCAGTGCACTGGCCTGGCCTAAGACAGGGATGAGGTCATGTCTCAGAGAATGCAGTATCACACAAAGAGACCTTATTATCAGGCTCTTAATCCTATCATACAGAGCCAAAGCCCCCTTGCTGACATTCACTGCAACATGGCTTAGCCAGCACACGCTGTTGTATATGCTCTCTGTGCCAGCTTATACCAATCACTAAATCTCCATCAAAGTGAAAGTGTATTATATAGAAACACACCCATAGTGTATATGAATGCTAATGTCGTAAAGCAATAGCTTCATGTGAAGCTATAATGGAATAAAAAGTACATTTTTACAAAAGCCATTTTCTGTCTCACATCTATCAGCAAGACCATGAAAAGCTCATTTGAGTTGAAAGAAAAATTCCTGAGAGTCAGCCTTTTGTATTAATGTCTCTGCAGAAGCTTCAGGCAGTAATGATAACATAATAAGTTTGATTTTCGACAGGGATGGTTACACCGTTCCATATTGTCAATGTTGTTTCATGTTTTGTGTGAGATTCGTGAAGTACATCTTGCATCAATAGAGGTGGTTAGAATGATTCAATATGCAGCTTGTGTTGATCACTTTTTATAAATAATTATTTTCTCAGCTGGTGACATAATAGTTAGTCATAAGAAACATAACGTATCACATATTACTCTTTTTTGTTTTAGTTTTGTAGTATTGAAAAGATTTTCTTTGTATAAGTAGAGTAGTGCAGATCTGACGGCGATATATAGCAACTAACATGCAACAGTGAATTGAACAGGGCAAGCCACAACAGATAACATAGCATGACACAGGGTGTGTTTTTAGAGCACTTTACGGTTACTGCACAGAGGCGGTACGCCTGTCACAGTGACAAAGCATGAACAGCTTTAACCATACTGCCCACAAAGCTAAGATCTTAGTTCCTGTCTGTTGGGCATTGCAGAATAGCACACACACAAACACAGACACAAAGATTCACATAAAGAAAAACGTACCCAGTCACACACAAACAGAAATGTACACATACATTTACATGAATGCAAATGTGAATACTCAGACACACACATTACAGGTAACCCAAGTCTCAACCTCTGCTGCAACAGGGACACCTAGTGGTACTTGATGAAAAGACAAAAATGGCTTAACAACAGAACGTTAAGTCAGCAGCTTTTCGTGGAGATAAATTAGTTAACACAATAATTTATCCTTTCAATGTTTTGTCTGACTTTTAGTTTACTTAACTTAACTTAATGTTTAATGAAATGACACACTTCTAATCAAATGTAACTAAAAAACCTAGTGTATAGTCATGTATGTTTCCTCTTGTGCTTTTGTGTTTCTTTGCACCAACAGTAGAATAATGCAGCTTGATGTTGACTCAGGACTTAGACCCACAGAGTGCAGAGGAGGACGGATAACAGGTTTGTCCAGATAAACATTTACATTTAGTCATTTGGCAGATGGTTTTATCCACAGCCACTACAGGTCAGGAGGGATCAAACTGTCGACCATGCAGTTGTTGGTCAACCCCCTCTACCACCTGAGCCACCTCACTGCATTTTTTATTTGCAATTTACACAACATCCTAACAAACTAACATCCTGTTTTTGGAAGTACATGTAAAATGGGAGTTGGAAATTTTCCATGTGCAACATACCACTGATACACACAGTGCTAGTATTTATTTACTAAGACACATGAAGCCAAATCAATATGAATATGCATAAATACAGTGTATATCACAGTATACAGTTTTTAGATACAATATCGTATACACACCTCTCTGTCACACTTTGATTGGGGTGTTGTTGCTAAGGGCTTGATTTCCACCATGAGAGGCAGCCAGCCAATAGCTGAGAGAGCTGTTGGTTTGGGCAACCACAGTTTCCTGCATCACACCAAGGAAAGGGGGTATGCAAATGTTCAGCAAAAAAGGTACATGATGTGTGTGTGATTGCAGACACTTGCATGCACAAACATACATGCTCATGCATTTTCATCACACATGCCCACACACAGACTATTTCACATCAGCACAAAAATAAATTAGAGGAAGTGTGGCTGTGGAAGGTGACCTTTCACTGTGGCATCAAACTTCCTGCTGTTTTATTTTAAGACAATGAACTTGTGAACCATGTTTGCCACTGATGTTCACTGCCTGCATTTGGAAGTGGTAATTTGCTAAATTAAATTCTCTGTGCACATTGCAGAGCTGGGGAATGGAGACAGCACCTCAAGCACAGAGGATGATGCAGAGTCATTGTTGTGGCATAATACAGTCGCTCCTCTTCTCCAACAGCTAGAAACTGTGGCTGCAGGTAGTGTGACAAGTCCAATAAGAAAGCTTGCTTCCAATAAAGTAGAAACACATGACATACTTCAGTTGTGACCAAATTAATTTGAGGGTTGAGAATTGTCTCAACAGCAAAGCTAAACTATTTTGTAATTGCAGGTCTATTTTATTAGAGATAAGTTTCTCTTATTTGTGTCTCAGTTATGTTTAGTTATTGGCTGAGAAATCGATTTTTAGCACAAGTCGTTAGTCAGGTATAAAGTCAAAATGAAAAACCACTGTCATTTCAACCACTGAAGAAAGACAAACACAAAAGTGTTATTTTTGGCATCCATACAGAATCGTCTTCGTCTGAAACTGCAGTCTGGCAGCCATGAAATTAAATCTATGGCTGTAAATATTTTAACACTCTACAAATTTAATGGAAAATTCATTTGAAAGATAAATCTTAAATATTTATGGTACCAAGCTCCTTCTGGCTCATGCATAAAACACCTTTCAGAATCAGAGGGAAATTGAGTGTTGAGAGAAAGGCTATGGCCGAACCCTGTTATTTATGCAGGGAAGACATTTATTTTACCTCAGAAACACGGAAGAGGCTCCTGTTTCTTTTCCTCGCCATCAAAGTTGTAGCTGTCTGTTACTAAATTGTTTCCCTTCATGTGAGCATAGCAAGTCAAAGCTGCTTCGTGGAAAGAGAAAGGAATGTTATTTTACTGCTGTCCAGTTTATTATTGATGTTGATGATTTAACCTCAAGATCCTCATGCAAATAATAAATGTACACCATACCGTAGAGCCCAAGTATATTACACATTCATACCACAATATACATAAAACATCACTCATCTGCATTTATATGGAGGCACACTTGCCAAAACACACAAGTGAATGTTTTCATTTTGGGATGTTTGCTTTCTCTGTGAATGTTTGACATGTTGCCCTAACTTGACATCATTATTTACAATATCTGCTTTCCTGCGATGCCAGGCAGCTCTGAGGATTTGGTGGACCGTCTGTGTGATTTGTGTGACAGCCTCCATGGCACCTTGGCTGAAGCGGACATGCTCGGTCGACGCTGTAAGAGGAGGTCAGGGATACTTCGCACTCTGTTCCGCCTCATAGACGTCAACTCTCCCCGTCTCAACCTGCACATTGCCAGGCTCTGCCTTGCTGTGAGTTGTCTTCATGTGTGTGGGTCTCAGCGTGTCTGCCACTAAGTCTTTATCACAAATGCGTGCAAGGAACTCCAGAAAAAAAGTTTTTTTGTATTATTTTTTCAGCTGTGTGTCAGTGGAAACAACCTGCTCAACATCTGTAAACTCATCTTCCAAATCAGCCGCAGTGAAAGTAACGACATCCTCTTCCAGAACAACTCTATCATAGGTCAGGATGATCTAGTTCAGTGGTTTTCTTGTCTCCATGAAGTCATATATTCTTAAATACAGTTTCCTATATTTAAGAACTTTATATGTCTGGTTCTGTTTGTGAACCCTATTGACACAATGGATGTTGTTTTTCTAGATTCGCTACTGGCCGTGCTGAGCAGTGAGGATGTGTCTACATCTGGAGAAGCTCTGTTGTACTGTGTTGGCACTCTGAAATTTCTGTCAGGAAACAATGCAATCCTCAGACTCCTGCTGGACAAGAACTGTGTTGGTGTGGCTCAGAAACTGATCCAGAGGGCTCTTACAGTGGAAGAGATCCACTTCCCTATAGCAGGACACATATTTGTACAGGTAATGAGAAGAGTTGGGCAAAGCTTATTATAGATACAACTATTTCATACTGTACTATAGCTTCAGCAATGTGACTACTTGGGTGAAACTTACTGTAAGTCATAAAACATTAAAAGGTAATACTTGTTTTTGTTGGCTGTAGATTTTCCTACTTTTAGACAACTATGTTTTTGTTTATGTCTGGTATATAAGTTGTACTAAGAGCATTGTGTACTTTACTGGCCAGGACATTTTAGAACACACCCTGCTCCACTTCTTCGAAAATGAGTACTGCTAACCGCATAAGCTGGTCCAAGCAAACCTCTTGTGCCAAAGCTCCATTTGATATCAAACACAACTCATTATGCTGTTAGAGGAGGGAAATAAGCAGAGCACAACTTTCCAGAACTTTTGAGTGCTGTGGTGTGTTGGAAATGACTGCTTCCCTCTTGTGTTAAAATGATTTATGTCCATACTGAATTGTTTCCGGTCACTCTGCTGTATGGCATTTTATATAGGCCAGCAGCCAGATTTAATCAGTACATATCATTGTGTAATAGTAACAGTACACCAATGACATGCAATATAGGCTTAAACATAGACCCTGAAAGTCATTTATGTGCTGACTTCTTACTAACACACCTTGTGACCTCTCTCTGTCTCCCTTTGACCCCTATAGCTGACAGCAACCCTGAGGAATCTTGCTGACCACCCTGATTCCCGTCCACTCTTTGTGTCCTTTTCTATACTGTCAGAGCTCTGTGTGGTTTTGCATCATCACTGCGAAGACCAGGACATCTGCACCAACATTTCCAGAATATACAGGTTTCACACATCTCTGTGGTTATAATAATGTAACTTGATATCTCACCAACCTTGTGGTTTGGAATCCAAATTGTTGTGGTGTTTTGGATAGTTTCTTCTTTTTTTTCCTGCTCCTTGACTCAGCTCACTAATGTAAACCATTGTAACCTGTCATGAGTTGAATCAAAACAGGCCATCTTTCATTCCACTTCACTTCACCATCTGTCCTCTGTTTGTGCTTCTTTCTCCAGTAATCACTCTCCATCTACAGTAATTCTGCTCTATTATTTTATTCTCTTTTGTGAAGTCTCTGTAAGTTGAGTAAGTTAGGTCTCAAAAACAAGAATCTTCAGAGATACACATGGTTTTAAGCCACAGTCCAAAAACTTAGCAAAATGATCTGACATAGAGTGAAACTGTTGTTTATACTACTAAACTTTGCAGGTAAAGGTATCACACACTATAGTGAGGAAACTGAAGTAAGCTCAAAGCTGAACCACAGGGACACCTGACTTCATCTCAGTTTTCTCACATTATAGTGCTTTAGTGTGCTATGAAATGTGATTTCTCAATACAAAACATATATTGCAATATCATTTTAATAGTTTTAGTGTTGATAAATCTAATACTATTAATGATAACAGAAAATATACAGTGCATTCAGAAAGTATTCAGACTCCCTTCACTTTTTAAAGTTTTGGTATGTAGCAGCCTGATACTACCTCATTTATCCACACTCAGTACCTGAGTCTTTCAGCTGCTTTTTTGCACTGAGGAGAGGTTTCTATCTAACCACTCTGTCATAAAACTCAGACTGGTGGAGAGCTGCAGTGATGGTTGTCCTTCTGGAACTTTATCCCATCTTCACGGGATCTCTGGATCTCAGTCAGAGTGACCATCATGTTCTTGATCACCTCTTTTACTGAGGTCCTTTCCCCCGATTACACAGCTTGGAAAGGAGATCAACTCTTGGAAGAGTCTCCTTTTGCAAAGGTTCTGACTATTTATGCCAATGTGATATTTCAGTTTTTCCCTTATTCACTGCAATTCACATTTGCAGACATTTCTAAAATTCTGTTTTCACTTTGTCATTAGGAGGTACTGAGAGTAGATTAATGTACTGTAGTATCAGGCAGCCTGCAACATAACAAAATTCAAAAAAGTACTGGACATCCCAGAACTGTCCTAGATTTTTAGATATTTAAGTAAGTGTAATGGTCAGTAGTATGTGGTGTCCTTTTTCTCCCACAGTAAACTCTCCTCTTACTCGGAGTGCCGCCACGCTTTAGCCCAGACCCCCAACTGCTACCAACTATTTTTAGACCTGCTGATCAAACACCACCAAAAACAGGTGAGTTCATGAGTTTCCTTTGTGTTTGTGTGCTCTTGAGCATGTGTGTAATAGAGAGAAATGAAGACAAGCTTTTCCAGCATTCATGATGTAACTCCTGAGCATGTTTACCTTCACAGCAAGCTGTTTATGTACAAATCCAAGCACATTTACAGGACATTGTGTCCATTTGCAGTTGGCTTTATGTGTGTGTTTTGACATTTAATCAGTCTAGGAGGGGCAGAGTAAGAGGGGGAGGAAGGGAGGAGAAAAATAAAGTTGGTGAGCCTTCAGTAGAGCAGAGGTGATGCAGAGGTGGAGGGGAGGAGGGGTAGATAGGAGAAGAAGAAAAGAGAAGGATTTTGGCAATCCAACATGACCAACATGTGTTTTTAATCACACCAGGAATACGCACATGCCCACGCCTTCAGACACACACACACACACACACACACAGTACAGTGAGCACCTAGTCCTGGGACAGTGTGTCCTGTCCTTATACTAAAGGCACAGCACAATCATGGGACATGGGAGTAAGGAGTGTGGTCTTGCTCATCTGCCACTTCATATGTACTAAGAAGAGTCAGGCCACAGTTATTCTTGATAAATGTGTCATAACTCTGAAAAGACAGGGTGTAGTTACGCTCTTTACACTGCTCCAACGCCTCTACGGGAAATGACTGACACTGACAATAGTTCTACACGACAGGGCAGGCTGAAGTTGCTGCAGGTGAAGCTGTTGTAGATCTTCAAATAGTAAAAACACAGTGTCATAGGACATAATGTTGACTACTTTGTGTTTTCTAGTCAGAAACAATGTGGAAAGATCCAAAAACTTTCAGTATGTTAACATAAAATAATTCATATAAAAACTCATAATGTACTTATGTCATATACTGTCTTCAAACTATTTATTCCTTGCACTGACTAAGTTAAAATGGTTTGAGAAGAAAATGCTGTTTGAGACTCAGCAGTAACTTTGGCTTAGGTAATTTGTCCTTTTAACCAAATATGCAATAGAAAGAAACATCTAAACACATTTTTGGTTGCTTTACTTTAGTTCCTAAAAATAACTGACAGATGCAAATTCACCACTATTCTCCAACAGGACCTTGTTGTGCGCCTTCTCTTCACTCTCGGAAACCTCACAGCCAAAAGCGATGAGGCTCAGCAGCAGCTCTTCCAGTGCAAAGGCTGCACGGACACACTCCTTCATCTGTACAACAGCTACCAGCGAAGACGGTCACAAAAAGGCGTCCCATTGCCCAGCAAACCTCCCACTCCTCCTGTGAGTGTACAGGACGATGTGCTGGTGAAGCTGGTTCGGGTGCTGGCGAACATGTGCATCCACCCGGCTGTAGGTCCGGCACTGGCAGCCAACACAGCCTTCATTCAGCTTCTGATGGAGACTCTCGGTGAGCAACTCATCGACATCTTATCCATATAACTTATTATCCATCTCTCCATATAACTTATTATATGGCAAATTACAGTCAGTTGCACATTTGCAGCTGTAATACTAGATTTGTCTTTTTTGTCCATATTGCATCTCTGTCATACAAAGGAAGCAGTGTGTGAAAATTGGGGTTTCCGATCAGTTTATAAATAGCTGTTTAGTGCATTGTAAGTACAGTAAGTATCTGCAAAGCACCCAACCACTTCCCTTGTGCTGGGAACAAAACATGACTTTGGTTGAAAACACACTCCTCATTTGTCTGTTCATTCCATCGCTAGCTTTCCTCTTACTGCTCTCTGTTCAACGCGCAGTGCATCCTCTTTTGGTTTAACTGTTTTTTTTGTGACAGAGCGACGCGGTTCAGTGCACGAGCAGGATGTTCTGTCACATCTCACAGCCAACTTGATTTGTGTTTTTGAAATTCTCCCATGTGGTTAGATAGTTTCAGGACAGGTTGAACTGATACACAGGTGGGTGTGATACTCTCGATTTCTCTGCTGCCTGCCTCCTACATATGCTTGACGGCAGTTAGGAGAGAAAAAGAAATAAAGCAGAGTTGAAACAAGTGCAAAAAGGTAAATCTCAAAAAGAAAGAGTAAATTATGTCAGTAAATTAAGTAACTGAAGATGGAAACAAAATAAGCAATTGGAAAAGAAATTATGGAGATGTGTCAACCAGAGACCAGAAAAAAAATCTCAGTGGAGAATGAAAGAGCAGACTTGGTTGATCGATGTCCTGTTTTGATCAAGTTCATGACAGACTCTGCTTTACATTACAGAACTTTGAAGGCAGTGGAGGGGCACAACAAAGCAGCATTTCCAGTCAGATCTAGAAAGAAAATTCATTGTGACACAGGCGCCAGTTGACAGTGCAACCACAATATCCGCGATTTATGATCGAGCACACGACATCTGCAGCTATATCAGGAACAGACTCGCTTCTAAGACACTGACAGTGTCATGCTTGGTTAGGCTGGGTCACATTGACCTTTGAATGCAGCTCATGATCAAACCAACTATATCGTCTCAAAATTAACCACAGATAACAGCTACTTTAATGATAATGTCACAGTGTCGCATTATTGTGGCAGAGCTGTAATATGCAAAACGGCTGAAAACTGAGGGTGCTTACTCTATTTATCTGATTCAAATTGTTCCATCATGTGTATCTATTTTCTGCATTGCAGTTGACAATATGAAAAACAATCACTTTACACCATCCATGTTGCAGCTATTTCAAGGATTAATACTCTACCTGTACCTTATCTTCTGGCCCTCATCAACACAAAAGGAAGTGATGCTTTTACCCGGATTCACCTGATTAGTCATCATCAGACAAATAACATTTTATTCTGAGCTATGGGTGGAAACATTGTTTGCAAAGCATTAACAAAATTCTATTTATAATTTCTCACATCACAGTGAAACTAGTCAACGGAATAAAATTCACCTCAATGAAATAAACTGATCATTAATATTTTAGGAGCATGAACGTATGCTGACGTGCTGATGTTCTCTCTGTTGGCTGCATTTTATGCCGAAGGATTTTTATGGAAAAAATAATTAAAGATTAGTTCTGTTTTTCTTTTGTGTGTGGGTGACACAGAGTTGAGGTCTGTGCAGGAGAACGAGGAGCTGTTGGTGAATGTTGCCGCCACCATAAACAATCTGTCCTTTTACCAGGAAGATAGCTCTGCAATCGGACAGAGTCAACTCACCATCGCAAAGTGTAAGTTTTATTGTAGAAAAGAAAAGAAAGATTATGAGTCTATTTATGAAAACTGCTCACTCTCTGTTTGGAATTCAGTGATGCTGAAGTTGGTGCTCAGCTCCAGTATGGACGCCATCCTTGAGGCCACCCGTGTATATGGAAACCTGTCACAGTCCAAGGATGTGCGGGATGTTATTATGCAAAACAGAGGTATATGATGAACACAAACACTATCAGACACACATATAACATTCAGATTTATAGTATATCATATTTTGTGTACTCTATGTCATTATTGCGAGAAAGTTGTCAAGTTGACTTTTGTTAGACTCAAATGTTACCATGTGTTTTAAAACCTAATAATACACAGAAATAAATGGAAAAAAGGCTCATGTAAAGATGTAAAAATCAGATCGTCTGACTATACAGAAAGCTGTGCACTACATATAATACCCTGTACAGTACACATCTCTTTGTACTGTTGTGTCATGTTCAGGCTGCAGTTATCTGCAAAGCCAGCTACAGTCAGCATAAAAATGCCTGATAACAGCCCCTCTTATCTTTGCCCTGCTTTGTCTTCATCCACTCCCTTACCCCGTCATCTTTCTCTGCTCTCTCTGTGTCAGTGTACCGGTTTGTGGTGACGCTGCTTGACTCAAAAAGCAGTGAGATGTGTTTTTCAGCCTGCGGGGTCCTGACCAATTTGGCTCTTGACCCTCCCAACAGGGTCCGTCTCTCGCTAGAGGGGGCTGCTGTGAAGTAAGCACAAATGTGTAGGAGTTTGTTCATATGTCTGTGTGCATATAACTATATACATACAGTATAACCAACACCTCCAAAGCTCATTTAATAACATGTTTGTTTAATCCAAAGAGCAAAGGCAATGCTGTGGTTTTATGGGGGAGTATGTGCCAGGCTAGCTGTTTCCTACTGTTTACAGTCTTTGTGCTAAGCTAAGCAAGTACTGATCCTCTCATTTAGCTCTTAGCAAGAAAACAGTTAAGCGTATTTCCCAAAATGATAAACTGCCCCTTTAAGCTCAAACTGAGCAAAAGCTTTAAGAATTTTTGTCAGAGGAAGCATCTGATTGCAACATACATTAAAAGTACTGTCTTCACTACAAACAGAGCTCCACTGGCATGATCAGGATGCTGCTAATCGTCTCAGCCTCAGTGTTATTTGTACAAAGTTATCGTTACTGTTTTGTCAGTTCAGCTTAATTTGAACATTTCTAAGAGATGGGAACATAAAGTGGACCAGACTCTATGATTAATTTCCATCTGCAGTGCAGGCTTCTCACTTCCAAAAGTGAGCATTGCGTGAACATTTAAGCTTTTGTTCCCTTTACTCATACACACACTCACACACACACACAGAGTCCTCTGTCAGATGCAGGGCTAATGAAGTGGCGCTAATGTCCACAATCCTGCTGGTTACGTGAATCCTGCTCCCTTGAGTCATATGATGTGTGTGTGACCAGGCTGGTGGACTGTCTGAGAGACTTGGGACCAAGCGATTGGCAGTTGGCGGGGCAGGCTTGTCAGGCCTTGTGGAATATGATCGGCGGAGGATCGGAGAAGCTGCTGGACACACAGGAGAAAGAGTCGCTGTTGGAAATCCTCTCTGCCTACTTAGGTTGGTGTTATTACCAAGCCTTACAAAACAAGGGAGAGAGACGTGCTGGAGAGAACAGGCTCTGATGCACACCAGAGTCCCTCCGGGGAAAGGGAGGGACACAGATATTCACAGTATGATGAACATAATACCCCCATGGTCACATCTGGGGGCCTGAACACAAAACATGTCACTATAAAGTATTAATAATAAACCTGAAACTTCACCCTGCACCCTCTCATCATCTGTCCACTATTTTTTCCATTTAATCCATAGATGAAGAGGAGGCCTTGAAGTGGATAGAGAATGAAGATATGCGGGACTTTCACAAGGCATGCTGGGAATTAGAGTTCCTACCTGTAGCTCAGAAACTGATGAAGACGCTCCAGCTTCTGACATGATGGGACATGAAGTGAAGAGTTTCACTTTGGCAAAAAAAACCTTAGGGTTTTTTTTTACATGCAGAGTCTATATCAGAAATCTCAAAACACTTCCCTGCAGCGGGTTTTTAAGGTGGTAGTTTCGTTTTTTTTTTCAATTCATGTGACTTATTGCTGATTCAGTTGATGAAAGCTGTTTGTCAAAGCTGAAAACTAAACCACAGCTACGTCAACTACTTGTCCATCCATATCCTCAAGTTTCTTCCAAATGGTTGTCAATTTGTAAGATTATGTCTGAATTCAAACTGACTGTTGCTGTGAAATATGAATCTGCAAACATATACAGCCAGTTTTACATCAACAGGCGACCAGTAGGTGTTAGGTCAAACAATTTAAATGGCTGACAAAGGTATTTATGCAAAATAAAGGAAGCAGTTTGAATGTTTGAAATTGTAAATCTATATGTATGGATGTGAAAATTACTAGATTTTTTCTTTGCAATGACAGCTACATATTTTCATTTTCATCATTCATATTTATTTTATTTGGCCACTTTTTTCTTTGTTTAATCTTTAATGCACTTAAATTTTTACTCACATGAAGCTTGTTAAAGCCTTAATTTCTGGGCGTCTTTACATGTACAGGGATCATTTAATGCAAGTTATTTGCACATTTATGTAACAGGCTTGATCTGATTAGTTAGTACACTGTATTGTAAAGATAGTTGCACAGGTCTTTTATTTCTTGGAAAGAACCATGTGCTGGTAATATAAAAGGTATATATACACAGGATAAATAGAGACAAAGTTCTACTTTAGTTAGTACAATTAGTTGTGTTGAGTTTATTATTGACTTCCAGCTGAATTTTCATTTAAGAAATTGCCTTAAATTTAAACCCCAGAGAATATTTATTGCTTATTCATTTAATATTTCAAACTCATTTGTAGACACATTTCACACTATGCATCTTCAGCTCACCTGCTACACTATAAAGAAAATTCACAAAGTTGTGTTAGCTTAGCATTAAATTACTTGGGGTGTATCAATTGATTTCACTCTATTGTAGCTAAACTTAGTACCAAATCATTTGGTTCTTTCCAGAAAATCTGATAGGAGATTGTTTTGAATTTGTAGACCCATAAAACAAAGCATTAAATGGTTTGCACATTTTTCTACCTTATTGGTTCTCAAAGCTTTTTACACTGCATCTCATTCACAACTGTTCTACCTCCTGAACAACAGCTGCATCTTATCAGGTTGTTTTATTAAAATGTAATCTTGAAAAGAGTTAATAGTATATAATATATACTATATACTAATAATATAATAATAAAAAATGGAATTTACCTCACAAATCTTTTATCGTCATTTTATTGCAACATTGGAATTTGAACATTAAAAAAAAGAAGAAAGTTGTTTTGCTTCTGAAAGCCTTTATTCTTATACAGATATGGGGCCAGGCAGTGCTTACAAGTTACACCAAGTAGCCTAAAGTACAGCATTTCAAAAATCACGTCATTGTTACATTGAAACAAATAAGAAACGGCACTTTATGTAAAACCCCCAGTGTCTGTTTCCCCAGATTTCACACAATAGTGATCTTAAAAACAACCACAAGACAAGCCAATGTTTCAAAACCCCTCACACCTCATTAGCCTGAGCTAATAACAAACATTGTTCTCTACATAGAATTTCTCAGGTTGATATGAAAGACAACTGGTTGACTGATATTAACGTAGCTCAAAAATGTTTCCTATGCCGTTTACTGTATCATCAGGTAAAGCCACTGATATCTGAAGGCAGTTTGGTCACTGGGTTTCTGCTGGTGATTGAGCGTTGACACACAGGCCTCTGTGGCCTCGATGGAAAACACCCTAAAGTTCAGACACACTACCAGCATCATGAGAACAGTGAAGCATGTTTCCCAGTTAGGTGTGACGTGGAAGCAAATAGGAAAGAGAGGTAAGGTGTCGTACAAAAAGTTCCTCTTGTCTCAAACCAAAAGCTGGTCAGGAGCGAAGGGAAATGTCGACCTCGATCGCACCAGATGCAGGGACCATTATCTGGTTCCCAGTGAGTCATACAGTTCTCAAGCTTATACAGTAAAATAAAATTCACAACAGTCCGTGGACCGCACAGATGACAAACTGAACTATTCCTCTGCATTCAGCTTACTGTTAATAAAGTCAGCTTTATTGTCAAAGTGTACTTTGGAAATAAAAGGTTACAATAACCATGTCTTTTCATGAGCGATCTTTTGCATAACAGCAGTAAAATTATCATGGTTCTTTTCATTTCCTGTACTTGTGCAACTGAACAGTGGAAGTTAGCTGATGGTGACACTGACTGTGCTATAACTGAGTCCTGAATTGTGTCTGCATCTCCCACTTCTAATACAATCTCTCGATGAATGATGATAATTGGTTTAGGAGAAAACTACAAATGATACACAATTCAATATCATAGTTTATTTTTTTCCAATTTTTTTTTTCATATAGTTTCATAAAAAAAACATGTCAGTAACTGACATCAGTCAGAAGTTTGAAAAAGAAAAAAATCTCCTCTTCCTCTCAAACCACTTTCAAATGTACCATCGCCTTTCTCCTCGAGACAGCACTCGTTCATCTTCATTCTCTCAATCCAACCTCAGAAGAATGCACTACTTTAATGGATTTAGTAAACAAAAAACAAAACCGCAGAGCTTTCACATCTCTGTTCAAAAAAAAAAAAAAAAAAAAAAAGCTGCTTTGCACTGGTTAGACTTCCCCCAGAGAGGAAATAAGCACAGCTACAACCTTTTGCGTTCAACAGCTATTGACCGCAGTCGGCCTTGTGCGGACCAGCCGTGTCCCCGAGCAATGGGAACACCGCTGCCCGGAAAGAGTCCCTGCTCGCCAAAGAGCACTTCTTATATGTTTTATAGAGAAAAACAGAAGAGGTATTCATTTACTGGTAAATTCACAATCCAAAGCCTTGAAAGTGTTAGGGCAACCAGGCGTCTGGGATGAGCGGAAGACAGATAAGGTGTGGTTAGGGCAACCGGAAGCAAATCCCTCCTGAAAAACCTGGTTTCCAACTTTCTTTTTGATTACCTTTTCTATTTTTTCACCCCAACTATCAGAAATATAAAGACATTATCATCAACAGATGATGAACACTTATCTCACAATAACAGAGACAGCTACAGCAGAAGCAAGAAGTCTTTCCTTCAAAGTGCCTTGCTTAAATTTTTGACACATGTAATTTTTATCGCCATTACTTCTGTGAAACACAAACATTCAAACCCCAGTCATCAACAACACAGAACTCATCCATACACGCACAGTCAAAATCAAAAAGGGCTCAGACAGTGTTCTTTGAGTTTCTTTCCAACACCTGTATGGTTTTCACACACTCCTTGGAATAGCTTACATTGACATTTTGAGATTTCAGGATGGGGGTAGAGGAAAAGATGAGGGGGGGTGGGGGGGTAATGCGATGGATTTCTGATGGATAGGGGCTTAGAGGATATTGTGGGTTTGGGAGGGGGATTGGGGTGATCTGGGGATCAATATGACCCCGCTGAATACAATATGGGAGCAGCAGCATCAGCACATATGAACACTGTGCTGGATAGTTCAGGCACACGTAAAATCTACATCACCCAAATGCTTCCGTTTTTAAAACAGCAACCACATGGACAACAACATCCACTTCTCTTAATACAAAATAAACTAAAAAGATATTAAAGAAACTAAACAAATAAAACAGTGACAACAGAATCAAAGTGCAGACCCTTTGTGGCTGCACAGCTTTCTGGGGATTTAGTTTGGGTCTTCACACTAGCAGGAGACAGAGGAGGTTGGCAATGAACGTGTTGCAAGCTGGAATACTGTCAGCGCTCTGGCCCAGCACAAAAGTCCCAGCTGAGAACACGTTTGCTGCAGGATGCCCTCTCTTGGTCGGGTTTGGCACTGCAGGCAACACGAACTGAGTTTGTGTATCCACTTGTAGTTTGAGATGTCTTTTCTTGAGCAGTTCGTTTTTTTTTCTTCTTGCTTTCCATTTGTTCTGATCCACTTCTAAACATACATCCAACAAGCACTGTCACAACCCAGGGCTCTCTTCCACATTTCTTTTTCTAAAATTTCCCCCTGTTGATTTTCTTTTTTCTTGAAATGTCCCATAAAGAGCAACAACAATGACAGTAAAAGGACGATAAAAACGCCAAAAGCACTTCATGTCATATAGCGAGTGATCGCTCTCAGAGCGTATAATAGTTCTGCTTGCATTCGCGCTTCCATAAGAAGCAGATTAACGTGGACCTGCAGGAGACAAAGAGATACGAGAGAGATTTAAAGCACTGTGCTATAGTTAACATCTGACAAATCTGCATCAAACAGACCACGAGAGGTGATTCAGGATTTTATCTCACCTTCTCTGAGTGCTGAAACTGCCTCCAGAAACTCTCATACATTCGTTTGGTGGTCTTCTCAGGACTACACACCATGGTCTTAATATAGATCTTAAAGCTGCGGTCCAGAAGCTGGTTTATCTCCCCATAATCATAGTCATCATACCTGAGGACACAAAGAAACACACTGTTAGCAAACAAGAGACAACAAAGCTGACTGAGCATAACAACAACACAAAAGTTATATCACACAACAACAAGAAAACACTGCCTCAGCTTTCTGAGTGTGCAGCGACTGACCTGATACCGAACATGCAGTGGATGTAGTTCCAGATGGCCCTGCGCAGCATACTGGTGTCCACATCCTTGTGTGTTGCCATGGTGTTGTAGGTCAGATTGTAAGCCATCTGGAACTTTTCATCCAGCATCTGACCGACATCAGGATACAGCCGGTTGACCAGAGAGAAGCCGTGATCCTCCCAGCTGTAATCCTGGAGAAGGGAGATGCAATTAGTGAATAATAGTCATATAGATCCCCACCTAACATCTATGTTCAGAATGAATGTGATTTTCACCTGTGCTCTGAATGTGGGCACGTGCTCCCCCCTCCTGGAGAAGTCCTTGTAGCCGTAGCTGGGGTCCTCAAAGTGTCGAGAGATATCTCTGGATGGCACACACTCCTCGTCCTCCGCCGTGACCACCAGCATGCTCTCCGTCTTCTCCCTCTCGAAGCGAGTTGCCATCTCCTCCTGGCTGGCCTCCTCGTCATCGCGGCACTCCTGCAGCTGCTTCATGCGCTCCATCAGCACCTCCACCTCACCACACACCTCCTGCAGAGACACAGTTCAACATCTGTGGTTAGGAAGAACAAATCCCAATTTGTGGGGAACTTGAGCCATTTTCACTCAACCTCGCAAGACAAAAGCTGCTGCCTAAATTTAACTTCTGCACAGCTCTCACTTTCCTCTCTCTGCACACTCTACCACTCACCTGGTTGCCAAACACATCGTCATGGTGATTAGCATGACCATTGCCGTTAGCAATGTCACACACACACAACTGGCTAAGCGATGGGGGTCTGAATGTGTGTCCACCGTCGCAGTGGATCTCGGGCGTGATGCCGCAGCCAAATGTGAACGAGGCGAGGGAGTGGTAGTGTGTGAGGAGGACCACCGCGTGGATTAGCTCTGCCAGGGACCAGCTGTGTTCTTCAGTCTTCAGAAGGCGCTGGAAATAATAAAGGAAAAAAATTAGCGATGCAAAGTGGAGCCAAATAATGACTTCAATATCACTGACCTTTGGGAAGTGGGAAAACATGTTTTGACTCTTCAAATCCAATTTAGTGTCTCGTTATTTTCCAGTCCCACCCCCATCACCCTCTATCTATTGCCGCAGCTCTCTGACACTATACCTCTGCTATAACTATCAAATCCATCCAAATTACACAGCTGCAGCTATATCCTAGCCTCCACACATGATCTCAGCTGGTTACATAAAGACTCCTGTGCACGTCCACCCTCCAGACCATGCCCGTCACCTCACCTCAATGTGTTCCTTTGTGAGAAGCCATGGTCGGTGGGCCAAAATTTTGTTGAGCTCTCCGAGCTGCTGCAATTTCTGTGGTGCTTCATTCAGGCCGTTCAGCCACTTCAGATCTCCCCCGACCTGGAGGAAGTCGTTCACGTGCAGATTGACCAAGTAGGAACACTGGTGTCTAGCTGCCGCCTGTAGGAGGGAAAGAGAGAGGTGATGAACAAATATGTGACTACTTGACATTATAAAAATACAGTTAAAGAAGAGATAAATTTGAGAATTAGAGTACGGCCATACCATGATGCCGATGTAGTGTCGATAGTGCAAAGGTAGGGGTCCGTCCATCTGCAGCAAGTAGTGCTGCGTCCGGAGAAAACTCTCCAGGTACTGTGGGTGAAATCCCATTACCAGAGAAATGTTGTCGATGCGACCGAGGGCTGCAAACGCATCCTCAAATATTGACTGTGTCCTGGTGTCCACTTTACTGACTTGAAGAATCTGACAGAAAGAAAATTACAATATTAAAACAACAAAAATAAATAAATAAACAAACTTAATATTTATATCATGGCTAAAGATTTTTAAGCAGCAGTACAGATGGACTCATACCTCTTTTTCAGGGATAAATCTGCTTGGTCCGTTACCTAGGGGTCTTGGGATCCTTATTCCCAAGTCCTACAATGCAAAGAAAAGGAGAAAAACATGCACTTTAAACATCACAGGAAAGCAGAGGAGTTTCTAGCACCGTTTGTCTGCGATCATCACTTCCCCATTTCTACTGTAGCCCCACTGTCACTTTATTACCCCAGTGACAAGTGAAAAAATCAAAGTCGCTTTGTTTGTCTGACAGCAGCAGACCAGGACAAACTAAATCAGTATAAAAGATGATTACAACCTTATTCGATTTAATGTTTGAATGAATGTTTTCTCAGTTCTGGCAGCAACAGACAACAATTTGCAGTCGAAATGTAAATCGGTGCATTAAAATACACTTAAATCGTGATATTGCAAAATGAATGAGACACACACACACAGTTTGCCTACATAAGAAATATGAACTATTACACGGCTTCTGTTATGTCCTGTAACTTTCCGCTGCTTGTCGAGACATGTCTACTAGTGGACACTGTCCCGCAGCGCACAACGAAGCAGGTGAAGAGGATGAATGAATGACCACAAAATGTATGTTAATGACAAATGACAATGTGTTGAAAACATCCCTTTTAAAGTGTCATTTACACGTCTACTTATTTCAAACTGAATTAAAGACAGATTTTTTTTTTTTTTTTTTGCCTGATGACCACCAACTCTTCTCTGTCGTAAACAAGTCTGGACAAAAGACTGCTCCGTAGTTTGTTTGTACAAAACTAAAAATGCGCAAGAAAACATCAATAAGTCCCAACATCAGACTGAAGCTTTTAAACACGGTGCATTAATAAAAACATTTTTAAAAAAAGACCGATTATTCCCGACGCGCTTTCTGTCTCTTACCTTTTTGCTGAGCCGTTCACAATGGGAACATATCTTTAACAAGCTTGTCACCGCAAAAGAATTATTTTCCACATTTTCTGTCGGTGCCACTGCGTGCCTCATGTCGTGTCCTGAACGCAACTCGATTAATTCAGGGGTGTAAAAAATTTAAAAGGGTCTTCAGAATGGCTGTTTCCTCCTCTCTTTGTTCCTTGGGGCACTGGGTAAAGTGCTCAGTAGTCAGCTGTTGCAGCCCTACAGCAGAATACCGTCCTCTCTTCTTCATACATTCGGTAAATAAGTCGAGCCTCGTGTGATTGACGCGTTCAGCGGCCAATCAGGCGGCGAAAACAACCTCTATCCAGCCAATGGCAGTGGGAGGTCAGCATGGGGGCGGAGCTACGCGTGAGGAGGAGGAGGGGCTACAAAACGTGAGCAAAGAACAATCCCCCCTCAAAGAAAACATCATCACTTCTCTGCTTCTTTTGTTCTCTGCTGCTATTGATCATGATTG
Source organism: Ctenopoma kingsleyae (assembly GCA_032353495.1). Lineage (NCBI taxonomy): Eukaryota > Metazoa > Chordata > Actinopteri > Anabantiformes > Anabantidae > Ctenopoma > Ctenopoma kingsleyae. The sequence goes on along the minus strand of JAUBNQ010000016.1, from coordinate 11,949,877 downwards.
ACTTTACAGTTACGCGGTGCACTCTGTATGCTAAACAATGACAGCAATCAATTTGAGGTGACTCAAATACTTTTCTAGAAATAGCATACTACAGATAGTTTTCTGTGACGCTCCCAAATATAGCTGGAAAAAAAAAAGGCCTGTGTGTGTTATCTGTGTAACGTGCATGCAAAGAAAACAGCAACCCAAAGCCAGCTCTAGCATGCAGCAGCAAGTTCCCCTACTGGCTTCTTGCCACATTGAGGGGGTGAGCAGAGCCCCAGCTCTACTTGGTGAACAGCAGAAGAAGGTAGAGGTCCTCTGTGCACAGATCAGCATCAGCATGAAGCAAGATGAAAAGCTTGTAGGACCTGCTGCTGCAACAACAACAGCCCTTCAGTTGGTGGTTTTTGCACCGCAGCCTATCACACCGCAGATAATGCCATTCCTCCACCAATCAGCCAAGGCTGAGGGAGTCCTTTAAAAGCCAGGAGGAAGCAGAGATAAGGAAGGCCGCTCTTACAGCTTTGTTTATTCCAGCCTGACAATAACGTGCTCACTGGGACAGTCCAACTGTTTTATCACTCCGCTGTGGTCAATGATTACTCAGAATTTTATCAGATGAGGTCCATTGAAAACAACACTATACTGCAAATGTTATATTATTGTATAACACCCATATTTCAGTCTGCTGAACTGTTTTTGTACCACAAATTGCACACTTTGTCTTTGACATTCCTGGTATTCCTTGTTATTTTCATGTCAAAGCACATGCAAGTCAAGTATTGTTTCCTCTGTGGATTGCAACCACATTACAAAAGCATCTACATATTGCCCAGTATATGCACACAGGCATGCACGCACACACGCACACACTTCTTTGACATATTTCTGTGTGAGATTTCAAAATAAAGCTTCCCAAGCAAAACAGAAAAGCCTTTTCTGAGATTTCACAAACACTCATTTAATGGATAGAAAATGTAATTGTTTTGATAGCAACTCAAGTTTTTTGATATACAAATTTAATGTCAGTCCATCCATAAGGCAAAGATTCTGTGTATCCGGGTCAAGTGTGAAGGGATACCCAATAAAAAGCAGATAAACAAGTTAAATTAGATGAGAAGAAGTCAAGAAAAGTGAAGTCTGCCCCTCTGCACTTGGATCACAGGCCAGCCCAGTCAGACTGCAAGTCCCCAGGCTTGTGCTAGATAGCACAGTGTTCAGCAGGTTCATTGTGTGAATCAAGCCAACCACCCCACCCCC
>JAUBNQ010000016.1:11892009-11908559 GCA_032353495.1 Ctenopoma kingsleyae | reverse complement strand
TGTCATGTTTAACTTTGTCCTTGTTGTCTACGTTATATTAAATTATTAGGCTGAAGCCCCCTATATAAACTGTAGGTACCTACGTTAAATGAACACTGAACAGTGGTCAGTGAACACTGTGGAGTGTGGAAGTGGAGGAGGAAACAGTGCGCAGGCGGAACCACAGCGAAGAGGATGGTAAAGAGGAGGGAAATTTAAAAAGTCCGGACAGCCCGGTGGTGACAGGCGGAACAGCAAAACTGAGTCGCCCTAAGAAGTCAGTTAGCGTTATTGCACACATTTAAAACGTACATTCACAGTCTGGGAGCATTATATATACACATGTGACTGGTTAGAAAGCGTGTATCACCCTCTAATCACAGTATGGAGACGTATCACGATCAGGTAACAGGCGATAACAGTCGTTAGCCTCCAGTGTGGCTAACACGTTAGCTTCGGCTTTGTTTACTTTCGCTAAGTTGACGTCCGCTGCTTGGTTGTCAGAGGAGAAGCTGCAGATTTGGCTTTGTGGGGTTTCTTATATACGAACACAGTTGAAAAATGGGAGGTCTTTAGTACTACTTTATCCTAAGAGAACAATTTGTCTTAACACTATTTGTAAATAAACGGGTTTGTTTTTTCTTAGGAAACGTTAGCATTGTTGGAATTCCTCAGTCTTTAAGGAGTTTCACGATTCGTTAGTTAGCCTCGTCGTTGTTTCAGAAAACTGGCAAACAAGGGTTCAGTGTAATGTTTAGGGTTAGTTAGTGGATTAACGTGATTAATGTGTCCATTAGTGGATTAATGTGGATCGTGTACCAACAGCGATTTGACAGTCAAGTCATGTATCGTGGAAACGTACTGAACTTGTCAGTTTCGCCTTGCACGATTGCTTTTGTCTCACTATTTCTACTACTTCTTGTCTATAGATTTTAGACTCACCTTCCAAAAATAGTTACATTGGGAGCTATTACCAGCCACCAGACAGGATACTACCAATCCCAAGACAGCTGGACAGCTCTGCACACTCATCCATAAGCATGGACCCACAGTTCACCAGTCTTCGTGTCTCTGAGACTAAACCAAATATTGACAGCAAAGGTATGGCACAGCCATTATGTCAGGGTTTTTGTCTCGTATAATGCTTTTTGTGGCTACTTTGTATTTCAGTTCTGTTTTCTGTTCTCCTTAACTTGCTTTTAGCTGTTGTTGACGCACTGAAGACTCTCCAGGAGAAGATTAGGCGGTTGGAACTGGAAAGGAAGCAAGCCGAGAAGAGCTACCAGATGTTCTCCCATGATGCTCAGAAACATCAGCAGGTCACAGCACCTTATTCTGTGCCCAGTCAACCAGTAGCCAGCCTGCCTGAGACAGATAATTCTGGCAGAAAACGTAAGACATGAAGGATGCAAAAGGGAAGCAAAATCTTTTCTGTAGCTGTTTTCTAATAGATGTGTTTTTATTTTATGCTTCTAGAGCTGGACTTAAAGCTGCAGTCTGCTGAGGCTCGCTGTAAGGTTCTTGAGAAGCAGCTGGAATATATGAGGAAGATGGTGGAAAATGCTAAGAAGGAGAGGAACACTCTCATAGAGAATCAGGTAGTCCAAAATGCAACCTGAAAGAAATAAATCTTTAACAAATCTTTCTTTGAAAGTAGACCCCAACTATAGGCCATATATGATACAGAGAAGTTGTAGTCTAGAAACAGAGCACAAACACTTTGAAAGGAAATATAATAACTCTTTTACTAAAGGGTAACAAGTTCTATTTGCATGGTAATCCCTTTATTAATTTGTGTTACATTACTTCCTGGCATTTCTGTTTGTACTGTAAATGTCATAAATACATGTAACTAAACTGTCATATGATCTCTGTTTACTTTTCCTCCAGGCTTCATTGCAGAACCAGCAGCCGAGCAGCTCAAACAATCAATCTCAGCGAGAGAAACTGGAAAAACTAGAACTGGAGTATCTCAAATTGAGTAGAACGCAAACTCTGGCAGAGGTAATACAATGTTTTTCCATCTGATTAGTCTAAATGCTAATTGTCATCAAGTTAAATCAAAAGATTATTGTTTTAATGCAAGTTTGCCTTCAGATGAAGCTTGCCATTCTGGAGCAAAAACTACTGAAAGAAGAGCATGAGCGTAAACTTGTACAGGAGAAAGCAGATGAGGTCAGTGCACGAGCTCTATCAATATCAAAATCTGATTTAATTTTTCTTTCTATTAAGTGATATTTAGTGGGTGTTTAAGTCACATTTCCTGTCTTTAACTATGATGTTATTGCCATGTCATAGCTGCAGAGGGAGTTTGACATCAACCTTCGACTGTCTGTGCCAACTACTGAAGAGACAAAGCTGAAGAAGAAAACAAAAAAAATGCTCAAGGTGCTTTTCTTACCAGTGAAGCTAATAAACTGTATGTATTTAGTTGATGAGAAAAAAATGTTTGTTTGGACAAAGTTGTGCAAACAGCTATGTTCTCTTTTAGAAAACCAATAAACAACATGAGATGGTCTCACCACGTGCTCCACGGCACAAAAAAATGCCATTTGTTGCAGGAACTGTAAGTCAAACTCTAAAAATGACATATGATTAACTGTTTTATCTTTTTGATTATTTTATTGATTTTGATTTCCACCTATCCATCATAGTCAATAAGCCCAAGCCATTCAGTCCACGCCAACGTACAGAGTGTCCTTCACATGATGAAGCATCATCATCCTCAACTGTGTGAACGAGTGAGTGCTCTGCACAGGCCTGGTTCTGGTGCCAAGAAAAGCCTTCAAAAAGAATTCTCTCCACCCTCCACTGCTTTTAAGAAACCTGACAGCCTGCCTGAGCAAGCAGAGCAGTCATTGGGCTCGCTGTCTGACCTGCTCTTGGCTTTGCAGGATGAGCTAGGGCAGATGAGCTTGTGAGTAAGCTTTTTTTTATTACAATGTTTACTGTTGCTTTTGACATTTAATAACCTCTGGAGTTTTGGTCAGTGAACAACAAGAGTTGGTGCATCAGATTGATGCAACCCAAGACAGGGAGCAGAAGCAGGACCTACAGAGAGAACTGGAGAGGTTGGTCGCCCGGATGGAAGAGAAGGGAGCTCAGATCACTAAGCTCCGCAAACACCAGCAGACGGTATGTGTGCTGCCACTTAGGACAACTCCAAGTGATGACTGTAAAAGCATGATGATGTAGATGTCTGATTTTTGTCTGCTCCTGCACAGGTCTATGAATTGACCCAGAGCCAGCCATGTGCTGAGGAGCACAGAGCCAAGTGTGGGATCAAGCCACCTGTTCTTTCTCCTGTCAAGGCTAAACAGAAGGGAAAGAAAAGTGGAACGCCACAAAAAAACCTACAGCTTCTCAGGGAGAGCCAGAGGTTCAGAAACAGTCTCAAACAAGATGACCTCTCCTGGGAAACATGAAGTTCTCTCAAAGGCCTTTCTGTGTGAAGGCTTTGATCCTACAGCGGAATGAACCACAAGACTCCCCTTGGTTCCTTGCAGCATGTTTTCCACTCTCTGGGCCATTTTAGTAATATATGCAAAGACGGATTAAAGTGCATTAAACAGGACTTGATGATGCGTTGATCATAAAATCTCTAGATGTACAAACTGGATTCTTTGTAGATAGAAGTTGTAGTTTATGAACCATGACCCCAAGTGGCCTACAAATCGATACGAAGTGCTTTTCATAAAGTATATCTCATCTCAAATTAAGCTGGATAAACATGTTTTCTAAATTTTTAAATAAAGTTTATTATCTCTGCATATTGCATATATGTATATAAATATTTGTTAACAATTTACATCCCACAACTCAGATGTAGTAATTATGAGCTTTTGTTCTGACTGCACACCAACATCCACTAGATGGCAGTGCTTAGTTTATGTCTGCATATTAAAGTGTAGGCCTGTGCCCTTTAAAGGTGTTGTCATTGCATGTACAAAAGTAAAATATAAGTAATGTTGCATGCATCTTCAGCTTCTACTTTGTCAAACTGTCTATGACAGAGATGAAGCACATACTCATAATTTTCACAGCAGTTGGTTGGACAGCTGAGAAATTTAGCGCTAACCACAGGACAAACAGATGTGGTTTTTATCACTGTGCGCAAGAGGGAGGAACAACTTTTTACCACAGGATTTTGCTATTTCACATAGCCAAAACCTCTCTGTTCTCTTAAATTCAACTATGAATGTAACCAGTCTACAACTTAATTATACACTGGTCAAATGACAGGATGTATGTCTGCCATGACTGGCCTGGGACTTTTGTATTTGCTCTGTCCTTATTTGAGTTAGCCACCTTTTATGTGATGAATAGCCACATATGAACCTGAGTTCCTATATCATCTCCCCATTATCAGTCCTTGGTCCACATTTTTTATTATACCATCACATCACATTTTTCATAAACAAGCATAGTTTTTACAGTAACTTAAAGTAGATTTTGATCTCTCCTTCTACTACAAATAACTGAATAAACAATTCCATGTGAGTTGTATATAGTCAAAAATTGTTGAAATAAAAACTAAAATTCAAACAACTTATAGCTCTGACAAAGGTTATCAGTTTTAGGAGAAGAAAACAGATCATTATTGTTGTTTCTCTCACATTCAGTTCATTATTTGGCCTGCATTGCTTGGTGCTGGTATTCTTGGCATGATCCAGAGTTCACTGCATGGCTAAATGGACTGAGCTGGTGTGTGAGAGGTAGACTAAACCTAATGCATTGTTTCCCTGTACTCCCATATTAGATTACAGGGCATGACTGGACACAGAAATCAGGTTAGTTGAAGCAAGTCAGAATCCCTCCATGCCCACATAGACATCTCCATTGGCTTTTAGCCACTCTCCTGACCCTGCAACTCAGCTACCTTGTGATTGCATAGCCTTCTTTTTGTCTGGTATTGAACAGCAGTGGTGTGTTGAGAGTGCAGCATATGTAGGAGGGCGGAGTGTGTGTCAGGCATTTTGCTGTGGGTGTGTGAAAGGATTGCCTACAAACAGCTTGTGAGCTATTATCTTTTAAAGATTAATTTACAGTCTACAGTGTAACATTTAAACAGGAACAAGGAGTACAGTTTGTCATTAGTGTTACAGGTTCAAACTGAGAAGTTTTGAAAAGTAACATCCTCAGTGTGTGAATACAAGCTTACTGTGTGGTCATGAAAAAGTTGGCTGAGTGTGGCATTTTCCACTTCATAGCGAAAGAAGCAATAGAGCATCACAAGGTTTGCCACCTCTGCCCATTAACATCAGAACGCAAGTCCAGGGTTGTAGATTGTTTGAAACTGACACACGAGATAGAAATTGTTCCTGTAACTCTCCTTGGTTCTAGGAAATACCTCCAGCTGGGAACTCTGGGCCACTGCAGGAATAACAGTATAAACACACACTACCAACACACCTCATTTAAGAATTTAACCAACTATGTAGACCATGACTGTTTAGTGTGCACAGACCGATTCATGGGCTCACTAACATTTTCTTTAGAGCAACATGTTTTTCATACATAAGCAGAACTATGCTGTGACTTTGTAAACTGAACACGTGTCCTGTTGGGAGTATAACACAGTGAACCCTTAACAGCACGAGAAACAAGTTGTTTTGCCAATGCAGGGCAGGCTCCAAGGTTGATCAACTATACAGGGTGGGGCAGATCCTGCATTTAGAACACTAGAAAAGTATGAATCCGATCGGGCATATAAATTATGTTAAGAGATTTTCCAAGTACACTGTGTAATTAATTTACTTTCAGAGGGAAATGAGATACTTTCCCCTGGACTTTTCACTGCACTTTTTTTAATAGCTAGACTTAGCTTCCTATAAATTAAAATTTTATAAACAAAATTTGTGCATAGTTTCAAAAACAAAAGTACAAAAACCTCACGAATCAAAGCTTTAATTACCATTAGTTTATCATTTTCCATTTAGGATGAGTCAACTAATGAGCCATTATCAATAAAGTAACTGTGAAACGTTTTTTTTATAATTTATAATTCAGTATTTTAAGGTTTAAACTGTTGTGTAAGAGTAATAATTATCAAATCGTATTGCATAAAATAGTGTTACAGTCATTTGAGTACTTCCAGTCCAGAACCCTTATTTGTGGTGGAGTATTTTTACATGTACACTACTTTTAGTACTACATTTCCTGAACAACTAGCAGTCGGTTAGCTAGGTTTCGAATAAAGTCTGTAAACAGTGAGCCTGGTTATGCCCACAGGTAACAAAATATACTATATGCATTTATTGTCTGTACGAGATGTAAGCGAGAAAGTAACAGTTAACTTCTTTAACTGGACAACTTGTGAACGTAGCATTAGCGCCACACACACACACAGAGCAAAGCCTGAACTTGATATCTTTTGTTGTCTGGGCAGCGGTTCAACTGTAACGATAGCGATGGAGCACACTGAGCCCTGGCTGGTTCTGTCCCACTTTTGTGAGTTGTCATGTAAATCACAAGCTCCAAGAAAGTTGACGCTGCAGTCAAATGAAAAGGTAAATACAGTGATTTGTTAAACAATATTCAAACTTTATTGGTTTAACATTGTGAAACTGATAGAAAACAAGGCCAAAACATAAAAGATTTTGAGAGAAAAATAAGCAAATAAGCACAAAAATTGTCATGAGGCATTGTGGCACCTGCAAGTGTCTATGTATGGCTGTGTGCGGGAGGGTTAAAGCAAAAATGACAAAATCGTACCTAGAAGACAACAAGGACGGCTGTAACACATCTGGTAAAAAAAACTATGGCACTACAGTGTGTGCACATGGCAATAAAGGCAAAAGGCAAAGGAGGGAATCAAAAAGCTTTTTACTTGCTGCTCTTGGAATTGAACACTGCAAGGCTGAAAACTGATGCGAGAGGCCCACACGACCAAACAAATTTGGATCAAATTTTAAAATCCTAACAGACAGAAAACAAATCATTCAATGCAACAGCTGAAAAACACAACCAAAGTGGAGTTCAAGTTATCATGTGCCCGTTAAGGAACATCAGAAGTCTGTGGGTGTGGTCACAACATTATCTATGAGTTATTTAATCACAATGAGCGAGTGAAAAGTTGTCCAAGCTACAACCACGCTTCATCTGGTTGAAAAGTGTGCTCCTCGATAGCTGGTTGTAGTCATTTAAGCAGCATTTAAACACCTAGGTCTGCTGTGTGATTGGGCAAAACGCAGATATTTAAATGCTATTTAACTTCCATCTGTAAGTACAAGACACATCTAACAGAAGATATTTCAAACAAAAGTAACCTGGTAATATATGTGGGCAGCTCGTCACAAGCAAATGTGTGTGGATTTGATCAAGAAGTTAAGGCTGTGCGACATAAGCAGAATACAACATAGAAAACCACTTCACAGGGGTCTGAAAATTCAGAATCCCATTGAAATTTAATACGTGTGGCATATCATTTTACAAACTACAACTACATGTGGATATTAACTGAATAAGGCACTTTTCTTTAAGAGGTGCAGGGACTGAGTAACTTGTAGGGGAAGCTGTAGAGAGGCAACGCAATGGACATCTACTGGTATCCATGGATACCAGAGGTGTTTTGACGCACCACAATGCCAACATGTGATGCTGTGCTGTTGAGGAATGCAGCTACCGCGTCGAAAGCAGCAAGCACTCAGTCAGGATTTAGTGGTTACGCATCGTACTGCTCAACAGCTGTGAATAAAACTCTAATAAGCCACTAAATTTAGGTGACAGGACTCCTCATGCAGAGACTGATGGGGGCAGCTAAGGCAAAGCTCTGCAGCCTACTTGCCACATTTGGGTCTTTGGGCTGTAGCCTAATGCCACCAGGTGACTGTAGGTTCAAAGGCGTGTTAATGGTGAGCAGCAGAACACATGTAATGCTCAATTACGCAGGCCAAGCAGACTAAAATCATATGCTCTCATAAATTTCTTATTGTTTTGTCATTGTACAAAACATGTTGATTATTCATCTATTATCTAGTTAATATTCATAACAGAGTATTTATACAAGCATCTGTTTTTTTTCTTGTTTAGTTTTTTTTTTTTTTTTTTTTTGGCAGAACAATGAAAACATTTACAAAGACTAAGTTACAAAACAAAGCTCGTCAGTGCAATGCTCAATTTCCACGCCAAAACTGAGGACTTTGGCTTAACGCACACCGTTTCAAGGCATTCTTTAATCCTTCTAATCAAGTGGTTTTTAAAGTGTGTCTAAATCTTTAAGAGCATATGCAGTGTCGGGGTGGGGGAGGGCCACAACTACAAGAATCCTGCATGCAATAATGAAAAAGGCTGTTAAAGAAAACATTCTTGATGCTGACAACCCACTATAAACAAAAGGTTCTGATAAACACTCTTTCATTTAGCCTTTCCTCAAGTTGAAACCTAGAACATAAATGAAAACAATGTGGCTATTTACAGCAGAGATAAAATAGAAAACAATAAATCACAGTTAGCAGCAAGCTAATTAGAACACAAACTCTAGCATGGTCACTTATTTGTTGCCGTTCCGCACTCCATTCACAATCACCTGATTTACACAGCAAAAATCAGAAATCAGAGGAGTAATTCTCATTTTAGCCAAGCCAGCACTCAAACAGACCAATATTTCTACCTCCACACATGCTCTAATACTCAAGTTTTTAAATTAAGCCCAATATGTTTGCCGTGTCTTTAAAAAGGTACACTCCCAGATTTATAGCACCTCGGAGTGGTCCAAAATTTCCCACCAGCTCATTGTTCATGTCTTGAAATTTAACACAATTTACAGGTGAGTTCTGAAACATAAAAAGTGAGGTGGGAGGAAATTTGAAAGCCATATTGGGAGCTACAAAAAAGGACAGTGCCTTTGAGTTATCTATTAATACAAGGTCAACAAGGAGAAGACCTTGAGTTTTAGGCACTGAATATAATCCTCTCTATAAGGAAAAATGTCAATGGCCCCTTGAGTCACAATTCTTTCATAATAAAAGGCCCATCAGTCCAGCTGGGTTACTACAGCTCTCACCATTCACCAATATCAGCACCGCGATACTGTTTCTCTCCTACAAAGAAACTAATGACAGCACTCAGGCCTCAACTAGGAAGAAAAGACTCAATCCTCAATAATTTCTCTCTTTACGTCATACTGGACATTAAAGGCACTTCACTGCTATGCTATCCACATCGAGAAAGGTGCAAGCCATTTTCCTTATCTTCCCCCATTTTCTATTTTCTACATCTAAACAAATTATGAATTATCTTGAATTATTCATTTTCACCCTTTTTGTCTACTTCACAGAAAAGAAGACGCAGCTCCATGTTAGCAACCCGAGTGGGTTCAGAGATCAGAAATTAGAGTTGGGAGATTCATGTTTAGGAATGAATTTGATACATGACTTATTGCATTGAGCTGCTCTACTGGCAGTCGGAATCTGGCATTTTAACAACTTACAGCGGGTGAAAGATTTCCACAGGGAATTCAAGAACAGAGAACACACAGCACTCCTACATGCCAAGGGAGACACCCATCAAAATAAGGCTATTTAACAGAAGGACTGCTATTTTATTTAGTCTGACAACAGATGATTTGCGTGTTGCTTTTATTCCCTCGTAAGTAAACTCACCAGTTTCCATCATCTATGAACACATATACATGATACAGCTGCATGGGGGAGAGGGATGCTGCCCATGATTCAACAGGCTAAAAGCAACACTGAATCATCACAGTCATTACGTTTAAGAATAGCTGTGAACTCAAACAGTGTTTCCAAATCAAAACGCTGTAAATGCTGCCACTCTGCAGCTGCGCTACCCCCAAGCATCCTCTGTATATATGACTAATTCTTTAACTCTCAAGTTGTGTTTTTAATTGAGGAAGCAATGGGGAGCTGTAAATAACACAAACCGCCCCAGTCTGAAGAAGATGGTCTTTGCAGGATGACTAATGACATGGCAGAGGTGGGAACAGCTACCAGCTGATGTAATCCATATGCTCAAGACTTAAATACTGAATTACCATACATACAAGCGTGGGTGGGTGTCTTAAAACAGACCACAATGGTAGCACCAATGCAGGCTGAAACTACAGGTGGCACGGACATCATAAATTAAAATAAACCTGCTTGAAAACACTGTTTGAGTCTGTTGTGATGAGTGTGTGCGCTCGTGATGAGTGAGAGTTTTCTCTGGAAGGTTCTAGTTGGTGTGGACAGGTCGAGTGATGTGGATCAAACGGAGCTGCTGCTTCAAAGGGTGTGGTAATTGCGGTCTTTGGACTTGCAGAATTTGTAGAGGAAGAAGATGACGGCCTGCAGGCCCAGGACCAGCACTATTCCACCGATGAAGCTCGCAGCATCAAAGGTTGAGGTCTTGTGGGGGGAAGGAGTTGGGGAAACAGTTGAGCTGTTTGCAGCTGTGACAAAAAGAGAAAATAAGAATGGAGATCCATTAGTCTTATATTACTTATATGTTATTACATTACAGATGTTAAAAAAATGTTTCTAACTCCCAATGTCAGACTTACTTGTAGAGGTTGCGGGACTAGAAGTGGTCTTGTTACTACTATGAGTGGGTGCAACTGTGGTTAAATTGGTTCCTGTCACAGGATCACATAAGAACACACATTTTAATTTTTACAGTAATAAGGTATTGAAATTATTTCAAGTTATAATGTTTAAGATTTCATTCCTGGTTGATGTGGCGACACCAGATTCTCAGAAACATCAAGAAAGAAAAGCAGCTGGTGAATGTGTTTATGTTACAGACAAACACACGTCAAAGTGTCCGTAACTGGAATCTGACATCAGGCTGCACAATGTGCAAGTAGTTTTACTTGGAAACAGCAGAGCACAGTGACGTTGGTCACATAGCTGTGTAGGATGTTACATTTTTGATGCTCAACAACTGTACTCTAACCGCTGTCTCAGTGTTTCCTGTGATAGATTCACAATATAACCTAGATGAAAATGTGAAGCTATGGACCTTTGCTACATGTTGTACCTCATCTCTCATACCCTCATGTTTCTGGTCTTTCTTCACTGTCAACTTAACAAAAATAAGGCAAAAAGTAAAAAAAATGGCTAATGTGAAGCCGTGGCAGACATAGGAATGCTGTGTTTGCATTCGCACTGACTGAATAAAGCAGATATGTAAAGATGTAAAACTACTGTATACAGAAGGATGAGAATATCTGTTCATATCTTCACAGAAATCTTGAGGATTATAACTTTTAAAGATCTATTACCAAGAACACTTTGAAAGCTTCTGGACAACACAGACTAGAGCGGGGAGTAACAAAGGTTCTTAAGGACAGTTACCTGTGGTGTTGCTTTTAGAGGTGGTGGTGATGACAAGAGGGGTATGGGTTGGAGTAGTAGCATTCGTGGGTGTAGAGGTTTCAAATGCTGGACAGGAAACCAACACCAAGAAAGGTTGTAAGTGGGAAAGCAAAAGACATCACCCAACAAGGTTACGCCAGGAAATTACACAACTCTTCCTCATTATTTCTACTGAGCAGGTGAAAATAAGTCCTCTGGACACAAAGAAGAAAGATGACAGACAGACCCAAGGTGCTGAGACTGACAATTAACTAACACTTTAGTTAGAATATAGCTAGGCCTAAAGAAAAAAATATACCTCTAAACTCTGAGAAATGTTGTTTACAAATCAAGTCTGCTAATTCTCTTAGTGCCTAAAAGAGCATGTTAATACAAAAATCTAATATCCCATTAAGTATTTAGTATTATATATTATTATTATTATAGTATTTAAAACAATTCATGCTTGTGGACTTACGTATGCAGCTAGCATTACTGCAGGTCTCGTTTCCTGACAGAAGAGTCTTGTTGTAGCAGCCAAAAGATGCTGAAACACACAAATGTTTCCTGAATTAAATGTCTCATTCATGGTTTAAAGATTTCAGTGTCATATTTTAGCTAGCACAGAAGGTCTCGCAACTGGGGAACAGAAGCAGCAAAATAATCAACCTCACTGAGTGTCCAAAACCTCAAATCATAACTCGGACCACATGTCATTTCATATTCACAGCCTACACATGGCTGCATCTTATTACTTATTTTATACATACAAATAGTTACGCAACACATTTAGTGGCGCAGCTCTCTTTTCTAATCTCAACTACAGGAAGGTCGGAGCCGTTTCAAACATAGGACCACATCCTGAAATTGAAAGGCTGATGCCCCGACTATCCTGCTGCTGCCATTATTTTCTATTAGTTTTTTATCTTTACCAAATTAGAACTTACCTGATCAGAGATATAAGATGAGGTAATGACCCAAGTAAATTACTCTTGTACTCAACGTTACCTTCTACCACTGCTTAAGACTGACGACTTTTTTTTCAAGTTTTATTTTGTGCATTCGGTCAAGTCACAGCTGGATCAAGGTGTTTTCTATTTTACAGCATAATCTGATTATTGATTAACCACGACAGGAATGGACTTTGCCCTTTTCTCTCCAAAACACTTTGACATATAGATAGAGAATTAATTTCACCTAAGTAACAACAGAAGTTAGTTATTAATGAATCTAAGAAACTAAATTTTAGTCCTATACAGACATGATTAATTAATGATTTAACTAAGCAAGTTTAAATGTCATGTGTGTCAGTTCCCTGAGTGTTAGAAATGGCCTGTGTCACAGTGAGGAACACATGAGTCATAACTGTCGTCTTTTTACGCCTTACGTGCTTTTATTTGATACTCACTTTATTGCTATTGTTCAAGCTAAACTGTCAAAATACTTCACTGCAGTCTTCAGTAGAGACATACACACTGCCTAAATATCTACAGTAAATGATCTGGTAAACTGTTATCTGGCTAGTGGCAAATTTAATCCAAGTAAGGAAAATGACCTAAACAGTTTTTAAGATGCAGTGTTTAAAAAAAACACTCTTCAAATGTGAGGATTTAATGCTTTTCTTTGGAATCTCATTTTACACATCTCAAAACTAAACATTATAAGTAATACAGTAGTGGAAAACACATTTTCCCATAAAGATCCAATTACGTTTAACGCTGATGACAAAGGAGCTCATTTAACGGCTTTGACCTTGACTGTGCTGATAAAATCATTGCTAAAATTTGTTTACACACTCACGCGAGAGCATTACAATCTGAAATACGTCACAAAGGGAACCGAGTCTAGTCAGTCCATTGCACCTGCCGCTAATGACTCTCACCAGATGGATGCCCATAAACTACATAAACCAACTTTATCAGTAAATAAAGCTGCAGCCATGATGCTGAAAACATCTTTTGGCCCTAAACAGGGTCAAAAAGGACTCACTCAGTCACTAGGGTTACATTTTGAAGCGCTCACTGGGTCATATCTTATGGTCCCTGTATCACGTTATGCATCTTTGTGCATTGGCCTTGGATGGAAACAACCAACTAATGACTGTTCTGTTGAACTTAGATTTATGAGGCACATGACGTTTCTCCTGATCATCTCAAATAGGTGTTGGTTCACTTACGTAATTATTACTGATGCCAGAGTTTTGTGGTGTTTCATCGTTATTTTGCCAGTTACTGTGCACTGACTCACCACGACCATTTCTTTTTGTCATGTCTTGATTGGTAATGATTTAGTAGTGACGTTGAAATGACTGGAAACAAGAACAAAACTCAAGAGTAAAGTGTGTTACAGCTGTACACTAAATGACTCACTTCCTTTCCAACTGTGATTTTTAAAATTGAAAGTGTTGGCTGCGTTACTCTTCCACACCGTTTGTGTGATCTGCAGTCTGTGCATGTTGAGTTTACTTTTCCCCAATCTTTGTAATTTCTCAGGAAGTTGTGAAAGATGGGACTGGCTCTCCCCTTCACCAAGACAGTGACAACAACAACACAAGGTTCGTCCACAGCGTGCTCAAGCCAGAGGCTTCAGGGACTCATCTTACTAGAACAGGCTCTGGGTTAAGAGCACTCAGCTTTGTCACAGACCGGCGCCTGTGCTTAATGGAGCTACAGAGCTTGCGTGTACACGTGTAAGGTTTTAGAGCTTCTGAACACTGGGCTGCAGGGAAATGTGCCTCTGTCGCTTGGCTTGTTTACACAAAATCCCCAAACCAAAGATAAATCTGGTAATGACAACATGGTCGGCGTATGCTCACTGCAGCAAAGCCATCTCAACTGGCCAGAGCTGGCCTTTCCGGTTTTTGCTGAGTTCATATCAAATAGGTGATGCATTCTTGAGCTTGTGAAAGGCTTTAGCTGTAGGCTTACTTGTGTGTGGGTGTGGGTGTGTGTTTTTGTGGCGAGTAGACAGTGTGGTTCAGCACTGTGGCGACTGCTTGTATCCTGCGTGGCAGGATGGTGTAAGTTGTTCTGGTGTGTCTTTACGAAGGCATGATAGAAGAGACACAAGAGCAAGATAAAAAAAAAGAGCCAAAGCTCAGTAAAACTGTATCTAATGAGTTTTTATCTTATTTAAACCAGCATCAAATGAACATAGGAAAAACCTAATCATAATAATAATTTCTTGTACAATAAAATACACTACACTAACACATATGAAATGATTAAGATTTCAACATGAGAGGAGGTTTTAATATTTGTTAATACTTTAATGTCTCTGGGTGTGTGCTTGTTATTTCCTCCTGAGCCCATAGTGTAATTGTAAACCTGAACACGTTTCTCCTTTGGGAAATACAATGAGCTTAACAATCCTCTTGGGTCCAGGAAGAGGTAAATAATTGTCATCTAGTGTGTCCTGTTCAACTAGCTAATGAGTCATTAAATAATGTATCATCACAGGGCCTTTTAACAATTAGAAACAAGCAGCAGGAAGGTGTGGCCTGACCTATTGTGTGTTTGCTACTAAAATTAGCTGAGTTTAGCTTACACCATCGATTTACTGGACCAACTTGTGACAGGGATAAAATTACTACTCCTACAAGTACTACTACTTACAAGTAGTTTCCCTATTTCGAGGCTAATGACAACTGAAATATAAGACGGGATACCAGTACACGCTTGCACCCAAAGGATAAATCACAAGAGCACATTAAACTAATCTTCTGAACTATCTGAATACTCCTTCCTTTGAGTTATGCTGTTGTGCTTCTTCCTTCTGTTCCCCAGTGTGAGGATATTGCAGGTTTCCTGCCACACATCCTCTCACTTTGTCTCCTATTCATCTTCACAATCCCTGAAGACCTGCGTGTATCTAACTACACAAACTGAACTTAAGCAAACATTGGAGTAAGGCCCTCTAGGCTGACGTGGTCAGTATCACAATAAACAGTCAGTATTTCTGTTCACTTACAAGGTTCAGATTTTGGCGAGAACAGAACTGTAGCCTTTGTTTTGCCAGATGTTTGCTCTCAAGCAAACAATCACAGAGGTTTATCACTCAGTTTTATTCATATCTGCTGGGTGAACTCATGTGACGATTAAGAGGACTATCTCTGCTGTACCCATAAAACCTGCGACCTTATTTCCTGACATTGATGCCAACAATAAAACAATCCACTCCTCTTCTGACCTACTTAAAAAAAAAAAACAAGAAAAAAAAACACAAACGGTTAGTGTGCAGTAAATGAAAAGTCATTGCATTGACCCAGCAAACAATCTGTCAAGCAGTATTGCATATTCCTAAACCACAAACGGACAGACTTCCGAATTAGGATGAAAAATACCACTGCAGCATATTTCTTCACATCCCCTCTACAGCGCAGTAGTCATTGAGATTTCTCATAGTCTGAGCACTCATGTCAAACAGTTATTCCATTAAGATAATGAAATTACTCAACGGTGATACAGAGAAGTGGGCAAGGGGCAGCAAAACCATAGTCAGAAAGTGAGGCCTACAAATCCAAAAGATGAACAACTAGCTTTGCCTTCCCTGCCTACTAATCAACTACACTTACTTTATGCGGTAGTAAATAGTACTGAGAGTTTACAGTCGTTCACATAATTTAGCCCAACCTAGACCTCTCACCCTACAGGGATGTGTGCCAGTAATTCACTCCCAAACCTGTCCAAAGCCACAGCACAGATCTGGACAGTGTTTCCAGACAATAAAGCCTGAGCTTTAGTGAAATTAGGATGACATCGTCTAAAAACATCCACTGCCATACGTCGACTCCATACCCAGGAATCATGTGTCTAATCAGCTCAGGCGTGTGGACAATGTGGGACACACAAAGACCAACCTGCCACACATTCCTGATAGATACTTACATGTTGTGCAGTTCATCCAAACACAGTCAGCAGTGTTGGCACACACATCACAATGTAGACCCAAACATCCATCTGCAAAGAAAACATGAATCAGATTTAGTTATGGTGGTTGTGAATAAAGGTAACATCACACAAAAGGGGGAAAGTGACACTGTGGCTCTACAGAGGTTGCTAAGAAACGTAACTTATAAACAGAGCAGAGAAATACAACGTAAGAAACAATATGTGACCAAAAAACAAACACACAAGGGCGTTTTGTAAATTTAGTGGCTGTTGCATAACAAGCTGATCTGGTCTGTGGTACCTGATGTACCTGATCTGACAATTACAGTTACACCTGTCTGCTTCCTGGTTGCACAACTCAGTCCCGTCTCTTGTGATAATTCACATT
>JAUBNQ010000016.1:11874067-11891909 GCA_032353495.1 Ctenopoma kingsleyae | reverse complement strand
TGATCTGACAATTACAGTTACACCTGTCTGCTTCCTGGTTGCACAACTCAGTCCCGTCTCTTGTGATAATTCACATTATATTACAGCTACACAATTCACATTTAACTTCGTGTCACACAGCTTATTAGCAGGCCACGTCCTAAGCTAATCCTTACAAGTTCGTGGTAGTGGCCACCGTGGAAATAAAACTGACAAGTTGCCAAAATTAATTTCAGCAAACCAGCTAAAAAAAATAAAAAATAGCGGCAACAGTCAAACTGAGCAGCGGCACGTCTAACAGACCTCACACCAGCCTAAAACGAAGGCTTATAGACAGATTAAAGTCAGTTTAGTGAGGACGTCTTCGGTGAGCTAAGGAGGGACACGGCCGGCTGCAGCTAGCCGCTAGCTCAGCACCGAAAGGTCGCAAACTTACCTGTATCCGCTGCGGCTGAAGCGCCGATCAGAGCCGCGGCTACAGCGAAAAACACCACCTTCAAAGACATTTCTGCGGTCAGTGTATTGCTCTGTCTGATAAACCGTGGACACGTATCTGCTCGGGAACGTCGAATATGACACTTGGGAAATTTGACGGCTCGTACTGTGTCGTCGTCGTCGTGTGCTGCTGCTGCTGCTGCTAGCTCGGCACCTCACTTCCTACTTGACAGGTCATGTGGCACGTTTCACGGGGAGGGCTGAGGGATGAAGTGGAGGACGTGTGGGCTGCGAACACGTCAAAGGCGAGATAGAGGGGTGTATCTTCAGTGGCTTTCAACAAATTGATAGGTTTTTATTTCTGATTGGCTGGGGCCCTGGTGATGTGGCCCGAAAACACACAAATAAAAAGTACACCTGTGGCGCAAAACACTTTACACATTATTATGACACTAAAAATACAAGGACGGATTAACTAAATAGAGGGCCCAGGGCACAAATATACTATAGAGCCCCACACAGTTACCAACAGTGTTAGGGGCACCACATTACTAAGTAAAACATGGCGTAATATTAGGTTCAGGTTCAGGTTTCTTTTACTGTCTCCCTCAGGAGAAATTTCTTTTGAGCCAGGAAAGTCGCTGCACATACACATGCCTAAAATCAAGCATACATATATGTAAAATCATTAAATAATGATTTATAAGTACATATTACAATGTACATAAGTGCAACGTCAAATCCTTATTTATTTCTGATACTTCCCATTCCTCTAACAATCCCTAAGAAAACTCATTATTAGTATTGTATTGTATTAGTATTGTGTAAGTTCTGTTACGTCATTAAGTACAGTATTGTTTTTTAATGCAGTAATGCGTTATATCCATAAATAATATCGTGATTTTTTTTGTCACAAGAAAATATAATTAGTGTATTCTGGACAAATTGAATCTCCTTATCTGTTTTTGGTCCACTCACATGTTACACCAACTGTGTCACATGCAGTGTCAGCGTGCGGTGCTGAACACGTGAAGAGAGATGCTCACATCTCCATGCAGCATGAGGTAGAAGCAGCAAAGGTAGGGGCACAACTACTGTCATCAGTAAAAACATCAGTGTTTGAATGATCTAAGGTGGCTTTTATACTGTATGTTGTGCAACCCATACAAAAATCTGATATATGGCTATATACAAACATATATATTGAACAATGAACAACAAAATGCATGTTTACATACCTGCATATATACATTGTCATATATATGTGCAAAAATGCGTTAGAAATATGTTTACCATATACTTAATTATTGTTATGTAGGCATACTGTATATGTATTTCTGATATATATTATTTGAGTATGTTGCTCAATATAAATATTTCTGATTTAAGTGATTTTAATATCTTCATACTTTGTATGTATTTTGAAAATAGCTGTACATTCCCTAGTATAGGTAGACAAAACATAAAATACAACTTAGTACCGCGCAACTGATATGTTGAGCCTGATGTGGAAATGTTTTAATATACTGAGATATATGTTTTACACATTTTTTAAACATGAGTTTATATTACACATGTAAATATATGTGACTGTACATTAAAATAACATAACATTGCATATAAAAAACTAGACAACTATGTGCAAAAACTATTTTGAAACATATTGCATCAAAATCAAAAAGACCATTTATTTTATCAAAAAACAATTCTTCAATATTTGACATAGTCTTTGTGCTATTATTAATATTATGTGATGATAAAATATTGATTTGTGACTATTTTAATTAATATTAAAATATCAGTTTAAGTTTATCAGTTTAAATTATTTGTAAATTATGGCTTTCTGTTTTATTTACATTTATACAGCATCACAACTTGCTGTGTTTCTGCTTGTTACTTGGAAATGGGATTATATACATATGTATGTGTATCATATATTTATTTCACTATATCAAAAACATTGAAAAGCAAATTTAAAAGAGGCATCCATGAAAGAAAATGTGGGAACTATAGCTTTAATACTCCACAATCTTTAACTTTACATTCATACTTGGGTCTTTCATTGCAAGTCTGGACTTCTTCTAACTTCCTGAGAATGTTGAAACCTTCAACCACTTGTCTAGATGGAAAAGTAAAGACATTAAGCTTGAGCTAAACTGTAAGACAAACACAAGCTTCTGCACAATTGGGAAATCAAATTACTGTAGTTATACAAACCCAAATGCAACGTAAGTCTTGTCCATCCAGAGTGTTGGCTGCAGAGTGATGTAGAACTGGGATTCATTGGTGTGGGCACCCTTATTAGCCATTCCCAGTATGCCCCGCTTATAATGGGAAATAGCAAAACTCTCATCTGCAGGGGGAAAAGCAATGTTCAGGTTAAATCCAATATTATAATGCTGTGGAGTTCCAGCTACTATTTATACTGTATCTGTACCTTCAAATGTTGATCCATAGATTGACTCTCCTCCATCACCTCTTTTTTCTGGAGAAATATCTGCAAAAGTAAAATTTACAATATAACATCACTCAATGTAATACGACCTCTAAGAGCGGATAAAAATAACTTTTAAATCAAACTAAAACTAAAACCAAAACTAAAACCAAACTGATAATATATTGATACATGATCCACAACTTCAGCAGATGTGTGTGTTTCATGCAAAGATCACTACATGAAGGAACATCAAATTCCCTGCACAGTAAAGTAGGGTGCTAGGCTATGTATTTTTATGTTTCTATTTAATTTAAATGACCCACATGAAAACCGGACAGAAATTGGCTCTATAGTACCTCCACCCTGCACCCAGCCATTGGGCACCACACGATGAAACAGAGAGCCCTTGTAGCAGAGTTGGAGGCTGCTCTGAGACAGTCCTTGCTCTCCTGTGCACAGAGCCTCAAAGTTCTTTGATGTCTTTGGACAAACATCTGAGAACAGCTGAGAAGTTGGAAGACAATGTGTCTTTGAAACATCAGTCACCTCTAAACATAAAAGCTGATTTGAAAGTCAAGGGGGTGAGATAACACTGGTGGTACTTATGCAAATAATGTGAAAACGTGCTGATACATGCTTCTGTCACCTCAAACAGCAACCTCCCCACAACTTCTCCTGCTATCTCAATATCCATGAAGACAAATCGATGCTATTGAAGACAAAGAAAAATTTATTTTTAATATTTAGCAAGTAAGTAAAGTCTTAAAGGTTTCAGGTTGTATAATTAAGCTAGGACTAATGACATTAACCTTATATGCTCCCATATATTTAACTATATGTGACTGTGATATTCACTTACCCCACTTTTCTGGAGGTGTTTCGTGTAGTAGTCCTCAGTGAGAGCCATGTAGAAAGCCTGCGGCCGAGTAAAAGTGAAACCCCACTGCTCCTTGGCCCAGCTGACAAGATCTTTTTCATTACCAAGAAGACTGTTATTCAGAAAGCACATCAGGTTGCTGGAGTACTGCCACACTTCACCGCGCATCTCCTTGAATCACAAGTGTTGAACAAGAAGTATTGTGATTCAGAATTTCAGAGTAACCATGATGTGAAACTACAGCAGTATGTTATCACATACATAGGTGTGTAGTAGAGCATCACAACATAGAGCAAGGTGTTGACCTCATTTAACATGAAGTCTCTGATGTGAAGCAAAATAACTAACTGTTTTTGCGATTCTTATACTTCTTGTATTTTCATTGTATGTTATGTACATGTTTATAAAAAGCAAAGAATAGTTTTTAACCACCAATACCAAATTTAGCACCAGTTACAAGCTGCTACTGCTACTTTCAATTAATTTTCACTTAAAGCCCACAATTTTGGTCGCTCACCCAAAAGTGTGTTCACTCAACTTAGATGACCCTACTAAGCTCGACTGGCATATGCCTTGCGTTTATATCCGTTTGTTGAACTCATTTGGGTGGGAAAACACAATTAATCTTTCCAGTTAAAACATAAATATGACATCATGTGTTTGCCCAGCTTAAACCTTATTGTCACAATAAGTGAAAACACCTGTGAGTACGTAAAGTAGTTTTAAGAAAATTATATCAGTGCAAGACATTAAATTACTGGCATTGCTACTTTCATTTAAGTAAAATATCTAATTACTTTTACCACTAATGTAGGTAGTTATAAACATCACGCAGCCCCCACGCCCTTCATCTTCTGAATGGAGTTTTGCTCTTCATAAATAGCATTAAATTGCTGGACGAGTTCAATTGCAAACAAACATAGTGACATACTTACTCTTTTTTTGTTGTACAGATATGTGCGCCAGTCAAATTCGAGTAGTGGTTGAATTATTGGATCCAGAAATGCCTCTGGAAACTTCTGCTTTAGTCCCTGTTGTGCACAGTCAAAATAAATGAACGCTCAGATGAAAACATACAGTGGATTAAACTACAGATTTGAGAAACTAACGAGAATAAAGGTTTACCTCTGCAATACATTTAGCAATATGAAAATTTCGGTCTCTAATTAAACCCACAATTTTTACATGAACTTTTGAGTCCATGTCTGTAAAGAAAAACAACCAAGATGTTAAAAAAAAGTCATCACTGTGTAAACAAAGCCTCATGACCATAGCAACAAGTATTTCGAGGCGCTTAAATATGACGTTCATTTTAAAATGTCCGGTCTCGCTCCATTTCGTTAAAGTAGTACTTTTATTACCAGGTTGTTTTAGTTGTAATGTGCATATAGGTTAGTAGTCGAGTGGTCATTTATTGTATATACGTTTTAGCGTTGTTCAATCAGTTTATCGTCACAATTACAACTTTATTTTTAGCGACGTGACAATTAATACAGCAACGAGGCAATATAGTACGGAGACGTTGAACAAATTGGAACGTGGCCCAACGGCGCCACTGTTTAAAAACTCCGGCGCGTTGTCTGGTTGTTTTGTGTTGTTTTGTAGTAACATTTTCAACACATTTCCCTCCGTTAAATCCACATAAATCAATTATTGGAGTAGCTATGGGTGTTCACGATTTGTGGTCTATCGTCGAACCGGTTTGTGAGTCAGTGCCGCTGTACAGTTTGAGCGGAAAGACGCTAGCAGTTGACCTGAGTTTATGGGTGTGCGAGGCTCAGCATGTTCAAGCAATGATGGGGAGAGTTACCAAGCCTCATCTGAGGTAATGCTCTCATATTGTGCTTTAATTAATTCCCAGTGATGTTAGCTTGAATTATATAACACTTTATATTTTGTGCAGCAGGTCGTCGTTATTCAGTCCAATAAATATGGGCATTCATTTTTGTGTGCAGGAATTTGTTTTTCAGGGTGTCATCCCTCACACTGATGGGGATAAAACTTGTCTTTGTCATGGAAGGAGAAGCCCCTAAACTTAAAGCAGAAACCATGAGCAAGAGGACAGAAACGAGATTTGGAGGATTCAAAAAGGCTGCGTCCACCAAATGCACGACAAACACCAGCAGAGGGCGCTTCAAAGCTGTACTTAGAGAGGTTGGCTGGTTCTCCACTGTCCTGCATCTCGCAATCATTAGCAGTCATAATACAGTAAATAAATGTTGTTATTAAGCAGGCTCATACCTGCCTCTCCCATCTATAGTGTGCAGAGATGTTGGACTACCTGGGCGTACCGTGGGTGACAGCTGCTGGAGAGGCTGAGGCCATGTGTGCTTATTTGGACTCTCAGGGTCTAGTGGATGGCTGCATCACCAATGATGGAGATGCGTTCTTGTATGGAGCCCGGACTGTCTACAGAAACTTCAATATGAACAGCAAAGTATGTTTGTGAGAGTTTGTCTCAATCATTAACAGTGTATGAGATCTGGATAAAGTTGAAACCTTATTCGGACTTAACACTAAAGTAATAGTTGGGCACATGTCAGAGCTTTTCCAGGACTGCATTAAAAACATAAATTCCGTGTTGATTTTCAGAAGGAAATGCTGCATTCAGAGTTTCAGTTCTTATTGCATTATAGTTACATAAATTCACCACTGTTACTGCACATATTGTTGGCTTAGAGAACTGTTTATATAAATTTTATAAGAAGAAATGCAACTATTTGAATATCCAGTGAGTCTTATATTTGAATGTTATAGTCTGTGTGAACATAAAATACTTGTTATTTATTTATTTAGTTGAGAAATTGTTATTTAATGGTTACAGAGCATACTGCATATCCAGTGTCCCTGTGGATATGTGTTCATGTGTAGCTGGGTACCTTTTTTGGATGTCCTACAGAACCCCTCCCTATGTTTCCTGCCTTCAGATTCACTGATGCTATCTTTTCAGTTAGCTCACGAGGGTAAAACTATTTAATCTGAACGTATCCAACTTATCGGCGTAATTTTGTTCCTTCTTCCTCCAGGACCCTCAGGTGGACTGTTATCGGACATCTCGAGTTCAGTCAGAGTTACATCTGTGTAGAGACAACCTTGTTGGTATTGCCATCCTCCTTGGCTGTGATTATATTCCTAAGGTGGGAAAGATCATTTGACACATCAGATCATCAACATCAATGAACTTGTGTTAACTGTACATTTTTATGCTTCCATAAGGGCATACCTGGTGTTGGTAAAGAGCAAGCTCTGAAACTTATCCAGACACTGAAAGGACAAACACTTCTTCAAAGGTAGGAAACAAAAATCCAGAGCTCACTTTCTTACCCGTTGGTTGCAGAGAACATGTGGTGTGTTCGTGCACTTGTAACCTTTCTCTGGTCCCTCCAGGTTTGACCAGTGGAAGGAGAATAATGCAGGTGTGTCTGAAGGAGTTGTAAAGAAGGTTCCTCACTGCCACGTATGTCGACATCCTGGTGAGTGGTGATGCTTTGAACCTGATAAGTAGTGAAAAGCCAAGGGGGTGGGGTGTCCCATGTCTCGTTTCTCACACATGGCTAATTTAAAGCCATTTAACCTGTCATGTTAAAACATACACATATGTGAGACATGTTGTTCTGGATGTGCTCCTGATTTAACACCTGAGTTTCATTTATTCATAACTGTCCTTTTTCCTACTTCTCCTGTTTTATCAAATGTTTATTCTGATTAATCTCCTTTTTCAGGCTCAGCGAAGGCACATGAGCGTGGTGGTTGTATGCTTTGCAACAGTAAGCATTTCTGTCAACCTCAGGATTTTGATTACAAGTGTCCTTGTGACTGGCACCACTACGAACACACCCGCCAGGCCTTGTCTTTTGAGGCAAATATCAGGAAGTATGTGACTTTATGTTAATGAGCACAAGTTTATTTTTATTTTATAACAGACATTAAGGTACAAAATAAAAATTAAAAAGAAGGAAAGTAAACATGGAATAGCATAAGAAAGCTAGAACATAAAGGCAACATATAAGGAGGTCCAGATAAGTTTTGTTACTGTAAATGGATCAGTGATGATCCTCAGTCAGTCAGCTACTACTGCTACTTAAGTGCTGAAACAAGTACTGCATTAGATAATTAGTTAATTGTCTGGAAAATAATATAAATTTTGCCCAGACATTAAAGGATAAGATATAAGATAATATATAATATAATTTTAATATATAGTACAGTTTCAGAGAAACTTTTGAAAACATTTTTGCACAAAACTGTGGATATTGTTCCCCATCACTCGCATTAACGATGTTTTAAAGGCCACTTTAAAACATTGTTCCAGTGTTCATATGGGCACCTGTCTATTATTTTAACACACATTTGAAATATTGTGAACTTTTGTTTTAGGTCAAATTTGTAAATCTGATATGTTTGGGTTTGGCCACGGCCACAAGAAGACCAAAATGTCTACATAGGCTTTGGAAACTCACATTAACTATGTCATGATTTGAAAGGATGGTTTGCTTTCATGTTATCTTTTTAATTTCTTTTTCAGGAAAACACTGGCAAGTCAACAGTTCCCTTTTACAGAGGTAGCTGTTTTTATCCACTATGGTGAATATCTTATTGTTGCATAGCTTATGTAATAATGTTTCTAATGCTTAATTTGTATTTACAGATCATTTGTGAATTTCTGATTGCTAAGGATAAACCTGTGTCTTATTTCAAGAGGAGACAGCCAAATATGCTGTTGATGCAGGTACTGGGTTTATTTACATGATCTCTTTAGTGATGTGCATACTGTGCTGCATGTGATGTTTGTTGTTGTTGTGTTGTTTTCCAGAAATTTGCATATGACAAAATGGAGTGGCCCAAACACTACACCAGTGAAAAGGTTTTAGTCTTGATGACCTACACAGAGTTGATGAACAGGAAATATGGAAGAGAGATGTCCACCCAAATCAAGCCCCTCAAGTACTCCTACAATTTTCTTTACTTTGATGATATTGATATTGGAGGAAGCTGTTTCAGAACACATTTATAATAAACATTTATTTACACATTTTTCCACAAAAGAATTGTGAAACCCAGAGTGAGGAATGCCGTTGCTTGCTTCGAAGTCATCTGGAGCACTCCAGGTCAGTTAAAATCTTAAAAACATTTACATTCAACAAAGGTCTATATCATTTTATCCCTTCCATTTATGTAATGCTCTAATATCCTGAAGTGTTTTATCCTCTCACTGAAGGACCAGTGGAATGTGTGATATTTATGAAAACATCTCCTGGGTTGAGTGTCATGACTGCTGCGTGCAGTGGAGGTTGGGGTGCAGGGTGCTTGTCACCGGGTTGTCTGTTAGTGACTGGCTGTGAGGTGGGGTTCAGAGGTGACAGATCAGTCACAACAGCCACTAGGTGCTAAACTGGCTTCCTCCCGAGGCTGGGAAAGCTGTCATATCAAAGTCCACTTTACTAACAAGCTCGCCTGATAAGACTTCCCTGAGAAAGTCCCAGTCAACTAATTCAGAATTTTCTCATCACTTATGTCATATAATGGAAATAAAAAGAGTTTTAATACATCTTAAAGGTCAGACCATTGTAACACATGGTACGAGACATCTGAATCTCCTTTATTCTCAACCTGTAATAGTAACTTGAAATCACTGATCACAAATGTGTGGTTTTATCAAAACATGGTATCTCAATCTAATAAGTGCTTTCAACCAATATGATCTGTAGTTCTCAGATAAAATATTCCTGATTGGGGTTGAGTTGTGATAAACATAGATGTGTAACAGCTACATTCCTGAAGTGCATTAGCTCACAATTGTTTTTTTTATTGCATTTATGGTTAAGAAGACTAAGATGTTTCAGATGCTTGCAGGAGACACTTGAGAACAAATGACTATATACATACACATACTGTATATCTATATAGATATAGATATATATATCTATATCTATATAGATAGAGATATATAATGTGTATATATATATATATAATACGTATGTACCACATATACAAATAAGAACTTAATAATATAATTTATTATCAATATAATTCAAACAACCATCACAGACTCAAACACACACTTTACTTAGCAGGCGCTTTTATCCAAAGCGACTTACAGGGAGACGACACAAGCAATTACCATTGTTGGTTCTGTAAATTCAGAGTTACTACAAACTAAGAGCCCTGATGAGACCCAACACACCCTGCAAGACTAATTAAAACAATCACATGTATTACTATTATTTATGCCAAAGGAATAACATACGAAATATGCTCCATGAGAGAATATTTGAAATGGCCTTCATGTTTTATTTCTGCAGAACATTATGTGTATCCCGATGACCATCCTGCAGAGAATCAACATGAGGTGAGGACAATTGAGGAAGAGTCTCTCTTCCGCGTGGCCTTCCCAGAGGTGGTGGAGAGATATCTGAGAGACAAAACTCTGGCTGAAGAGAACAAGACCAAGAGTAAGGCAGTAGTTTAAGGAAGTGTCCACTTTAAGGGAACACATGACATTGTTTTTCCAGGAGGGTTTTTGCACCTTTAATTTTGTCTTGGAACTTCGAGCTTAACTGACACTAAATGCAAATAATTTTACACGACAAAAATGGCAGCCCCTCCACAGACGTGATGGGCTTGAAAACTTCCCACACACTGTGCTGACAAGGATGTCCTGATCAAAGACACCTGGGGCTTTGACTTGTTTTTCAAGGCTATTACAGCAGCTGTAACGCCTGAAAATGTAGTTTGGCAGCTCAGCTAGTTCACACCAAAGGCTTTGATGCAGCCAAGAGGTGTCTGTCTCACAGGCTTTGCCGTCACTTTATGCAGTTGTACTTTGCTCCCCAGGGTTATCAATGCTGTAGAGCTTCACTGTAGGAAAACTGCTCAGTGTGTGAAAGAGCTTTAAAGTCTAAGCTAAAAGATACATGCCATGAAATCATTCAGATATTTGGTGATCTAAAAATGTTAAGCTTTTGATTTTTGTTTACAGAGAAGAAAACGAAGAGTAAAAAGGAGAAGCCGTCTGATGCCTCTGATGGTATTTCAGACCTCTTGGCTCAGATGACCCTTCAGAGTTCGTCTTCAACAAATACTACTACTCAACCACAAACACTTCTCACTACCATTTCAAACACAGAAAAGCTAGAAGCGGTGTCTTTGGACACTCCAGTGAATCAAAAACTGCATCGACAGACGAAAGAAGAACATAGCGGTCCGCCTGATTGTCCCAACACTCCTGTGCCTCATGCAGAGTCAGAGGATGTTGCTTCATTGTCTGTCTCTGCTGTTATTGATGCTCTACACCTGAGTGAGATTGACTGGGATGTTTTGTCCTTCACGTCCTCTCCTCCTCCAGCAGCTCACCAAACTGCAGAACCCAGGCTAAATAAAATCACAGACGCCGATGTCAAGGAAACACAGGGTGAAAACATCAAACAGCAAACATCAAGTGACGTCAAACAAGCAGACTCCAGGTCTGCTCCAGAGTTGTGTTACACAGAGTGTCCTCTAAGGGACCGGGTGCTCATGAAGAATACAGCCAAAGCCATAAACCAGAGGAAGGTAGATGATGGTGTGTTATCAAAACAACTACACTATGAGTTACCTTCTCTTGAACATAATTCTTCTGTTGATTCAGACTCTAAGCCAAATGGACATATGTCCACTAAAGGTTGCCATGACGGTAAATTGGTAGAGAAGAAATTGGATGTTAACAGAAAAGAACCACTCACTCACAGCAGCCAGCATGAAACAAATAAGGTAGAAATGGAAACTAAAATGTCAAAACAGCCATTAATAACTGCAGTACAAGATCAATGTAAGGCAAAGGACAAATGTAATGAATCACAGAAGCCTCCACACAAATATACATTTTTCAGGACAGCCATTTCATCATCCACTGTCCCACCAGAGAGATGCCAGGATCAGGACCGGATCGCGCCCCAGACCACCAAGAAAAGTGTGTGTATGAGTGTGTGTTCATCCAGCGAGGATAGTGACACAGAGAACCAGCAGCTTGGACTTCAAAGAAAGACCAAGTTCAAGGCCACAAACAAGACCAAGGGCAGCTTCGTCACAGACTTCCCCCTGAAACCGGTGCCTGGTCCTAAAATGTCCAAACCAACAATGAAACCGAATCACTGCCTTCAGGTGTTAGGACCAACATCCCAGAAACACAGTGCAGATGTTGAGATAAACAGCACACCTGTATCCAGTAAAAGCAGATGCCAGGATGTCTCACCAGCTAGTGTGGATAGTGACGTGTTCCTTCAGAGTCCAGCATCCCCTGTCACGGTT
This sequence comes from Ctenopoma kingsleyae, assembly GCA_032353495.1. Lineage (NCBI taxonomy): Eukaryota > Metazoa > Chordata > Actinopteri > Anabantiformes > Anabantidae > Ctenopoma > Ctenopoma kingsleyae. Next base: position 11,879,895 of record JAUBNQ010000016.1, on the reverse strand, counting down.
TTAGATAGTGATGATTCAGTGATTTGTTGTGAGAGTCCACTGCCACTGGCAGAGAGACTGAGACTGAAATTCCTGAAGTGAGCAGCAGCGTTATTGGACGATGGAGAAGAACATGTAAACTATAAACTATTTTGTGTTGAGTTGGGAATTAGCTGTCATAACATAACAAATCTTTGGGTTTTAGACTTTTTAGCAAACAAAGCTACGATGTTTAGAACATTGTGATGGACAGTTTTCATAGTTTTCAAATATTTTATAAACCAAACAGCTAATTAAGAAAATAAAAGTTGCTGTTACTGTGATCCTCAGTTGAAATACACTTTTATGCTTTTATTAAAGATGGGCAATTAGATGTTTGTTGGAATATATGTTGTGACATTGAAAAGTTTGACCAATGCACAAATCATGACATTGTTTAAATAAATAAGTTCTTTAAGAACATGTCATAGCACCAAAGCTGTGTGATATGCTGTTGTTCTGATCCTAAATGTAACAGTTTATGTAAGTCAGGTGAAAAAATGAAGATACAGTAAGCACCAATTTTGGTATGAAATGCTGTTTAACAGCACTCCCACTGTTTGACAAGCTCAATGTCACCTCACACCGAGAGACCAGTCACTGTAGCTGAGTCAGAGCCATTGGTTTTACAACTCACCACCACTGGTCTCCTTGATCACGAGTGAGGCCTTACACACCTTTCCAGACTTTAAAAGGTCTGGCAGGAGCTTGGTGACAGCTGCATCCTCTGCCCAAATAACAAGTCAGTCCATTTAATGACACTTAAATCTTTTTTTTTTAAATGAAGTGCTAACAGTTTGTGCAATCCACAGTGCAAATTAACTTTTGTATTGAGAATTAAGTTTACACTACATTTCGTGGAAAACCACTTTGGATAAAGTAGCATTACTCAAGGTGGAAAGTGGGAAAAATACATCCACATTTAAAAGGAAACTATTTTTTAATTCAGAATTAGGATATTATAAAATAATTTGTTAGTGTACTTACTCAATTTCCACCCAGGATGATTTTGGATTTAATCTGATATACTGTATGTGTTTTAGACAAATAAAAGAGCTTGACTGATAAAATAACTAATCCACCAACATTAATCAGTTTAAATAAGTTCCCAGTTTAGCCATGTCACAACCTGTGCTCTGATCCTGAAAATAAATCAGTTGAAAAGGTCGGAGGTGAGCACTTGAACTCTAATATAAACTATACATATTTTGGCTCGTGTTTTTTTAGCTGTATAACTCCAGGCTGAAGACGCGCGGGCCTGACTTGCCAGTAAGTTTCGTCCCATTTCTTTATTTGACAGATCACATCAAACCGATAATTGTCGTCATACAGACTTTAAAGAGTAATTCCCCACCAAAGGAATCTAATTATTTTTCTTTCTATCACATTATCCCCCTATTTAGCCTTATTCACACCCCAGTGATAACGAACGACGTCCTTAGGGAAGGTCACATTTTGGCACTTGAGGTTTCTTTGAACTTTTTTCGCCTGACCTGTGAACCCATAAACCTCCGGAGATCTGCTTCTGTATAAAAACGCTTTGGTAAAATCACCTTCACAGAATCTGCAAGTCAGCCTCGCTGCATGAACGTCTGCATGAAGTATCGGTATAAACATGGAGCTGGAGGTCGCTACGTCTAAAATCCTGTCTGATTGGAAGAGCCACGAGAGTAGCTTTGGAGAGGATCAGGAGTCACTTCAATCCAGATCTCCAGAGTTCTCAATGGACTCTATGTGCTCTTCACCGGAGATGTGCTACTCCAGAGGACATCAGGAGATCAAGGATTTCCCTTTTGGCTTCACGGGACAGAGGACGGATCCAACGAGGCAGAACAAACCCAAGATGTCCACAAAAAGACGCATGAAAGCCAGCGAGAGGGAAAAGATGCGGATGAGGAGTCTGGCAGAGGCTCTCCACCAGCTCCGTGACTACCTGCCGCCAGACTACAGCAAGAGAGGTCAGCCCCTGACCAAGATACAAACCCTGAAGTACACCATTGAATACATCAACAAGCTCTCAGACATCCTAAGCCGCGCGTAACGGCGCAAAATGGACCATTTTTACGCATCACGTTTACCTTCATCTGGACGTTTGACGGAGTTAGTTTTAGATCTCTGATGAGTGATGCAACATCTTTAAGATAACTTAATCATAAAATGTCATTTAATATTTTTAACTTCTCATTTTGCCCTTTTCGTGATGTAAATATTGTTTAGCGGGCACTTGGCAATTATTTTGGCATATGAGGCTGCCTTAGTTGAAAATCTGGACACAGTGTTGAGAAACTGAGCTTGCTGTTTGTATAGATATGGTATATATGTTTTCTTTTACTGATCTCTCCTATATTCGGTGTTTGCGTTGATATAGATTTTAGAGAAACCTCATTATACTGAATATTGTTTTTAATCTGCTGTACTCTGTTTTGTGTATATTTTAAAACTAAAGTAGCTGCTTGATATTTTAAAGATTTGTTGTGTACTAAAGCTACTGAAATACAGTTTTTTGGGGGTGTGGTAGGTACAATTACATTTGTAGTCATATAATAGGCTATATCATGTTTGTTTAAAATTTTACGTTGTTAAACAAATTCACCGTGTGTCTAGTTGTAATACAAACATGTTTTCTACTCAAACATCTGCAATAAATCTGTGTAATCTGCTGAATTTGAGCCCCAGTTACTTAATGAACCGTCTTTACTGGCAATTGACAACTGTGATTCATCCAATCACAGTGCCAGAATACACAACGCGAGCTGAATGACAACACCGATGAGCCAATCAAACGCCAACATTCTCCCGGTGGGCGTGGCCGTCACAATGTGTTCCTCACAAAGAAGTCCCGACGTGAGATGTATCTAGTCTGACGAAGCCGCCATTTCAAAGCTCGCAACAGACATAGAAGCAGCGGGAGTTTTGTATATTTTTTATTTTTGTAATATATATTTTTTATTTTTACTAGCCAGTAGGATAAATATATTACTTTTTGAATCTACCTCGCTTGCACCAGTTGAAGTAAGTCATACCTTCTTTTTTTTTTTTAAACATTTCAGCATTTGAAAAGCACAGGAACGCCCCTTTCATATATGACTAACGTTATGATTAAATGCACAGTATTTGACATATTGATTTGGTATTTTTCATTAAGAAAGTGGCTGTCCAAACGCTGAATGCCAAACGTTGCTTGGATATATTTATGACGAAATAACAGTTTTTGGGAAAACCTTGTGTGTGCTACTTCTGCTCTGCAGGAATTAGACAAGGCCCTTAAAGCGATTTATAATTTAAACAGTGTTAAGTAGTAATATTAGAGACATGAAGTTAGTTCCTAGCTTAATATTAAAGTGCTCAAACAGCTTCAGTCACCCATTTGGATCAGGATAAAAATGTTTCCATGATTGTTGACGTGCTTTCGGCTCTGCAGGCTTTGTTTACTTCAAAACAAACGTGATAATGTATGTGACAATCCTCCATGGCACTTACACGCTTCGTTGTCATTTTCATATGCACATGCAAACAATGGTACTGCTGCACAAAACCATGTGCTCCCCCACCTCCTCAGTTAGTGCAAAGATACTATGACTAAAATAGGATGTGTAAAAATATTAGGCACTAAACAACACCACAAAGTCTCTAAAATGGCTATGACAAAAACTAAACAATTAAACCTTCGTGAAGGTAGGATTACTTGCGTAACTGAGTGAACTGTATTTATTATAGCCAGTTGTACTAGCTAAAAAACTGAGTTGACTAAGTGTAAACGCTGTTCAGCAAAAGTACAGCAAACATGTTGATATAAATATAGACAAAGAAATTATCAAAAATCCTAAATGTAAACATTTAACATATATAGCCCTACTGAAGAAATATAATATTAAGAATAAATATTTTTATATGGAGAAATAATGTTCCTAGTGTTATGTGGGAAAGTTATTATTGTTTGTCTTCAGCACAGATCATGATACACACTGGAAGGAAAAATACATTTCAAACACCTTTCTGTTTTTGGTCTTCTGGAGCAGTGGCTCCATCAGGGAAAATTGTGAACCTTACTCCCCCAAATTCTCTGTGCTTAACTCACAAACTTGTCACTTGCTTCAGTGTGAGGCATTCACAGTGTGTCAAATCCAGTGAATGCAACATGACATCTTAACAGCATTGTGTCATATTGTGGTAACCTAAAATGTTCACATTATGCTCAGCTGCAGGGTAATTTGCAGTTTATATTTATATTAATCTTTTTAAAGTGGTAATTGCCCTACGTTGTAGTGCATATGTTCCAGTGTTTCTTGTCTTTTTTTTATGAAATGAAATGTTGATCCAAATTGTAAATCCAAATTCTAACTGTGAGAGCGTTCTGTATTTAATTATTGATCTGAATAATTTCAGATGGATGCAGACACAGGAGAGACGATCACAGAAACTTCAACAATTTCCAAGGATGAATCAGAGAAACCTGTAACTGAAAATACATCCAGGTCTGTCCTGTTCTCTCACTGCCTTATGCTAGCCCATAGACCTATAATTGGTATTAACTGGCATGTAGAAATAAGACAAGGGCTCCCAGTAATTTGTTACCTAAACTGGATTTGTTAATATTTATCTACTAGTATTTTTTTATGTCAAATTGTCATGAAGATTTCAGATTGAAAAATGCAAGAAAGCTACAGTATAAATAGATCAGGGTTGCTTTGCATGATTTCTGGGTATTGATGTGAAACCTTACTTTGCTGTACCTCACTGCTTTTGGGTTTGTCAATGTGCAGTGTCACTTGTTACAGATTTACAGGACTGAACTTCGACAGCAGTTGCTCTTTTTTCTTTAAAATCTCTGCAGAGGTCGTGGCTTCAAAAGCCGCGGTCGAGGGGGTCGGATGAGCCGAGGTGGCTCGCGTGGTATTATGAAAGGGTTTGGTCCACCTGGACATGGGAGAGGTCGAATGAAGGATGGAGCTATGAATGGACTTGCACCCATAAGGTACTTTACTTATTTAAATGCAGTATGTTACTAATACTGTTGTATTAGAATTACATGGTTTTAGCTTGGCCTATCTCGTACTCTGCCAACTGAGTGTGTGTATTCAGGTAATATCAAAATGCTTTACTCTTAAAGTTTGGATAAATTCTTTTTTTTTGCTTTTCCCTTTTAGAGGAATGGGGAGGATGCGACCTTACCCAGACCTTAGAGGTCATCGAAGTAGAGGTGCTCCAATGGGTATGGGCCCCCCTCCTCCTCCTCCCCCACCTCCACACCTCAGAGGACCTTTCCCACCCATCCCCAGGTAAACACCTCACACCTTTGGAGCTGCTCCGGCATAACAGAGGAACCCATGTTGATACTAGATGTGGTTTTCACTGTCAGAAAATGTACATACAATATGTACTGTGTAACTGTTATCTTTGTCCATGTCTGTAGGCATGGACCTCCTCCTCCTCCGGGACATCCTGGTTTCAGAGGGCGCCCGCCCCATCCTAGAGGTCGTGGCATGCCACCACCTGGACCTCCACGCCATTTCCATCCCCGTGGCCCAAGAGGGTAAGAAGTCTTTAATATTAATATCTTGCTTAAGCTTTACAAGTCACAACTCTCTGCACTTTGCTTGCACACTATATGGGTTTAAAATACTTCTGGTAAGCATTTCAGATGTGTTTACACCAGTTGTATTACTTTAAATCTGTGATGCAAATATGCAGGAAACTGCAAGCACAAAGACCGAGGGTTGTGACAGAAATGTCCTTTTGCCCTTTTCTCTTAAGCTTCATTATAGCTTAATGTTCTTCACTTTAACTTGCCCTCTAATTGCCCTCTAATT
>JAUBNQ010000016.1:11856804-11873967 GCA_032353495.1 Ctenopoma kingsleyae | reverse complement strand
TTGCCCTCTAATTGCCCTCTAATTCTCGTATTTCTTTCTCAGTTTGTCAAACAGAGGAAATATTATAGCTTATTGGTCAAATAGTTTGTCTTACACCAACAAACTTTGTGTCAAAGAATGTTAAATAAAGTAAATTAAATTGAAGACAGGCTCTTAAAAAGTGCTTGGAGTAATGAAATTGAAAAAAGACATTTCACTGTTTTCTGCCTCAGAAGTACATGACAGGGGATGAATCCCTGAAAAGATGAGCTGGATGCTCTTATCAAAGTGAGCCCCTTATTGGCCGAAGCCAAGAATCCAATGTTTGATTTTATCCTTTTACACAGCTACCACAATGGACCGGTCTCTCCACCTCCTCACCCCCCACCTGGCAGAGGCCAGAGGTGGCCAGGGCCCCCTGGTGGCCGACGCTTTTAACACAGCCTGCCCTAAAATCAATACCCAAGTACTTGTACTTAATGTAGACGGGGCCTAAAGTGTTGCAGTGAATGATACACTCCTGAATTATGTGTTATACAAAGTCTCTGAGTATCTTTTTGACATACTCTGTGGCCAAATATGTTTATTGATATTGTCTACAGGCAAAGGTATAATGTGAAAATGGTTAATGACAACTGAGGACTCATAAAATGCCTCATAACATAACAATGTAAAGGCATTGTTGTTCTGTTACCTAAAGAAACTGTTGGTACTGTAGAAACTTTTTGACATTGTTGAGAGAAGCTGTTAAAATGAAGCTGAAACCGCTCTTCTCAAAGGGAGACTAATTCCTTTCAGTGGTCCTTGTTACTGTCACCCTTTGAGCCTTAAGACATTTTTCCAGATTCTTAATAAAGAGTAAAAATGGGTGTCACTGTATGTTTGAAGAGGGGAACATTAATGAAAGAGTGCACACCAGCCCTCTCGCACCACTGTTTAATAGTGTAGTACACCTTGGACCTCCCTAATATTTCCTTCTGTTATATGGAAATAGTTATGTATTATAACCTCACCAGACAGTGCTGCAAATCTTGTTTAACACTTACACATTTTCAAGTCATTAGACCATATTCATCTTGTTAAGTATTCATGAGTATTTAATTTTATATCATTAATGTGCAGCTATTTTAAGTTATGAGTATTGCTGTTTGGAACATTCGTGTGTGTCTCCAGCAATCTATTGTGTAATGACAAAAGGAAAAGCTATTATAAATGAATAGTAAACTGATAATATATATATCTAGAAGCTTTTATAAACACAATAAATTCCATTAGTACGTATTTGCTTCAGTTAATGAGTTACTCATTACTGTGTAAAGTTTTTTTGAAGTGTTTATTAATACTCTATTCACTGTAATTAACCTAACTTTTGTGAATCTGTGATTGTATTTCATGAGAACCGTCAAGACATATGACATAGTCATGAAGAAAAAATAAAACTAACAATAAACTCTACTTCTCTCTTTTTGTTTATTCACAAACAAGTCTGAGAGTTATCATTGCAGTTTACAACATACCTGTAATATATTAAAGAGTTGCAATGTCAAAACTAGTACTTAGTAAATAGGCACAGCAACAGTGCGTCATATGTGAAAGTGAATATTTTATCCTGTAAATATCACTGTAAATATAGAGAGAGATGTGATATTCAGTGGATCTTAATAAATCCTTTTAATTCGACTGCTGAGGGCTGATTATTAATTGCAGACTGGACAAGCAGAAAGGGCTTATCAATGTTAGAGAACCTAAAACTCAAATTTAGTGTATTATAATTTTATCTTACCATATAAAATTTGACGGGGGACTCGGAACCGCTCCACTTCCAAGGTGTTGAGACATTTAAGGTTGAACGTGATGTCACAGTTCAAATTCAGTGGTAGCATGTCTAAAAGGAGGACATCATCTGCAAAGGATAAATACTCCAATATAACCAAAGACTGTCACATTTTATTGCTTTAATAATTAGAATTGTCAGTAATTTAATATGATTTTAAGGAGACTGAGGTCATTGGAGAATCTCACTGTTTTTTTCTGTTCTTCATGTATTTTTAAAATTTGTTACAGTGCCTCATAGAGAGTAATAAAAGTTATGGTTATTAAATTAATCATTGGACACACACAGATTTGCTCCTAAATCCATGATGTAACCTCATCATCTTATAGGAATGTTTACAAGCTGTGTGTGAAAGCAAGTAGCTATTTTTTTCTATGATGTGATAAAATTAAAGTAAATACAAAAGGCACAATCATGTGATTAATTTATTATTAATACCATATTTCACATGTATGTACTGCTGGCACAAACAAAGAAACAGGATTGTATTCCTGCTGCAGAATACTCAAAGATGGCTGCAGACCTCAAGAGGTACTCATCAAAATTATTCAGTTTCAGTAAATGCACCACAGACAGATGTTGCACTTTCCCCTCCTAAGTCCTTTTTCTATTTCTTCAGCACTTTCAGTACATTTTGCTGCCTCTTCAGTTTCTGCAGTCCCTTCTTGTCTCTCCCTTTGGTTGATTGTAACAGACTGACTGTTGTTGTCTCCTGAAGGGGGGCACACAGTACAGTTAATCTCCCAGGCCCCAGGACCCCAGGCTCTCCCTCACATCTCTCCCCTCCTTCTCCAGCTTCTCGTGACACCAGAGGGCCGGTACTTCTTGAAAAGGTGAGCCTCCTCTTGTGTCTTAATCCCCCAACCCTTCTTCCTCTGATGCCTAGAGATTGTCTCTTTCAGGATGGAAGATGAACAACTACAGAGCCTTACCAAAGACGGTGGGGCACACAGGTACTTGGTCTCTTATTAATTGTCAACAAAATTATAATATTAACAGGAACAGTTAGTATAATCTGTGAAAATGTGATGAGATACTTGCTCTATAGGCTTTGCAACCTGCACTTTTCACTATCACTACTTTTTACCCTGAATATGGTCTTTTGATGAAGCAGATTTAATTACTGTGTTAGGGGAGAAATATTGTTCGTCTCTTACTTGTCGACCATAAATTCCAACAAGAAAGTTAATAAAATCTGTTTCTGCTGGTGAACATAAACTTGAATTGTATCACCACAGTTACACTAGCTTGTACACTAATATGACATTTTTGTGTCTAAGTAAAAGTATCTTCAATAAGTGCTAATGCTGTTTGGTCTTCTATGTGGTTTATAGTTTGTCTCAACTCAAATGTAAATAAATGAGCTTTAGGTGTATGGACAGCAATATGAAAGTCGGTTTCTGAAAGATTTGTGTATCTTGCTGAGCTAAGGTTTTCAAACCAGTCATAAAGTCATAGATTTCACAGTAAGGCATTATAAATGCATATGTAATATGGTAGGTACATGGACAAGTAGGTATTATTAAAAAAATAAAAATTTGATCAGGGGCCAGAAATAAGTTAAAGAAGACGATACATTGCATGTCTGGGAATTTTACATCTCTGCAGCAAAAAAGGTTAAGGCCTCTTACCACAGCTATGGAGGAAATTATTAATATACTTTTAATCAGGAAATTTTTAAATGACAGGACAGTTGTTAGCCTTTAGTGAGTCACTGCTAAGCAGAAAGTAGATGTTGAATTCAGTTGATTTTGTTTTGCTTGATAATTTCTTGTATACCAATAATTCAATAAATATCAAAAAATAACTGCCTTGTGTGCTCGTCTTGTGTCCTACAGTAAATTCAGTTATAAACCCAGTCCAGTATCACTGCAGAGAGCTACAGAAAAACATTAATTCATATTAATGTTGAAGGCATTAATGCAGTTGCCATTAGAAGCAGAATTTATTTATATGAAATAACATACAACTGACTCAATATTGTCTGCAACAGAAAATACACAAACACAATCATCAGTACATAAAAATGCTGATACAGTGATGTAACTGTGGTAGGTGAAAGGGATGCTTTCCTCTTGTATGAACTTTGAAGTTTCATTTGAATTATAAGTAATGAGCATTTCAGAAGTCCATGAGTAGTATTGCATTTTAAGGTCTTCCCATTAACATATTCACTCATGTCTGACAAAAAGCATCCAATAAGCATCTGCCGCTGATCACAACTTTCACTGGCTGGGCTTGTCATGGATGGGATGGTCCTTCCACATGGGTTCAAGGATATGATCTGGAACCTTCTCCATGGCGAACTGACAACACAAACAAAACAAGAATAGGGTGATCAGTAAATTAATATGTGGTTTGTGGTTAAATCAGTCCTGGAGCAGGACTCTGCAGTGCCTCACCTTTGTCACCTCCATGGCTACACCTTCAGGGAGGTTCCTCTGGATGTATTCAAGATACACCTGTGCTGTGCAGCCCGTTAAACGAGACAACTACAAAGCAAGAAAAGACACATCTTAACCTGCTGAATTTATGACAATCTACCTTGTACAATAACAACCTTTCGTAGCATGTAGCCTAGCTGATAAGGTGGTTTAACGGCACACACGGGTGTTTTCACTTGTTTATTTAACAAGTCTTCTAATCAGACACTGAAATTAGTGAAATATCCTGCACCATGTATTAATGTCTCCAGCTGAAAATTTCTTGGCTCCTTTGAGACATCTTAAAGACTTTTTATTGTCTGTATTCCTTTAGTTACTGATTATATTAAAACGGGGTTGAGCTCCTCACCTCAATGCACCTGTAGTGCGTCCTCATTTCATACTGGACCCTGTGTTTTTTGAAGATGTGCACCGACTTCAGGAGTGTAAACCTCTCCATTTCTTTGGGAGGTTCAAAACTGTTGTAAAGGAAATAATATTAAGAAGAATATGCTATAAAAACGTTTATCAATGCTAGTGTGTGGCTGCTTAAGGGCTCTGCTAATACTCACACTTTGCTGATGGTGATGCCCAACTCTTTAGCTGTCATGGTGGCAAAGAACTCATAACTGTCCAACACAGCTCTGTCATGACCTTTGACTAAAACTGACACCTTCTGAAACAGTGTGTCAGGTTCTTCTGTGACTGTGACCTGCAAGAAAACATTAATGTAAGAAAAAGAAAATCAAGATACACACACATTGTGCTATAAATATACTGATAACTTACTGAAGAGGCTGTTGAAGAAAAAACTGTAGCTGTGTGGAAAGAAGTGTTTGATGTCAACGGTAGATGAGACCTGCAGAAACATTAATAACTGGTATTAAAATGCAAAGTTTAGATCACATCATAATGTCAGATGTATAACTATATTACACTATTTAGTAATACATATCAATAATATGATGTAATTATATTTTGGTTTCACATTTTAAAAATGCTCTTAGTTTTGGTTTTTCTGTAATTATTTCTACTATGTGTTTGCACTTACTGTAAAACACAAACACAGAAAAAGATTTTTATTACAGTCATTATAAAAAATAAATGTGTGCATTCACTTATTAACAATAAACGTATGCAACAGTGCTCAGAAAATACATAGATTTAATTCACAAAGCTGCAGACTATAAAGGGTTGTAATAATGACTGCACAAAGGTCGTGCATTGTGTTTCAAAGTCATAGGAACTGTTCCCTACCTGACTACATTACATTTCCTGTGACCCGAACGGGCGCCAAAAGTTCTCGGTCCCTGTAAATGAAGAAACTTACATTACTATACATTTAAAAACGGTATTAGTCTACTGCATAACCCAACCACATTACTACAACCCCCACCAGTGACGATAATTTACTCATGAACTACGTTAGATTTTTCTAACCTAACGAACTGTCGAGTTACATAATTACTCGCATAGTTTGGCAAAATAAAAAAGATATATATTGTTACAGTACCAAATTCAAGATTCCTGTCAATATCCTTGCCGAAGAAAACACGACTCTCCTGTTTGCCATGGGAGCAGCCATGTTTTTGAAGAAGGTGGGACAAAAGTAGAAATGACCTAAGAGCACTGCCCTCGTGTGTATTGGAGGGTAAACTACCACTGCTACACCTTGGTATTTAAATAAATTAATTATAATAGGGTGCCCAGTCTGGGGCATTCACTAAAAGAAGGGTGGCACATTTGTAATGAATTAAATAAGTTTAAAGGTAAACAAAACAAATAAAACAAAAAAACTTTATTATTTATAACTGTATATTAATATTGTGTGGAGTTTTTTATCCAGTTTAAGAAATGGAGAATTCAGTGTTGTGTATTCACGAACAAATAGTAGTCTAATAAATAATACTGCAATAATCTAAATCTAGTTGCAATACTGACGAAAGAATATGACTAAACCTTAAATTTACACAATACAAATGATCTGTTTCTTATTTAGACAGTTATTTAGTTCAGCCTCAAATCTGAATATTTCTCTTGGTGCTGAAGATTATAGCAGGGGTGGCACCAGGGGCGGTCAATCAGATCTCGGGTGGCCTGTGTGACCTCTGACTACTCCTCTGGATACACCCCTGCCTCCCAGCTGTAGAAACAAGACGACACAACGTACGAACTACTCCTATAATTATAAACATAATTTCCTAATCTGTGCTTTAACATAATATAAATAGTATTATATTTACTTAAGTACAAATTTGAAGCAGGCTATGACATCTGCTTTTTTATTGACTGCATTTCTGAAAAGAAAAATATTAATAATGGATTTTCAAATGACATTATCTGAAATAAGGATTTGAAGTACAGTGATGGTATGTGTTTCCACCCTCGTTTAGAATAAGATTGCAGTAAAATTAACCACCACACCTACTGACGTGAACTGTGATAATTTAATTGGTGTAAATCACGTGTCTGTCACGTGACAGAGCTGTCGGGCCCTGCCTGTGTACAGTAGCAGGCTGCAGGCAGAGGAAGCAGCAGCAGCAGCAGCAGCAGCAGCAGAGGTAAGCTCTATTCGGGTTGTTGATGTTTCTCTGGCTTTGTTGACGACAGGTCTGATATATATATTTATTGCCATTCTGTCCCTTTCTTCACCAATCTATTGTTATCTGGAAGAGCTACATGCTGTTAATAAAAAACGTTAGCATAAACAGTCGGTTAACGTATTAGCCGTAGCCTGTTAGCGACGAGTGCCAGCGGCGGATGGACGGAGCCAGTCTTCGCCGATGGAGGTTCAGGTCCAGCTAGCTAGCTGGTCCGTTAGCAGTCACCGCCTGTTCTTTGTGGTGGAGACAACACTAACCCAACCAGGGTTAGCGGCATCTCCGAGTAGCTAACCTCAGTCAGACTTGCGTCAACTTACAGCATTAAGAAGATTAATTTATACGCGAAAGATCAATTTAGCTGCCGACATGTTTTGATCTGTGGAGTCCACGGACCAGTTTTCAAGCATCGGGGGCTAGTTGTAGCTAGCAGGCGGCTCACGGTGATGGGTGTTTGAGATTGCTTTTGGTATCATCTGTATTGTGGTTATTTGTCTGTTAGTATCCCAGGGTCTTTCGTTACAAGGCGCTAACATATTCTCCTGTAACGGTGTTAGTTTTGCTAGAGATATGATGTCTTATAACGTTACAGTTTGTTTAATGACAGTTGGCATAATTAAAGTGCCAGTTTTATTCTCATACAGCAGTTGTCAAAGTACGAATTTTGTTGTAACCGTCATTTTATCGACAGAAGACAGTCAGTAGCATCCCGAATCCTAGCGTCGGTTTGTCTGTCCAATCTCGCTGGATTTCTTTTAGAAATGTCACTGTCTCATTATTTTCTGACTTGTTTTATCTCATTCGAATCCCCTTTTACTGTGTATTTTATTTGATTGTTTAGAGTACTACTGCTCTAAATGATTCGTGGTTCGTTTAAATAATTCACCAATTAGTTAAATATCCTTCCGCTCAGAAAGATAGTCCTCGAACTAAAGTGGTTTAAACTAACGGTAACGGTGCGCATTAATATTTAAATCAACGACTATGGGCGACAGGTGAGTGATTTTACCGTTACATGTAGGAAATTTTGGGGAAAACAAAAAAATTAAAACAGATTTTTTGACAGTGGTAATGACACTTATTTTTTTTAAATATCATTCAGAAGTATTGCAGAAGTCCTGCATGGCATCCCTAAGGCGGGTTGAAAAGCCGTGATGACGTTACCGGGAGAAGCAGCTCGTCTTCGGGCTGACAGCTAATGGAGAGGAGTCCCTGCTCCTCCTCTCGCACGCACAGCCGGGATTGTATGAGGGGGACACGGAGCCCAGAAATGACGCACTGAATTGGACAGAAACGTTACCCACACATCATCAGGAAGCACCGGCGGGGAAGTGTTGAATGGATTGGATGCGTTTGCTTTTAATCAGTTTCCCTGACAAACCGTTTTGTGCGTGTTTATTTGTGAACAGATGACATACGGATTTTTTTTAAAATAATTGTTCGCTACTCTCCTCTGTTACATTGTCACTGAAGCGGTGTCAAGGAACCAGCACACTGATCAAACGCATCAGAATGACTTGAGTGAGTGCCTTTTGTTATGTATGCGGCCCATTTGGTTACATTATATGTTCAATTCAGCAATGTTAATATATTTACTTCTGTGAGCCCACTTGTGCTTTTAGAGGAATTGTCACTAATTATCTTTAATCAGTATTGCAAATCCCCCATATAGTCGACAGAAAGCGCAAAGCACTACTATGCACCGTTGTCGCGATCTCACAACTGACACTGAACCAGTCACCTCAGCGGAGGAGAGTCGCTCATAAGGGTACCGACCATCATAGGAACCTCCGATCGCCCTTTTTTTTTTAATCCACGAGGGGTTGAGAGACCTGCAGGGATGTTCGCCGCCGTGGAGCATGGCCCGGTCCTTTGCAGCGACTCCAGCATCCTATGCCTCTCCTGGAAAGGCCGGGTGCCCAAGAGCGAGAAGGAGAAGCCAGTGTGCAGGAAGCGCTACTACGAGGAGGGCTGGCTTGCCACCGGGAACGGTCGAGGAGTTGTGGGGGTCACATTCACGTCCAGCCACTGCAGACGGGACCGCCCGACCCCGCAGAGAGTCAACTTCAATCTCCGAGGACACAACAGCGAGGTAAGAGGGATTTTTAAAAGAACGCCATTACTATTCATACTTAAAATACTATTCATAACTGTGTTGATTTTGTTTTAATATAGTAGTTTACTATATATAGTAGTTGAAAGCAAAATAAAACAGTGTCTTGCAGGGTATCTTGGTTTTGTGTTACAATTCCTGTGTAGCTGTTGTGTCATAACTGTAAGCTACTCTGTTATTCCATGTTCTCTAAATGTAGTTAAGAAGTATTAATTAAGCAAAAGCAAAATTTCCTAATCTGCAAAAAATGTCACACTCAATGAAAAGCTTTTTCAATAATACAGTAGTAGAGCACTTATACTTAATTACTTTACATCTCTGGTCTCATCTATTTATTCTCCACAAGTAGTTTAAAGTGGTTAATCAAGCAAAGGCAGAATTTTCTAAATTTAATCTGTTATAGATATAAAACAGTACATCGGCACTTATATTTAGTTACTTTTCACATCAGTGTATCAGTTAGTATCTGATTGTTTAGCACAAAGATATTTCATATTAGTTGAAGGATGTCAGACTCAGTGTTGTGGCAGACTAAGGATTTTGAATTTTTCTTATTCATATTTCACTGATTGAACCAGAGAAGAAGGAGCAATAATCAGTCAAATCAACATTTGTAGTGTTTGGCTAGAAGTAAGAGCTGTATAACCTGAGTGGTGTGACACTTGCATTAGATCATCTTGGTGGTACCCTGTTAAGTTTCCCACCGTTGCTGCACAGAGGCGATTTATTTTGTTATTGGAAAGTTCAACAATGTCCAGGTTTATTGCCTACTACTACGTGTATGAATATTCCCATTAGTATATAGCAGTGCTGGCACAAATGAAATGCATTTTAGTGGGTGTAGCTGTTGGTCAGATGGAGCAAGTTGCTGTGTCAGCGTTCCATAAGGTGGCTGAGGGGAGAGTGGATGAATCCCTACAGAGAGTGACAGCAGAAATGTCATTTAACTTGAATGTGGTCCAACAACTTATTGTTTTGTGCTTCTGTATGTGGTGTTGAGGTTATACCTACACAACTCTAATAATTTACCACCAGTTTTAACATTTTATGGTGAATAAGCCTTTGTCTCATTGAGAACAAACTTATGTCGGTATTTGCTGCAACCCTTGTTTAATGGACCCCATTAAGCATTGGATAGGTTAAAGGTTTAATATCTTCATAGTTCTGTTGCATTTCTAAGGGCATCACAATTGAATACATGTAGCACAACTACTTTCTAAGATTTTAGTACTCTAGTACTAAAATAGTATGTAAAAAGTACGTACTATAGTAGTACATAGTATACTTTATTAATGACTGCTGTAGCTCCCTTTATATCATTATCAGTTTTTATGATAATAGCAAGTTGAATAAGGCGTAGTGTACTGGAGGTGATATTTATTTTAGTCCTGTAATTTTGATTAACTTTGCATTGAAATATGCAGTGGTCTGTGTTGTTAAAGTTAGAAGTGGTTAGAAATAGATCCTCCCTAATTTGTACTATTATTATTATTATTATTATTATTATTATTGTTGTTATTAATAATAATAATAATAATAATAATAATAATAATAATAATATATTGGGGGCAGGTATGACCTATTTACTACAGCATGTTGACCACAAACTGCAGGGTGGGTAGTTTGATTCCACAGCTCTTTCATGCCAAATGCTGAAGTGGCATAATTCTCAGATAGGCTAAATAGATTTTTCCAGTTGTTATTATTATTACTATTAAATGTACTTTTCATGTTGGTCTAGCTGCTTGAAAAATGCACCTTTCCCCACTGCTCTCATCACAGCACAGCATCACAAATAATGAAAGTAGTAATGTCCTCTCCACTTCCCCTCTATACCTGATATAAAGCAATAAATAAATGCTTTGGCAAATGTGAAATCCATCACTCCACTGTATGCATAATTTGAGTTTTCTGACAGTGGTGAAAATCAAACCTCCTAATGAATTCTGTCAGGTTATGACAGATCTGTTTACTCACTCACGTCATATTCCATTCCAGTTTTGGTGAGGCAAGTAAAGAATGCTGTTCACTGTATATAGCATTAAGGAAAATGATTTTGAGAGTCCTGTCTAGTTATTTTTTTACTTGAAGAATAGGCAAAATCCTCCTCAAGCCAACATAATTTCAGTTTTAGTTTTTTTAAAGGACTATATCAATATTTGGGTAACCTTTCTTTGTCTTCAAAGCAGCTCACTCAGCAGAAAAAGCAGTCGTGTCCCCTACCCGTGCTGTGCTTTGAATGTCAGCAGTGTAATTGAACACTTCTTGTTGTTGCTGGTGTTCAGGGTCCGTTCACATAAATTAGCTCAAATAATGTTATGAATGACCAGACTCAAATAAATGCAACATGAACTCATCCTCTAGGAGTCCAGACTTGCCAAGATCAATACTCATGCCAGCGTCCTTAGGATTGACCGTTATTCCTGTTGATGTATAGGCCCAAGTGTCCTGTGATTATTTAAATGTAAGTGAACATCTGAATGGATTTATCTTTTGGATTTGGCCCAAAACAGGCAATATCATAAAGTAAAAAGATCTTAAACTGTCAGACATTTGTTAAGAGCAGTCAGACAAGTAAGGCTGTATTCCTGTAGAGTTTTGGAGTGTCTGCCAGAATCAGTGGTTGGCTATTTGCTTCAATTCACCCATGATAAAAAGGTCAGGTTCCATGGTACTACAAGGCACTGTTAGCACAACAACTGTTAGCCTGCTATATTACTGGTTCCCGAAAGCTTGATTGGTCGTCAGATAACGAAAAGGTTTTTCGACCTGTAGCACATCACCAGTGGGGGTTTGTCTTTACTGTGTGTAGCTCCCCTTCAGCAAATGTGAGAAATAATTACAAGGTAACAGCTTCAAAGGGAACAAGGTGTATGTGGTGCCTTGCTCCTTTTGTTCTGTCTGCCACAGCCTTCTTTTCACAGTGGGTGTCAGGAGCAGACTAATTTGAATTCTGCGCTTTATGTTTTTCATTGAGTTGGGTTGCTTAGCAGAAATGCTCAGACCTATATTACACTGTCAAGTCAACTTACTACTATTTTATATATGAGCATAGTTTTTTTTTTTTTTGGCATTGCTATCATATTACACGTCAACATAGTTTCATGATATGGGTATGGGCTAGATTTCCCGTTAATAATTTAAGTGTATTTTGAGATTGTCCATGTAGCAGCGTGTGCATCACAAGAGCGGGTAAAGTAAAGGAGTAAAGTTTATAGTCTAGGTGTGTGTGGGGGCAGAGGGAGAACGGGTAGAATGTAAGTCATCATTTAAGTCATCCCCCTTTTGCATTACAGATTAATTAGTTATTTTTTTCAGTTAAATAGTTATTTTTTCTTTGAAGATTAATGTCTTTATTTAATAGCGAATAGTTGAGAGACAGGAAATCAGGGCAGAGAGAGAAGGGGATAGAACTGTGGGAGTTGACGTCATACGATCCCAGAATTCATCTATCAAATCAAAACGTCACCATGTCGGCAGGAGCATAACATTCGACTGATTCACGCATAATGAAAATTTCATGACACCTATCAGATGGATGATGGTTATCTTATGGACATAATTTCATGTATTTTGTGCCTTTCAAAATGTCCTGTGGTTAACTCCCCTTAAGTCAAACACAGTTATAGCTGTATGCAGTTGTATGCTGTAGCCTGTACTAATATCAACTACGATGACAATGTAAGTGACAATGGACAAAGATATGTTAGACTATGTAAATAGTGTAATTCACTACTTTGGTCAAGTGAGCCACCATTTGCATTTGCATGGTCAAATCTGCAACCAGAAGACCATATTATCTAATTATTTGGCATTATAGTGTCCAGCAAGCTGTCTATGGAGATGTAGGAAATACCGCTAGAGTTTGTGTGAGCATTGTCAGACAACTTCACAGATTTAGAAAACGTTGCTATGTATTGATTTTTTTTTCTTTCTGGTGTACCATCTCTGTGACTGCATTGCAAGGTGATAAAGGCATAAGCTCTGTGACTCTGTCAATTATGTCTGTTTCAATATTTCTGAAAAGTACTCCAGGGCCATTGTAGGAGCCAATTAGTTTTGCAACATAGCATTCAGTGTATTTGGAGTTAAAGTGTGCTATATACTCTTGTAGCTTGAAATCCATACCTGCGTCAATCATTTTCACTTATGCTGTTCCTGCCAACTTGGTGACATAAATAAAACTAATCACGTGATGTCTGGACCTCAGGTCCACTGGCTAGGATTCGAACCATGGATTTTGCAGTTACACATTATGCATTGTAACCACTCAACTACCCAAGTCTTTTTAGACTGAAAATAAATCAACCAGTCAAGAAAAAAGTTAGAATGAAAGAAAATTTGGCCTCAAATGTCCTAATACTATTTTTATATTGTTTTTTTTTTTTTTTTTTAACAGAGATGCTGACCTTTAGCAGTAGGCACGTCAGTTGTACTACACTTAAATGAAATTGAAAATAGAAGAAAGCAGCAAGTTCTGTGTCTTTTCATGTGAATATACTTGTGATGCTGCTGAATAATCCTACTGAGACATGCATCAGAATAGATCAATGCCTCTTTTGACAGTCCAGTGCTTTTTTCTATTACAGTAGATTCAGATGCTGAACAGAGTGAGCATCTAGTCACTAGGACTCCATTCATTCTCATTGAGTGCTGAACATCTGAGACAGGCTTGACAATGACTGTCACAGTGTTGCCAAGGATATGTTGACCACAGCGCAGGTTTTTTGCAAATTGTCTGTCAGTATCTCATCAACTGCTTTTTGTCTAGAATATAAGGTAGAATCATACATGCTGCATACTTTACTATATGTGAGAAATATGTTTATTTTCAGTGAAAATAACCGCTGCTATAGAATCATTTAATTGCAGATTCATAGCTTTCTTGTATAGTTTTTACTAACATTTTAACAAGGTCTTCTTCACCTTAGTTGCTAAAAATATGAATCCTGGTAGAGTCCTCTGAACGATGACATTGGTCTTTTTAGTCATGGACGAGAAGTTTTGTGTGCCTGCTGAAACTGTTGTGTAGACAAAAACATACATTCGTAAACAACTTGCTCACATTCTCATTGGTCTTATGGGTGTATACTTTCTCAAAGGTAGGAGTCCCATGTTTTGGTTTTTCCCTCCCTAGGCTCTTTGCTAAGACAAATGGGACAAGGCCTTATGGTCCTAAGCCAACAGAGACAGGTGACCCTAGGGCTCCAGCTTTTGTTTTCAACTTCACTGTGTAGATTGAACTCACAGTGCAGCTTTGTTTGGTCTTTTTGGCCTACATGTATTGTACATGCTGATCCGCACTGATTGGTATCTGATCAGAGGTTCTTTGCTCAAGTGCTAGACCAGTGATAATGCTGAGTGCCAGTTTATTTAACATATACACAGAGAATACAGGAAGAAACTGTCCACCTTGTATATTTGAGGTTTTCTCTACAGAAACTCTGTAAATTATTCTGGCAGAAAATTCAAGCTGTACCTCAGACTTCAGCATCCTGTCTAGTTTCAACTGATAATAGATGGCTATGAAGGAGTGAATCACTAGATTAAATAAACCCCATCGCTGTGTTTCCTCTTTTCTGCTGTGTGACGTTTTCATGCATTAAAGTTGTTTCCTGACAGTCTCATAAATAAATCAGGTTATCTGTGATAGTGGGCCTGTGCAGGAACCAGTACTGATGTTGGACTTGCAGCTCTTAAAAAGGAGTATTGTGGATGACTTCTGTGGTGCACTGCAACTAACTCAAATGTTCAGACATAATGGGGACTGTAATTATGGATTGCAAGACTGGCAGAATGTAGCGTAATTTTTCATGCAATACAAGCTAAGAAAAGTTAGTTAAGTTGTACTTTTGATCGACTGTGCTGCATTTCTGCCTTAATTTTGTGTCATTTACCTTTGCATATATCACCATCTGTTTCCAGAAACTTCCCTATGTTTCCTTGTCTTGTTACTTTGTTCATTCCTCATTTATTATGATCTTTTTTCTTCAAAGCCTTTACAGGTCTACTGCTTTTCTTTTCTGTTATCTGATATCTTGACACTGGGATCCCTGCTCAGGACAGAAGAGAGCATGAACTCTTCACTCCATTAAATTGGTCTCACCAAATGTGCTTAGTAGAAATGGCTTTAGTATGCTAATCCATCCTTGAAGAGGACATGTTGCATAATACCTAGACTTGGCTACTTCCTCAGTTCCAGGTGTAGTTGTCTGCTTATTATAAAGCAAAATCTGTACAATCAGTTTGACACACCCTGGCATTTTGATGAAATAATCTAGTCTAGAAACAAGAAATGGGGAAAAAATATAAAATATCACTTAGCAAACTATAGGAAAGCTATTATTTTGTGATGATACATATTTATTTATGCGTCCCATAATTCTTACCCGGTTGTATGACAATGTGGAGGTAGCTTGGAAAAACAGTTGCAGTTATTCTAAATTTGGTACAAAGAGCTTGTTTATTATCAATATCATTCTGTTAACTTTATTGACAGCCTTTCCAAACTGATAGGGTCATACTCTTAATCCTGCGCAACCAAAACATAACACTTCCAAGAAAGTTAAAAATGTCTGAGGTGTATAATTGTAGTGTTCTTAATCTTATTGACCATTAATAATAAATTACAATATTATCAAACAGAGTTTTACAAGGATTTAACTGAACCAACTAGTCCATGTGTTCACCTGGCTGGTACCTGATTGCACTGTATTTCTGCTGATGCTATCCTCAAGCTTTATTTCACACCCAGTAAATAACGTACATATATGAGCTACTACTGTTGATGTATAATGTTATCATGTTTGCTCTGCTCACAAACATTTTAGATTGTATCTCCCCTGAAGGTACTGTCCCACTGCATATCACTCCTGTCTGACTTTACCCATTCTGGCTTCCTTGCTTTTGTATCAGCACAGCAGAGTGCTTTTCTTTAATTGAGTTTTGCATCTGATTTCATATCATCTCAGACCCAGCATCAAAAGAGGGGGCTGTGGAAGGAAAGAGGAGAGTCTTCTTCTAATGATGATGATGATGATGATGACGATGATAATAATCACATACTGTATTGATCCCCTTGGGGAAATTGTTATTGGACAGCTGCCAGACAATAAATGTTGGCGCTGGTACAGGGTTTCAGTGTCTTGTCCAAGGACACATCGACACATAGCCAGGAAGAACTGTGAGTCAAACCACTGACGCTGGGGTTCATGGACAACTGCCTTACCAACTGATCTACTTTCACCTCAGTATCTCAGCTATTTAACTTTCAACTTTATTTTATATATATATATAACTTTATTTATATAGCGCCAAATCACAACATAAGACATTTCAAGGCGCTTTACAGCATAAGGTTTAAGACCTTAAACATTATATAAATATATACAGAATATTGTAGAAAACCCAACAATCCCACTTGAGCAGGCACTAGGCAACAGTGGAGAGGAAAAACTCCCTGTAATG
This sequence comes from Ctenopoma kingsleyae, assembly GCA_032353495.1. NCBI lineage: Eukaryota > Metazoa > Chordata > Actinopteri > Anabantiformes > Anabantidae > Ctenopoma > Ctenopoma kingsleyae. The sequence continues at coordinate 11,857,551 of JAUBNQ010000016.1, read as the reverse complement.
GAAGAAACCTCCAGCAGAACCAGGCTCAGGGTGGGCGACCATCTGCCTCGACTGGTTGGGGTGAGTGGACAGAGGAGAGAGAAAAGAACAGCAGACAGCAGAGATCAAGACAAAAACAGCAAGCAGCAGATGAGGCACTGGGCAGGTTGGTAGGACCAGTAACTACAGCTCCAAGGCCGAGGATACCTGCAGAAAGAGAGAGAGAGAGAGAAGCACAACTAGGGGAAAGAGGAGAAGAAACAAAGTTAATAACGTGCAAAGATGGCATAAGAGTGGACAGAGAGAGAGAAGGAGGAGAGGAGCTCGGTGTAATGTGGGAGGTCCCCCAGCAGACAAAATCTAGAGTCACCTGGGCCATCTCTAACTATAAGCTTTATCAAAAAGGAAAGTTTTAAGTCTAGCCTTAAAGCTAGAGAGGGTGTCTGCCTCCCGAACCTGGATTGGGAGCTGGTTCCACAGGAGAGAAGCTTGATAGCTAAAGGCTCTGCTACATTTCTACATTTAGAAACTCTAGGAACCACAAGTAGACCAGCATTCTGAGAGCAAAGTGCTCTGCTGGGATAATAATGTTCTATGAGGTCTTTAAGATATGAAGGGGCCTGATTATTTAGTGCTTTATAAGTGAGGAGAAGGGTTTTAAACTATTGGCTCCCTGTAAAATCTAGAATAAAGAGAAGCTAATGTAGGAGAAATATGATCTCTCTTGCTAATTCCAGTCAAAACTCTGGCTGCAGCATTCTGGATTAA
>JAUBNQ010000016.1:11833728-11847909 GCA_032353495.1 Ctenopoma kingsleyae | reverse complement strand
ATTGGTATCGGTTTATATCGGTATCGGAAATTAAGAGTTAGACAATATCGGTATATCGGATATCGCTAAAAAAGCCAGTATCGAACATCCCTACCTTTTTGTCTTCAACTGAATTCCCACTTTCTAAGACTGTTAGTGAATGTCTGTCCTCCTGTTGTGCTTTTTTTCCCCTCTCTTCACCACAGGCCAAGTAGAAAGGCTGAAAAGTGCTTGCCTTTGCTGAAATAATTATTATGTTCAAACTTACTAATTAAAGGAGTCAGTAGTAATTGATTGGCCCTAATAGAAATTATCTCAAGTCTACAACCTGGCTGAGAATACAGGCCATTTCTTTCTTCAGTCTGCCATGTTTCTGTGTCATGATACATGGTGAAGACCTTTTATCACTGCACTGCAGAACGCAGCACATTTACAACAGCATCACATATCTGATTTAATGTAACACTCTGTAAACCAATTACACTGCTGTGGATAAAGCAGAGGTGGGTGTTTTATTTATGTTGGCATTTGGGTCATTGTAAGACTATGTAAAAATAGAGGCTCAGGGATGTCTTAATGGAAAACATATGGGTGGTTGTCTGAAAAGTGCCACTTTTTGCGGTAGAAAGGTGTGTGGGAATTCCAATGAATAGAAAACAGTGGAAACTCACTGAAAAACAGCTGCAATAAATGTGAGCTGTCTTTGCCTCTCTTATATCCCCCAGCTACGCCTACAGTAAACACATTCAGCCTTACAAATAAACACACTTAGACACACAGGGTCTTTCTCACATTCAGTCTGTTTTTATGGCCCACTCTGGCAGTTCATGTTGATCATCCTTTCGTATTTATGGCTGCAAGTAACAGTTCTTTACACCGTTGGGTGATCTGCCAATTATTTTGTCTATTACTTATTTGTTCTATAAAATGTTCAAGGAAATGGTCATCACAATTTTCAAAAGCCCAGGGTGATGCCATCAAATAGTTTTTTTGTATATCAACACTAGAATTTAATCACAAGATAAATATTCACAATGAATAAGCTAAAATGTGACTGTGAACCTGGAATGAATCTAGATGACACTTATCATTGTACTCATATTCATAAGTGAACAGCTTGTGTCATGTACTTTAAGCTGTCTGTCGCCTCACTGTGGTACTCCCACGCTGCTTTTCTAAGATGTTTGTCTTGTGTTCTTTGTCCCTTTTCAGTGCACAGCCAGAAACCACTGCTGACAGTCAGTTTCACCTCTGGAGACGTCAGTCTAATGAACAACTACGATGACCTCACTCCCATTGTCATCCGCACCGGTCTGAAAGGTGTGTGGTTTCCTCATCATTTATGTATATCCAAGTCCATCCAACTATTTACAAATTATCTCTCCTATCTATTATGTCTCCAAGAATGTTGTTTTTTTTTTTTTCAATCTATTGTCAAAAATATATGTATATGGTATATATGGTTTATACCACTACAAGTGCTTTTGCATCTGTCTCCTGTGCTGTAGATGTGGTGGTCCAGTGGTGCTCACAGGGTGATCTCCTTGCAGTGGCAGGGATGGAAAGGACACTCCTTTCACCTGACCCTTCCTGTCTGCCCCCCACCAGAAATGCCATTATCAAGTTCTACAACGTTCGGGGTGAACACATCTACACACTGGAAACACCAGCACAGGTGATAAACTTCTACATCTGGCTGTGTTGCTGTATTCACAGCATTTCTTTTATGTTTCTATTTGCAGGTGTTTTCTTAAGCTACATTTTCTCACATTCAAAATATAGCGTTTGTTTCAAGGTTTCTAAGAAGATTAAGATAAAGTACTGTATATATTATAAATGACTTAATGAAGGTTAGCCCACCATAAGTGCCTTTTGTTGATGTTTTCTGCCAAATAGTATTAATGAAGACTCAGAATTCACTCTAAGAAATATGATCTATCAAAGACACAAAGTTCAAGAAAGAATTTTCATAGTCTGACATCTTAACATTCGTACGTCTTTCGTGCTGAGCATCACACTTTTGAAAGGGATGTGGTGCAGTTTGTATTAAATCTGTAACCTTTATTTCCAATGCATCCTCTCCACTACTCTGCAGCGCCCCATCACTACTCTGTGCTGGGGTCACCGGGACTCTCGTCTATTCCTGGCATGTGGCCCAGCACTCTACGTGGTGCGAGTGGAGCACCGCGTTGCCAGCTTGCAGCTCCTCTGCCAGCAGGGCGTCGCCACAGCAGTGAAGGAGGAAAAAGATGTTGCCAAGCTCACCATGCCTTCTCGCCTCTGTTCTTACGTCACTGCAGCTTTCATCCCCACCATCAAGGTGATACAAGACTATAGGGTGTTTGATCCATTGAAACTATAAATGTGAATATGAAGAAATGTCCAGGAATTGTGCTTGATGCATATCAGTGCTATCATAGATGTCAGATTCTGTGGTAGAAAGGCTCAGACAAATGATAAATAATCCCAGGCTAATTGACAGTGCATTCGAAATGATAAATAAGACCAGGCTTTACAGTAGAACACTCAAATAGTACAGCACTCTTTTGTGATGGTAGTGAGTCAACTACAAACTCACAATTTCTCTTCCAGCCCCCAATTCCAGATCCAAACAACATGCGTGATTTTGTGAGCTACCCAACAGCTGGTAATGAGCGTCTGCACTGTACAATGAAGCGTACTGAAGACAACCCTGAGGTGGGAGGGCCATGTTACACTCTGTACCTGGAGTACCTTGGAGGTTTGGTGCCTATACTCAAAGGCAGGCGAATAAGTAAACTGCGTCCAGAGTTTGTCATTATGGACCCCAAGACAGACGGGAAAACGGGTAAAACTGAGCTCGAAACACTAAAACCTGACACATACAGGTTAGCTGTTCAACACAAATGAAATATTTGTACATAGAGCGGATTTTATAAAAATAATAATAATAATATGTCTCACCAGAACCAGAACCAACTTTTAAATAAATAAATGTATTCCTCTCAGGCATGTTTGTCCTCTCAAATACTTCTCCATTTGAGTTTCTTGAGTTGGCAATCACAGAGTGATGGTGTTTTACTCACTCAGGGCAGACTAGACCCATGTGAATTAAAAACTGCTTAATGGGGGCTCTGATGGTATCTGGATTTATCATGAATCATCCCACACCCTCCCCACACAGTGATAAATGAAGCCAGCCATGAAATGGTTCCAGCCCATTCACACTAATGGCAGTCAAATAAATTAGCTTGACCTAAACTAGAGCAGCAGTGGTTCACATACTCTTTGTGAATGAGGACAAAGAATTGAAAACTACTGAATCAACAGTTCAGAACAAATGGGGCAAGCAGCACCTTGCCTCCAGGTTGCCTCTCATTGTCAAAGATTGCTATTTTGTGGAGTATCTTATATTTGTACTACACCTACACCACTACATTTGTTCTCAATGTAGTCTCTTTGGTAGAAGTTTGTTAAAGAGTGCAAATAAAATGTGCAAACAATGTCATATCTATTGTCATTAGTAAGGTCTTGATTATTTCATCTTACATCCTGTTTTCTTTCCTCAGATGAGATATACAGCAACAGTCTGATATCTGCCATGATCGATAGCTGTAACTGCTCAGACTCTAGTGACATTGAGCTGAGTGATGACTGGGTTGGCAAGAAATCTCCAAAGATATCCAGGGGTAGCAAATCCCCCAAACTGCCCAGGTAACCAGACCCCTGACCTCTGTATTCTATAGCATGTCTATAACTAATATATTTGTTTTATAACATCAGAAGTAAACTGTCCAAATGAAACACAAAGGAGGATTTTGTTCATTTGCAGGTTTCTGCTTTTTTCTGTGTTTACCCTTATTAATTTACATTTCTGCCTAATCCAGTGTACTGTACTACCAGAGTTTTGTCATTTATATGTTTAATTAATATTTAAAAAGCCTTATGCTATCATAAAAATTGTAACCCATCTATGTTAACCCTTTGCGTGAATGGATTTTAATGGAATGTTCTACATTTGTTTTTTTGTTTCACTGCATACCTAAACTTGTTTTTGTATTTGCTACCTTCTCTGTAGAGACTTAGTTTGTCCTTTTACCAACAGGATCAACATTGATCCCAGAAAATCACCCAAACTGTCCCGCACTACACAGGAGATCTCCAGGTCACCACGGTTACCCATACGAAAACCATCTATTGGGTCACCTAGTCTAACACGAAGGGAATTTCCTCTAGATGACATCACTCAGGTGAAAGTCAGATTATTTGGTTAAGTGAGAAGGGATCTTGTCCCTGCTGCTGCAATTCTGTGTCCTGTGATTTGGTCTGCTCAGTGTGCAGGCCTGGACAGGAACGACACCATGGATTTTTACTTTTGAAAGTATATTATGTTCATATATTTTTGTATATACAATTATATACTTCCATAAAAATACAATAATTAAAAAAATAATTCTTTGTTCTTGTCTTGCAGCAAAACTACCTTGCTCAGGTCACATCCAATATTTGGGGAACAAAGTTCAAGATAGTGGGGCTGGCTGCATTCCTGCCGACCAATCTTGGTGCAGGTAACCAGTCAACTACAGCTTTGTCTCTTAATGAATCAATTAATAACAGAATATAAGTAATTTCTAAAGCAGTCAGTCCAGTTTTTCAATGGCCTATGTTTTTCTCTTTCTTTTACTCTGACCCTGCCCCTAGTCATCTATAAGACAAGCCTCCTCCATCTGCAGCCCAGACAGATGACCATTTACCTGCCAGAGGTGCGTAAGATCTCTATGGATTACATCAATCTTCCCGTCTTCAGCCCAAATGTCTTCAGTGAGGATGAAGATGACCTACCTATCACAGGCCCTGCTGGTGGCGCGGATGACAACCCACCCTGTACTGTCAACATCCCCATTGCCCCCATCCACAGTCCTGCCCAGGCTATGTCCCCTGCTCAGAGTATTGGTCTGGTCCAGTCTCTCTTAGCAAATCAAAATGTTCAACTGGATGTCCTTACAAACCCCACTACAACCCCTGCTGGAGCTGCTGCCAGTGGGTCAGACCAAAGCCAGGACACTGTCTTGACAGCTCAGTACACAGTACCTCCCAGGTACTCTAGTCCTGGTCAGGTCATCTTTAGTGGACTGGATATGGGTCGCCTAATAGTGGGACCTCCACCTTCTCATCATTCTTCACAGCAACAGCAGGAACAACCAAATCCCCATCAGCAACAACAACAGCAGCAGCAGCAGCACCAACAACAACTACATCACCAACAAATTCAATACCATCAACAACAGCTTCAGCAGCAACAGCAACTACAGCAGCAGCAGCACCAGATGCTCCAACAACAACACGTACAACAGCAGCAGCAGCTTCAGCAACAGCACATTCAGCAGCACCTTCAACACATACAACAGCAGCATCAACAGCAGCTACAGCAACACATACAGCAACAGCAGCAACTGCAACAGCAGCAGCAACAAATTCAGCAACAGCATCAACAAATGCATCATCAACAGCAATCACAATCGCAGTATTCAACACAACATCAGCACCACCATCAGCTTCAACAGCAACTTCAAATTCAAATCCCCTCAATGTCATCAGGACAGCCTTCCGGAACAGCTGTGCACCAGCTTCAGCCGGGAGCACTGCAAATCCAGATCCCTCATTCACCGGCTGATTTAGTGGTTGAGAGAGCTGTAGGGGGTGAACACGAGCACCTACTGAAAATCAAAACCACTCGGACTCCACAGCTGGCTGAGGGTGACACACTGGTTTTCAGCGCCCCTCTTGAGCTCAGTAAGATGAACCCCCCGCCACCCTACCCTGGTACAGTTGCAGCTGCTGTGGCTGCTGCAGCAGCTGCTGCTGCCTCAGCTTCCACTGCAGCCTCAAATGCTGCTTCTGGAACAGTAGCTGGCACCAGTGGGACTCCTCCTCCTGGTGAGCTTTGTCTGAAGAAGGGAGAGTTCCCACTTTATCCTTCAGGTCAGCAACAAGCGCAGTACCCCACACCACTGGGCTATGAAAGGATAACGACATTTGATAGCAGTGGCAATGTGGAGGAAGTATGTCGTCCTCGAACGCGCCTTGTATGTAATCAGAATGTGTACACACTCCAGGGACCTGGCAGCTCTGCCACTCTCAGGGTCACGTCTTCATCCTCCTCCTCCTCCTCAGCTGACAAGAAAATGCAGCTGCCCTACACCTCTGCCACTCTCAACAGACTCACTGCACCTCGATATTCCATACCCAGTGGAGACCCGCCCCCATACCCCGATCCAGCCAATCAGAACACTGCTGTTGGCAGGAATTCTGGACAGAGGCTTGACAGCAGTCTGATCCATGCCACTCTCAGGAGGAACAGCCGAGAGGCTGCTCTCAAAGTTTCCCAAATGCTGGAACCACCTAGACCACTGCCTCCAAAGGCCAAAAATAGTGCACTAGCAGCCTCATTCCAGCAGAGGGTGCCCACAGCCTTATACACTTGCAGTCAGTGTAGCAGTGGATCCAGTGGTGGAGGCACTGCCCCAGGAAGCACTAATGGAATAGCAGGAGGAACTATCATCAGACAAGATTTCCCTCCAGGGAATGGAGCTCCACACAGCACAGTTATTGTTCACTCTAACAGTGCTACTCCTCTAGCCTCCCAGTCTTCTTACAACCTGCTGAGCTCTCTTGAAGGTTCTAGTACTGCAGCAGGAGGAGGAACTAACAGAGACAGAGCTGATTATGTTAATTCAGCATTTACTGAGGATGAAACACTGAACCATTCACTGAGGCATCTGGCACTAGGAGGAAATGATGCATCAGGACTGGTTGTCAAACGCCCACCTCCTTACTTGTGGGACCCAGGTGCCACAGAGGAGGTGTGGGTTCCTCAGGAACGGACAGCAACTTTGAATCCCACTGCTCCTACTGGACCACACAAACCACCCCCACTTATTCTTAGCCCATCTCAGCACTTGGATGTGTCCAGACTGCCTTTTGTCCTTTCTCCAAAGTCTCCCATCAGCCCCAGTGCTGCATCATTTCAAGCTGCTGCAGCAGCAACAGGATACCAAATCTCTCTCCAGTACCCTCCAGCTACTGCCTATCCTGGAACCCACCTCCAACCCATCCCAGGGTCACCACACCCCTGCTCCTCCCCAAAAGAGGTGGTGGCACCAGTACCCTTCTCACAGCAGGATGCAACCCTGGTCTTACCACCAGGTTACCCTGCAAACCTGGCAAACTTGGCCTGCTGTCCACTCCCACCCATGTTTCCAGGAAGTAGTTCTTGTGCTACACTTCCCATTCCCCCGATTGCTCTTCACACTCCTTGGGGTACCTATAACCCTTGTCCCCCTATACCTAGTCCTGCAGTGCCACTACCACCCAAAGCCTCCCACATGACAATAGACAAAAATATTAACTCACCACCTCCTCCTCCTCCTCCACCACCCCCTCCACCACCAGCACCAGCAGAACTGCAGAGCCATGGAGGACTGCAAGAGTCCATGGCAGAGGCAGGGGAAAGTTTTCAGGAAGTGCTGTCCTTGACTGAGAGTCCTGTGCCACAGCGGTCGGAGAAGTTTAGCAAGAAGAACCGCAAACGGGCAGACGGTCGGGCTGATGAGGCTAATGTACCACAGTTGGCTGAAGGGAGCAAGATGAAAAAGGAGGGCAGAGCTCTGGGCGATTTCAATTCGCTTATCTCCAGTCCACGTTTGGGAGGTAGGGACAAGAAGAAGCTGAAGGGACAGAAAGAACAGCAGTTGAAGGCTAAGAAGCTGAGTAAGGCCACTGCCAATAGTGAGTTCCAAGACAGTTCAGAAAGTGAACCGGAGCTGTTCATCAGTGGGGATGAGCTACTCAACCAATGCCAGAGTGGTAAGAAGGGCTGGAAGAATAAGAGAAACCCTAAGGCTGCTAATGAACTGGATGAGATCAAGTGTCGAAAGGCCAATGAGAAGGAGGACAGAGGACTGGGCAGCCAGGGGTTTGTGTACGTAATGGCCAACAAGCAACCATTGTGGAATGAAGCCACACAGGTTTACCAGCTGGACTTTGGAGGGCGGGTCACACAGGAGTCTGCAAAGAACTTTCAAATTGAACTAGAGGGCAGACAGGTAAGAGAGCTCTATTACTCACTGCAGGTTCTGCTTATGTTGAACTTATCATTACAACTATTCAGCTATGTTTGATTTGAATTATAGAGTGAACAACACAATATCCATGATAGTATCTTTGCCTATACTAATTTGTTGTGTGTTTTTTGATACAGGTAATGCAGTTTGGCAGGATTGATGGTAATGCCTACATCCTGGACTTCCAGTATCCATTCTCTGCTGTGCAGGCTTTTGCAGTGGCTTTAGCGAATGTCACTCAACGCCTCAAATGAGATGTCCCCTCCCTACTTCCCCTGTGGTGTTTGATTGCAATCTGTTAAAGGGACACAGTTGTCTTATTAGATATTAATAAACTTGGGAGAGAAGAGTAAAACCAGCCATGGTCATATAGAGATACAGACACGCTGCGCTACACAGCGTGTACACACAATGCTGACACTAGAGTTGGTGCAATAAGCATTGGCTGCATTTGCCAAGGATCCCCTCAGATTTACTGCATTTGGTGGTCAGCGGCACCATGCAATGCATGTAAAGCCGAAAAGCTGAGCTTTGGTGATCACCATGCAAACAAATGCTGCTTTAGCTAGACGAAGCTTATCGACATGATAATTGATCAGTTAACTGAGAGAGGTGCAGGTGCAGTTTTCAAAAGAAGCAGCAGTAATACTTGAAAACCACACTCTGGAGGTCAAAGTTATTTTTCCAGAGCACACAGGTACTACTGGGCACTGAAATCCATTGCTGTACAAACTTTCAGTGAAACTGTTACAACTTTATTATAATGCTTTTACTTTTAGGATTTTATTAAATAACTAAACATGGTCAAGGGTAGGATAGTTTTTTGTTATTGCTCTGTACCATTCCTTTTGTTACTGTCTCAGTCGGTCTTGACTGAGAGTCTTTGATATATGCATCATTTAGGAGCACTATTAATAGTTCACACTTTTCACTGTTGTGAAAGGTGTGACTGTTAGAAACTTGGGAAAGTCAGGCAGTAATTATAGCTGAGGGGAACTGCAGCTGTTCCCACATGGTTTCCTGTGATTTTGAAGGACGAACTCTGCTACACAGATTAATTTATATGTACATTTTTTGTTTATCTATTCAAATATGAATTTTACATTGTTGTCCTTGTTTGTGAAACACAATCTTCATATCCCATCAACATAGATTTCACCTTACCTGCTCTATTTGGGAGAAATGTGGATGAATTTGTGTAGTCTGGAATATTCAGGTGGGAGTGATGTACAGAATAGCTTTGACTGACATATCGTGTACTTAGTGAAATATCTACATATGGTGACATGGGTGTAAAAGAAGTCGCCAAGACCTGCATTGAACAACTTGACCCCTGGCATGAAGTGATTTGTCACCTGATGTCACTTCTGTGAAGTGAGTGTGTAGTTGGGGGTGCTGTCCCTGCTGTTAAAGAACACACAAAACATGTAAGCAAGGTACAGGAAATATTTTTGTATATTTCATTGATGCCATTTCATAGTCTTTTCAGAAGTCATGTAAATACATATCAGCCATATGTAAATGTAAAGAGACTTGGGTGACTTTGACAGATGCCTGTTTACACCTGTCTCCACTGTGCTTTAAGCATAACTTCAGCTGTGGAGCTAAGCTAACGTACCACACACACAAAAAAAAAGGTTCAGCTGAAATCATTCTCACTGAATCTTTGAAGTCAGAACTCCAATGAAGGATGAAGCTTTCGAAATCTGTTGATTTCATAAGCTGACACTCAGTTGTGGAAATATGTTTGTTTTCTTTTGTTTTTCTTTCAAGCATTAAAGCTTATGTTCACATTTAATTAAGGACTGAGCAGTGCTGGATGATAGGAGCATGGGCAGAGATAAATTATTAGACACATTGCTGATATCTGTAGTAGGGTTTACTTGTATAAGATGATAATAAAAATAACTAAAAAGGCAGTAATATTTAATAATGTTAAATAGGTGTGATTAAGGTTACATCAAATATTTGTGCCAAATGATATGTTTAAGATTTACATTTGAAATAAATGAACCTAGGGGGAAGTGTAACTCAATTCTAGGTAAAAAAGCAAAACAACTTTTGACCAGCTCTGTTATGGTCTGTGAATTGATGAGATTATTATGTGCTTTAGTGTGATCTTTCTATATCACAACAGGATGTGTATCAGAGGCAAAATGGGGATTGAAAAAGAATTTCAATAACAATCTTTAAAAAATGAAATGAAAAGCATGTCGTAAAGAAAATGCCCATTTTTGTGTTAGTGCAATATTTTCTTAGAGTAAACTTTGTCATAACTTTTGATCACAGTTTCTTACCGTTCTTTAGGTCCAGCATTTTGTTGCTGGTCTGTACATTTTATTTATAAGGTTATTTCCTAAAGGATCTAGTATCTATACATTTTGTATATTGTGGATTTTTTTCTGAACATTTCTTTGTGTTGATACGTTTGTTGCAAGTCACAAGTGTAGCCCAAATTGTGAGATGGGAATATGGGTTGGGTTGGGAGGGGGTTGGGCAATTTTTCTGTGTTTCGTGAAGTTTGCATTGGATGGAAAAGATATGAATGAGTAAGTGCCCAGTTTAGTGTAGTTGGTAGACTAGTTGTGTAACTGTCAAGTCAAGGTGTGTCTGTATTCAACTGTGAAGTCTACCAATCCCATCAGTGTTAAATCGGTTATCTTCAAACGTGTGTGGGTATGTGTGTGTGTTCATGACTTCTCACGCATACATACAACCACATTGTTCACATAAGTTCACAAGTGTAAGGCACTGAGTTCATGTTCAGACTTGCCTATGAACTTAGGTCAAGGATTCACTTTAATCTGATTTAATGAGACGACCTGTTGTAGATATTGTAGGATTTGCCTTTTCTTTAGAAAAGATATGTGCTTTGTATTTGTAGATTTAAATGACAAAAACACTTGAAAAAAATGTCTGATTTGGTGACTGAATGTTTATAGTGAATGGATAGTTAGGCATGCCATGTAAATTATTTTATAACTGTATATGTCACGCATCTTTTGAATAAAACTTCATTGTTTTAGAAAAATACTGGAGCTTGTTTCCTAAATATATTGATATTATTGTTGAGTTCAGAGGTCTGGGTCCAGTTTGTCATAGATGGATAACTGACTTATCTGGATTAGATATGACAGGAACCTACCTATGCAACTATGTTGTCAGAGTTTCTGCAAAAGTGCACATTATTGCTTATTTGCTGGTTTATAACAAATAGCTGAGCATAAATATAGTAATTTTTACATTCAGCTGGCTTGTTTAACTAAAGATAAATAAAATGTTGAAAGTAACTTTATGCAGGTTCCACAAATCAATTCAAATACCTAAATCGTAGAATTAAAAGGTTTATTTTTGAATGATATTAGCATATTAACCTGAATTAGCTAGTGGACTGGAGTTTACACATACAAGCTCCTCTGGAGTATCAAACAGCAAACGTAATGACTTGTCATAGCAGAAAATACACAGGGATAATCAAAAGGTTCAACATTAGCTTTTTATTGGCTCTGTCTACCTCTGCATATAACTGTGTCATCATTAACCCTGTAAATGGTGGTATTAAATTTAGATATAAGCCCACATCTGAAATTTGTAAAATAAAATAAATCCATTACAGTTGTTTCTAATATTATTACATTATTATTAGTTACATGTAGTCATGGTTATTTTTTATACACCCACACATGAACCGTGCTCTATGCTGTCATTAGAGGGGCTGTCTGTCTCTGTCCGTGGTGCTGAACTCATCATGTGACCTTGTTACCGCCCCCTCCTCTTTTTTTTTTTTTTTTTAATGCTTTTTGCTTTCTTTCAACCGACACAAACAAAACAGCTTCGGCTGCACTTTCAATTAAACGACGGAACAATACAGACACATCATTTCGCTTTTGTGTGTAAAGGCCGCGGATTGTTTCCCCCATCGCCATTTTCAGCCGCCAGACGGCTCGGTGTAACAATGGACACAGACTACTCGTCCGGCTTGGAAAACCCACTGTACAGCGAGCTGAAATACTTCTGTAGGAAGATCCAGGAGGCCTACAACGAGCTGAAGGAGGATCTGACTCCTTATCGGGATGACAGATTTTACAGGTGTGTGTTACCAAAATGTAAAATCCATTATTTTGCTTCGTTGTGTATCCATATGTCATAAGAGCCTGGTGTGTTATGGTGGCAAATGCAACGTGTAAATATGCATAGGCCTACACACACATATACATATATATGTATGTATGTATACTCAATTATTGTTTCATATTTTGTTTCTTTATGTCATAGATTAAACTAAATGGTCCTTAATAAATAGAATAATACAAGACAATACCACAGGTATTAGGGAAAACAGGACAGCTATAGTGTCACTTAGCATTACCTGATACATATTCTCAATATTTAACGTTTTATGATTTTCTTAGACGCAGAGGCCTTATTCCCATCAAAGTCAACAAGTGTTCTCTTGGGGATGGAGATCTAACCAAACTTCAGCATCTAATGGTCGCTTCACACCGTATTCCTACTTGAAAATATAAATTATGTCTTTCAAATGGTGTGAAATAAAATGGTACCGACTAAATAGGTAATCAGAAATTAAAAGTCCTTGTCGACGGGCGACGTCAACATGCTACGCATGCGCGAAACTTCTGTTCACGCAGACGACCTTCTCCTTTTAGACGTGTTCAAGCATGGAGGGATTACTGCATGAGAAAACGATCACCTGCAAAATGATGTTATGCTGCAGCTTTGTAGCTTTATCCACAAGGTTTTGCTGTCATTTATAATAAATTTAGCATCTTAAAGCAGAACAAGACAAAGGTTCATGTTGATTCATGTTGATTCAGGAGAAAATGACGACCAAAACAGAAAAGAGACAGAATGGTCACAGACACAAAAATGATCACAAACAAGTTGAGCACAGTCAGAAAATTACAACAAAGAGACATAAAATGGCCACAATAAGACACACAATGACCACAAACAGACATGACAAAACAGGTGCAAATATATAAAATAGATAGAAAATGACATCAAGGAGATATAACTGCAAATAGATGCAAAAAACTAAAAAACAGAAAATAAAAACATACAAAATGACTTTCAACACACAAAACAAATAAAGAGACGTTTTCTGTTTCTTACATTCTGTGCGTCTTGCTCAAATATAGCAGAAATAAGGGGCTTTTGTCTCCTCTCCAGGGGCTCGTTCAGTCTTTAAAGCTCATTGACTGTTGGCTAATTACAATAACGTTCTAGTCTCAAACAAAAAAATAGGTTCATGATACGTATATCACAGGTTCAACCATGTAACCTTATCTAAAGAAGGAACAGGAGGTAGGACGCAGTGATTCCTCCTACTTCGTTCCCTACGCCCTTAGATAAGCGCCCTTTTACTCCCTCTGGCGTAACGTGGTTTGGCCCCTCCCACTCGATGACGTCGCGTTCCAGTTGTCGCAGGCTGTTGTTCGTACACGGATGTGGACGCGCGGCGAAAATTTAACGTTTTTACTCGCCACCGAGTCCGCAAACTGGGAGAAATGGAGCTGTAAGTGTGACACGGATACACTCGAGAGGTGTTACTGGTGTGTAAATTTGTGAGAACAAGTGTTGAAAGCACTGTTCTTCCCTTCATTGCCATCTGTTTCTGATAGCATAAAGTAGCACGAATGCTACCAGTGCTGACATAACCGCACCTGTACCACAACTTTAACCATAAAATAAATATTAGCTACCACGTTTTGTTTGTTCTACGTTTTTCCTGTAGCGGTGTGTGTTAACCCTAACAACTGTCTCCCTGTGATAGACTAGCCCCCATGCGGCTCTACACCTTGTCTAAAAGACATTTTGTCTTGGTCTTCGTGGTGTTCCTGGTCTGCTTCGGCCTCACAGTCTTCATTGGGATCGCAGGTATGTCTGATAAACGACTGACTAAAGCTGGGTGTTGATCAAGAGTCATAAAACACAGACATTAGGTTTCAGATGCAGAGAATGTGAGTGAGCCATATTGACTGGTTATCAGTTATCAATAACTGAATAACAGAGGAACATGAACTATTTTGACCACGTCTTTGTGGATTGTGCAGTGGATCACTGGGATGCACACATTTGG
>JAUBNQ010000016.1:11812491-11822595 GCA_032353495.1 Ctenopoma kingsleyae | reverse complement strand
GGGGGGGGGGGGAATAATGTCAACTGTCAAAACAGCTGACACTGATTAACAACCCCCTCTGCTACTGAACTGACCAGATCAATATCCTAGAAGTTTAAATGACTTTATACTATACTAGACTTGATTAAAGGTGTTCCTTTTCAATATTTTTGAGCAGTGTATTTAACAAATTTCATAATGGACCCCATTAAAAGACAACACAAATTATGCAAACATAAAGTAATCCGCTGTTAAACCGAGAAGCAAGGTGCGATTCTTTAGTATTTTTACATTAATGTTACAAAAATGAGCAGTATTACCATTTCAATCTCCATTTAAAACATTGCAAACAATTTCCAAAGAACAAACTCTTTAAATAGGAAAAGTCCAAGGAGAGAGATATTTGAAAACGTTGAATGTTATTTCTGCGTGATGGGGAATGAATTCTGGTCCATTAATTCACCAACTCTTTCCTGTAGTATGTGAACCACCTCTGCCAGGATGAAAACGTGTGTGTCGTCAAGGTCCTTGAGGATGAACTTCTTTCCCAAGGCCATTGTTTCGTCCAGGTAGAGGAGGAACTGTTTCATGGCAGGATCACTGGTCCATTGAGCAGAGAGAGGGGAAAAAGCAAAGGAAAGTCGATCAGATTATGTAATTTGTGTAATTTTATCAGCTCAACTTGATTAGGATACAAAGATGGTACAGGTTTACAGCTTTCCTTACCATTCAACAAGTACTCCTTTGTGTACGTTGACCATATTGACAGTTGTTGAGAAATCGAGGCCAGCTGAAATGCTCAAAACCTGCAGCACAGTCGACAGAATTTACTTCCCTGGACGTTAGGTCTGAGCACTAACATGGCGATGGGTAAACTCAGGACAGTAAATATGAATAGAGCAACGTAACACAAAAGAGAAAGGTGGTTATTTTTGGGTCTATGTCGTTTTGATATTGATATTCTTAACAAGTTAACGTCGCTTCACAAAACGTAATCAGTTTAATGTTTGAACAGCACATTATCTTACCTATGATTTGAGTAACATTATTAGCTTAGCTTGCTAGCACTAACGTTAATGTCAAGTCAACACAACAAACGCTTTTAAATGCACACAATACTAACAAATTGAGAAGATGCTGACTTTTACAGACCTGGTAACTATTGTTTCCGTTGTGTGCCGACGTTACAAAGCATTGTGGGATATGGTGGGGGGGAGGAGGGGCAGGGGGCAAATGATGGTGTCTGACGAGGGACACTCTTAACTGAGGAAAAAAACATGCGATTAACGTCGTTCTTATTGACACACCCACTATAGAAAATTATTTTCCCTGATTCTAAAATGTTGCATGTGGTGCCGATTAATTCAGTTCAGTAATTAGTAATGTATTTGCCAAAAAAAAACACTGATATAGAAGTGGGAAATAAAGAGGATAAAATCCCCTAGTATGGTGTATGTATTTTTATATACTGATATCACAAAATAACAAAATTTCTGAAAAATATATTGTGAAACTAAGTAGGTAGAATAGCCAAACTGCAATGTCTGTAATCTACACTGTCACATTGATGCAAAAAAAAATTCTATACAGGAAAGCTGTCCTACTCATTAGATACTAAGGCTGTTCACACTGTGGTAATCATACTGTAAAATAAATACATTCAGGGATGAGATATACATTGGAAAACAGTTTTAAAATGAAAGTGAAGTAGCGCAACAAAGTGCATAGACAAGTTAAATTAATCCTCCAAATGTATGTGTTTACTTAATGTCAGCATTGCTAATGGCAACCTAGAGTATAAACACCTGGAGATTTAAAAAACAATCCTACCTGAATGAATAAAGAAAGCAACCTGAATGAACATGAGTAGTATTAATACAGGTCCATTTGAGGTACAGTAAGGCTCAGGAATTAATATATTTTGGCACACAATATGACTATCATACTGTAGGTATAGTTAAATACATAAATATACAAAAAATAAAATG
This sequence comes from Ctenopoma kingsleyae, assembly GCA_032353495.1. Classification (NCBI taxonomy): domain Eukaryota; kingdom Metazoa; phylum Chordata; class Actinopteri; order Anabantiformes; family Anabantidae; genus Ctenopoma; species Ctenopoma kingsleyae. The sequence continues at coordinate 11,820,628 of JAUBNQ010000016.1, read as the reverse complement.
TTAAATCATTATTCCGGTCAAAAATACTGAAGCGCAAGAGTGGCAATAATAGGTCAGTGCATGTTTAAGTAATGTATTAGGCTGCTAAGTCTCAGGTACAATTTAAATGCCAGAATAAACAAAACAAAATTTACATGTGTTCATTATCTGTAAACACAGTAATCATGATTTTTTTTTTATTAATCTGACTTACTGCTGAGAGATTTTTATCACAAAAAACACTTATTCAATGTGTAAAATGATCATAAATCATCTAATTATACTATGATCAAATTAATCGGTGTTTATGTAATTGTGCAACAAGGAGAGGCAAATATGTTTTCATTTGGCGTTATAGGTGACAGTGCTCTCCCTTATTTCAAGTATACGGTAGGTTTAATCAGTATGTTTGTGTTCATATATTTCAGTCAGTGGCTGATGTAGCTCTGCAGTGCTTCCTGGATGAACTGGAGGCTGCGTTTGTACAGGAATGAGTCCTTCTTCTCTGGCTTGCAGATGTTCAGATGATCCACATCCACCTCGATGAGTTCCCCAATGCCAAGATCTGAAACCAAATCAAGGCAGGTTCATGCATTCATACTTAAGCTATATAGCACTTTGTCCCAAATGAATTAATTTCACTTACTTGCTGACTGTGTTGGTACCACCAGTATTTTGATCATGGGACCAATGTTTGTTGGTAATGTCTCTGCAAAGCTCAGCACCTTGAATTCTTTTTCTTTGGCCATGTTGAGGAAGTTTTCATTCAGGTTACGCAGTGCTGGTGAATCTTAAGTACAGACAACTCGCTGTAGATATTTAGCAATTTCTACAAAACAACAAGTGGATCTCAGAGTTCATTGACTTACCTTTGCAAAGTTCTTGGACTTCTATTGAGGGAAAGAGGAGATATCTGACACTGACTGAGTATTCGGCCATAGAAGTGCCACGGTGAGGAACACTATAGAACATAATACCCTTCGTGTTCTTTAATAGCCCATGCATATCTGGGTCGTCTGAGGCATCCAGCAGCATTTTCTTGACAAGTAGTCCTGACCAAAAATACAAACGCAAGTGAATACAGACATTCAGTGAACCTTTATAGTAGACATAAATAATCACGTATAGGTGAAGGTGTGAAAGGACGCCAAGCCAATTGTTGCCAAGTTGCATTCTAAAGATTTGTGTAGAAATTGGTGTAAAAATGCTTCTGGAAAAAAAAGGGGAAAAAATACCTCCCATACTGTGGGCTACCCAGATCACAGGCCTCTCTCCAACACCTGCTAGCTTTAACTTCTTTAGCAGCTCTTGACTTCTGTAGGCCAACGACTTTCTGGAGAGACAAGGCAAATAATGAATTGATGTTTCACTCATCAATAGCCTGTTAATATTGTGGTATTTGAGGGCAATGAAACATTTCATTTTACTATAACTGTAAGTAATAGCTTTGTTAATCAAAATTGGTACAGTCTTGTACATGCACAGCCTTATAGTATCTAATACTGAAACACCAGTGGACATTTAAAAAACTGCAGATTCTTCACCTCTGATTCTCAGCAGGACATTTGGCCATCCAGTCACTGAGGTGACTGTCATACTCCACTGATAGTACTCTCAGATTTGGACAATCAGCAGCCAACCATGACTGTCAATAAAAGATACACAATGAGAGTAACAACACTGAGAGATACTTAACTTCCTCAATATTAATAAAGACTTCACTGAGTAAACAAAACAACACTGAGTTTCTCTTAGATGGAAAGACACTTATGGTGTGCCATAGCACTCAACAGTAATTAGAGGAGTTAGGTGGAATTCTTACCTTTGGCCAGCACTCTGTGTAGTCGTCCTTGCTTTCTTCCTCTTTCCCTTCCTCTAATACATTTCGGTCCTTCTGTCTCCATGTTTTAAAAGCTGCCCCTAGAATCCCATGGATGAACAGCACATCTGCTTTGATTGGCTGGCTGGATATAGAACATTGTAAAAGGTAAGTGTAGGATTATGTATAAAATAAAACAAATTAGAAACATTTCGTGACAATAGAATTCATTGTTTTCCTACTTGCCACGTGTTTGTGGGTGGAGGATGTAAATGCCATCTTGGTATTTCTCTTCCACTGTCTCCCTGTCGAGATTGGCCAGAGCACGAGCTGCATGGGACGCCTGCATGACATGAGGGGACTGCATCATCTCAGCTAGGACTGATATCCAACCTGAAGGTGCAATACAGGTAAAACAAAAGGAGAAAAAAAAGATTGGCTCCAGAAGAAAACAAACATACAAACATGAATACAGCAAATTATGTCTGGGTTGGCAACATTCAAAAATACTGTTGAGATCTGAATAATGGAGGGAATTATGAAGTATTTTTAATATTGTGAATATGTAACCTGTAGATGAAATGGGGACATGCAAAAATAGGCTTTAGCTCTTTCTTTTAACAACATCAGTACACTGAGGATACACTCTGCACATAAGCAGAACCTCTATGCAATAATCTGAAGAGTTACAGACTTACCAGACTGTGCTATGGCCTGGTGAACACTTTCATTGAGTGCCAAATTTCCTATTATACGAACAATGTTCCTCTGAATCTTCAGAGAGTTTCTTCGGATCTGATAAACCCTTTGAAGGAGCTGTAGACCCCCATTTGCAACAATATGGTCACAGTGGCTCCTGACCTGCAGGCAAGAAGTATGTTTCAGTAAGGTCGCTTTCACACCTACAGGCTTTAGTCCGTTTGAATTGAAATCGAGTTCATTTCCCCTCTTGGTGCGGTTCATTTCCCCTCTTGGTGCGGTTCGTTTGGTCTGGTGTGAACACAGTAATCACACTAGGGTGCACACCAAAACAACTGCACCGAGACCCCCAAAAACAGGTGGTCTTGATCCGAATCAAAAGCGAACTCTGGTGTGGTCCGCCTGGTGAGAAAGTGTACCGAACCAAAACAGGACAAACACTATGAATTGCATTATCTGAGGACATTAAACCATGTGTAGACTTTAATTTATTTCGTCAGAACACCAAAAACATGCTGCAGGATGAATCGTGGACAAACGTGAGAAGGTGCAGTGTCTCACAGACATCTGGTCGGATGAATGTGCAAGTGATTTAACGTGATAAACAATCGCCGCGAGGACGACCCACACACGTTAATATTCATCATGTAATTGTCTTCTATGTCATAGAAATATACAACGGTCCACGACACAGGATCTACTTCCTTTATTTACTTTTGTTGCTCCCACGGCAGACACATCTGACCAATAAGTGTAGAGAGAATTCTCACAGCACTCACCAACTGATTCGGACCAAAGCAAACGTACTAAGTACTAACTCCCTCCCAGGAGTTATTCCAGCTCACTGTTCATGTATGGTCTCAATTCACAGACGAGTTAATAAAGTAATAGATGTTTCAGTTGAAAAATATACCAAAACAATATAACCAATGTATTGAAGTTAAAGCACTACACATACATACATAGGATACAAGAGTCCTATCAATCATGAAACCATTGAAAGAATCTATTGAATTAACTGAACTAAAACATAGAGGTGATTTTCCTTTGAAATCAGCTTTGACGTGAGCTACTTCTAAATTCTGAGAAAAGAGGAACAAGATGTGCTGTGATGATGTATAATGGCCATCATTACCTTTGAGTGCTGTACCAGTGCCTGTAGACAGAAGGACTCCACATTCTCTGAGGGCACAGAGGTGAGGCTCTGGGCGTAGGGGAGCCCATTGCCGCCAAAACACCAAAGACCACCCTGCAATGTAGAAGAGCACAAGCATATGGAGTTTTGAGGGCATACAAGAGATTGTAGTTCGCCTGTTATGTTTTGTAAGCATACATATGATTAGTTGTTGTACACATTATTACCCGTTGTGCTGCCATTGACTGAGTGCTCTCTCTGAGGGCCAGTGAGGTGAAGTACTGAACACATTTGTCTACCTCAGACAGAGGCAGAGATGCCAGCAGCTGTCTGAGTCCATCTTCTGCCGACAAACCCTGTGAAGATGGTAACATATCATGTATATAGTACATGTGTGAGGTAACGCTGAAGAAAAGGATGAATAGGCACATCTAATGTAATTGTTTTCAGATTTTTTTTGAGGATACATACATCGTCCAGGTCAGGTAGTGGAGGTGGGGGCAGGAAGAATCGCAGATCTAACTGTTGAGTCCGAGCCAGACCCACTGCTGTTCTCTGGTCTATAACCTGAGCTGCTGTCTGGTACTGGTAGTCTGCAATATCAAGAAAAAGTGACCTAATCTCCTCTTATTTACCTTATTGTATATAAATAATACGATATTCAAATGATTTTGTGTATTTTACCATGCCAATGGTGGTTGTCTGCGAGCTCCTGTACAGCCTGTAGTCTGGTGGCTTTATCAGTTGACTGTGTTCTCTTCAGCAAAACCCATAATGCCACTTCATGTGGGTCTGCATCTACGTGGCTGAAATGCTCTAAGACACACAAATACAGACCAAGCTTTAGAGAACAAAGAGTTAACATGTGCCACAAATATCTCCACAGGTACTGTGAAACTGTATTCAAACTCTATCAGACTAACTACCAGGATCTAAAATACTGTCCTCAGATTGATTCAACAGCTAGGAAGGTACAAACCTTGTTTCATCCATTTGGCAGCTATTTATTTTTAAAAGGTCAAAAGTGAATTTATTAGATGTTGTACTGCTATATCATATTATAAATAAGCTGTTGTTGTAAGCTATACATTGTGATATAATTTACAGATCTGTCCATTTACAATAAAAGTCATGAGTGATTAGTACAGATTTAACAGGAACAAAACCATCAGCTTAACTTACTACAGTTAACTTCACATAATGCAAATTGATGCACAAACTACAGTATGTGACATTCAGAAACAGGATTTCCATGTCCACGGCAGGTGTTTCCTATTGTCTTCATGCATACAAACCATTTTAAAAATACAGAAATGGGATCTGAAATTAAATATTTATGCTTCTATTATCAATAACTTCTGCTTTCTAATTGAAGAAGCCTTGGGGGAAGTACTACAGTTTCCCAATGTGCCATTTTAGCATGAGCCGTTTAGTTAACTGGTATAAAGGAGACTTTTTTTTTTCATTTCTCACCATCTAGTGATTCCAGCAAAAGCCTAGAAGATATTTCCATAAACCTTCGTGCTGCCTTATGAAGTTCCTTCCTTGCTTTGTATGTAAGTCCTGAAACAGATACATAGTGAGAAAAATAAATACCACAACCTTTTAAAAATTTGAATTACTTTTTTACAAAAACGCACCAAGATAATGGAAATTGTTACTCTAGTAATGTTTGCTGTGGAAAAGTAATTGCCTCCTTGCTCCTTTCCTTTTTTTTTGCATATTTGTCACACTTAAATGATTCAGATCATCAAACTAATTTCAATATCACACAAAGAAAACCCAAGTAAACAGAAAATGTTGTTTTTAAATTACGATTATGATTTATTAAGTGAAAACATGTCCAAACCTGCCTGGCCCTGAAAGTAACTTGGGTTATGCAGCAGGACAATGATCCGATACACACCAGCAAGTCCACCTCTGAATGGGTAAAAAAACAAACAGCGATGTGAAAGACTCATTGCCTTTCGTAAACGCTTGATTGCAGTTGTTGCTGCCAAGTGTGACACAATCATTTATTAGGTTTAGGGGGAAATTACTTTTTCCACATAGGGTCAGGCAGGTTTGGACAGCTTTCTTTTCTTGAAATCATCATTTAAAAACTTCATTTTGTATTTACTCAGGTTATCTTTGCATATTTAGCTTAATATTACACAAACAAATAAAAATTCCTTGAAGGGGGCAAATACAAGCCTACACAGCACCATAGGTTGTTTGTGAGTATTTCCATTAAACCAGTGAACCTTGACTTATGGACGTGGAGATCAGTGAACAGACAGACCAACACATACAAACAGGAAAGATAGCAGAGAGTGGAAGGAAGGGAAGAGAGGAAGTTATGATAACAGATGTCTCAGAACACCTTGGCATGGCAAGATTGGTACAAATATGTGCTCAATCAAGAAATAAATCAAGCCACTCAGCATATTTGCCAGATCCAGCTGGATCGGGGAAGCAGGGCAAATGTCCAAAAACTGTGCATATAAACAAAATGGAAATCTCATATTGTTGATCCTTTAAGTTTTGTAGGATGTTTTAAAAAGGGACACAATGGAATTCATGTGAGGTCCACTTTGGCCACAAAGTTTTGATAAATACCTGCAGTAAGGTTCTCCTTTTCATCTGACGGTGTGGCTCTGAGATAAATGTAAGACTTGTACTTCTCTTGAAGAATAGCACTAGTGTCAATTGTCACAGCCTTGTCCAATGCTACTACCTCATAAGTAATAAAAAGACAGCCACTGTAGGAAGATGATAGATAACCTGTTACCCAGTCATTTTAATTCACACAAAACACAAAAATCAGAAATTGTCGATTAAAGAGTCAAAACTGTAAATCATGCAAATACCATAACTTACCCCAAGACAACCGCGCAGGTTACTCTAGCAACCTTTCCTAAATTTCGTAAGAGAAGAAATCAATATTTAAAAAAGGCTGTAAAAATGTCAAGAAGGCGTCAACCCATGTATCTCAGATCAGTTTGTTACTTTAGATAACCGACAAGGCTGGTACGATTTGAACAAGGTAATTCTGCAATAAGGTGTGTGTGCACTGACTTTCTATCCAGCTATCCAATAACTTACTTAAATCCTTCCATTGGAGAATTTTCTTCATCTCAGAGGAGCCAACTGTGCTCAGTCTCCGACAGCGAATCAAACGTAGCGCTGCAGCAGACATCCTTCACCTGCAAGTCCACAGTATGTCGAGGCCAAGTTACGTTAATCAGACCACTAAAAAAGACGGAACATTTATTCCAACCTCTAACAATTTCACACTAGTTACTTAGAAAGCAGTACCAGAGCTAATGTAAAACACGAATGTAACTGTTACCCTTAAGCTACTACGTTACTTTGTCGATCAAACTACAAGGCTCAAATAGTCAAACAAGAGACATTGCCAACGTTTAACCATTTTCTTTTAATGCAAACTAAAGTCAAGTTATTATTGTAAGGCATCAGCTCATTCCCAAGACCTTTAGCGAGGACTGGGTACCATAGCTCTTTAACTTTGTAGGTATAAGCCAGTTGCATTTTTACTAAAGATTTATGTTACATCAGAACAACTTTTGTGATGCTCATAACGCCAACTGTAAAATAAACACCAGCAGTTAAGCTATGTTAGCTAATGCTAGTACGAACTTACTAAGATTGGCTAACGTGTCGGCTTCCGGTGACAGTTGACAGTTTTAGTTAATCTTTTCATGTTGATTCATATTCATTGTTGAACAATGACAATACCTTATGTATCGCCTAACAACTTTTATAAGGACTACCAAAGTAAATATTCTCCGCGGCCGGTGAACATCATAAACATAACGTAAACCTGTCTCACAAATAACACGTCATCTAATGCGACCACAAAGTTATAAACGAAAGCTCCATACGTATTAAAACCAGAGGTGGTAGAAGTACACAAACTCACTAGTAAAGGAAAAGTGCAAGTAAATATCAGTATTGAATTTGGTTGATAACATAAATGTACAAATCTAGTCCAGATTTGTTTGACAGACTTTCAAAGATGAAAATTAAGAGTTAGAGATACTTAGTGCAGAACAAAAACGGCACAGCTGATGAAGGTGGAGCTGATTCTAACTATTTTATGTACTTACAAATAGGTAATCCATAATTTTAGATATTAATTTATTAGTTATTTATACTTTTCATAACAAGATAAATCTTCATAAAATAACTGGTAGCTGAAGTTGTCAAATACAGTTAGTGGAGTAAAAGTACAATATTTGGCTCTGAAATGTAGTGGTATAATAGTGTACACTAGTGTGTAGTGTAATGGTGTACATAGTAATATCACAGTATTTATGACTCTTACACTCGCTGCTAATTGTATATTGTAAAATTCTTTGTATTACACTTTGTATTTATGACTTTGTTTTATATTCTACTAAAATTAGAACAGTTTTTCATTGTTCCTGCAACAGTGACAATAATTATCTCTTATCTTATCTTAACATAAAATTCATATACTCCAGTAAAGACTAAAACCTCGC
>JAUBNQ010000016.1:11799911-11812391 GCA_032353495.1 Ctenopoma kingsleyae | reverse complement strand
GTGATGATGTTCACAGAAAGAAGTGTTGATGCAGGTGATACAGGCTGATTGACACTCGTGTATAAGATTGCAATATATTGCACTATATCCCTATTTTGTCCAGTATGCAATGCAAAACAAAACACAGGGGAGAACAGTATAAATATGGCCAACATTTGTGTAGCACAGTCAACAAAAAATGTCAAAGTAGTTTTTATTTGGATGACTGCTGTATTGTTTTGCAGTATTTTTTGCAGGTGTTCGTGTTATTAGTTCCATGTGTTAGGCCAGATGAGGTCACTGATTTGTTTAAGCTTTGTATGGAAAAGTCAGTTGTCAGGGGTTTGATTCTTGCTTTTATTGTATTAACTTTCAAAGTTAAGTACATTTCATTTCAAACATTCATAATATACCAAGATCTCTTAACTAATGCCCTCTTTTCTGTGTCTATCTCTGTCATGCACACATGTACTATAAACTGTAGAAGTTTGAATGCCACAGACACTCATAACCACAGCTTTGTAAAAAAAATCTGTGTGGCAGCCATTACGACATCAATGGAGTTTACAGCTGTCTTCAGCTGTGGTTACCAAGGTTCGCATACATCTGACCATGCTATCAAAACTAATCTTCCTTTGGCATACAGACACACAACCATTGAATTTGTTTTGTACAGTTATTAGATGATCAACAGGGACAAAGTAGAAGTCTTTCCTTGCATAATGAATGCTCAGCCAAGAGCATTTATTTGTAGATTTCTACATATATTGTACATACATACATACATGTGCCTCAATCACCATTAAATATGGACTGCTGTTATTCAAGATAAATAATTACTGTTCATATAGTAAGCAGTCATTTCCACATTGCTGAAGGTGTCAAATGACTGTTTGTATTGAATGATGAATGGCAAGTGTGCTTATGTGGACACCAAATGTATATCAATGAACCAAAAGACAAAACTGTTTTAGGGTATTATTGTTTCAAGCAGGCCACACAATTGGCCCTGACTTTCTTGTTTGTAACATCTGGTCATTTAATTCAGTTGAGGTTTATTCCAGTATCATTTGTAAATCCATTTACAACTCTGGGCTCATTCACTTTGCGTCAGCATGGTGCTATCACTCCTCAGGTGCACGTTTCCTGATAAGCTCTAATAATGCTCTCATAAGCTGGAGGTGGTGTCTGTGTAACATGGAACCCCCTCAGGCCGTTGTTCCCCCAGAATGACTCTGGTCTGGAAGGGGTAGCCGCTGAATTAGCTGATCCTGTTGATGTGGTCAGAGTTGGTGTGCGAGGCAGCGTGGTCTGGCTTCCCTCCTCTGCCTCCCTTGCAATCTGGCTGCACTGAAGTAGAGGGTGGAAAGTGGAGGCCCTGAAACTGGATTTGTGCCCCAGTGGGTCAAGGTGATCTGGGGAGGAAGTCTGGCGGTGGAAGCTAAAGGCGGCGCTGACCAAACTGTTGTTGCTGCGTCGGTCATAGCTGCTGTTGCGATTAAAGCCTGTACGAGTGCGAGAAGAAATGCGTGATTGACGAGGTGTGGGACGGGTGATGTTGGCGGAGCCTGCTCTACGTCTCGACATCCAGGTCAAAATCACATAAACCAGGGCCCCCAAGACCAGGCCCACCGTGATGGACACACAAAAAGCTATGATCAGAGGGACTGTGAAGGAAGAAACACATCAGACAGGACATTTTATGGTCTGTGCTGCAGTATGATCAGTATTTCATAATCACCCTTCAAATCCTTTTCACTCTTAAGGAAAGACAGGAGTAATAATTGTTATCTACATGCAATACATTAAATGCACTTTTTCCATTTCCCCTGGGAATGGAAAAAAATGTAATTAGAATTTATGGCTCTACCAAGATTACACAAACCATATGTTTATAACAACTGGAGGATAGCCAACAGTGTTTTGTAAGATGGTGTTGGTTGACAAAATAATAATAGGCTTTCATTTTTCATGTTTACCAGAGCTTTTTTACCAAGTTTTTGGATTCAACAGACTCATGCATTTCTTTTGACTTTTGCTCAATGCTTCTTCAAAGTAATATTGCCAAACTAAAGTAAGCGTAGCTGCAAAATAAGCGTAGCTGCTCTATCCTCTCTCCATGAGAGGAGAGAGAATGCAGCAACTAAGAAAAATCCTATTGGACTGCCAGGGAAAACATCAATTTCTTTATAATACAGTTAAGCGTTAAAAAGAACTGAACTTATTTTGCTAACAGCCCATGTTTCCACAGTGTTTTTTTTCTGAAGGGGAAAGCAGACACTGGTCAAAAGTCAGCTGGAAATGACATTTGGGAAAACTGAGAGGAAAACACAAAGAACCCAGATTAGTACCTCATGAATTTTGGACTTGAGTGTTACTATAAACTGCAGATTTCTTTGAATATTCAAATTTTTTTTGATAAGGTAATCTTCAAAAGACGCGAAAACCACATATTTTAACAACTCCAGAGGTGATTAAAGCTTAAATTCCTGAGAGAACAACAGTGCCAATCAGAGAGACCACATGAAAAAGACCAGTTAAAAGAGAAGGAAAGTTCAAAAAAATCTCACCAGCATCGAAAGACTGAAGAATTTCCAGAATGAGACTTGTGTTGTTTTCAGCCATGACTTTGTTCTGTTAGAGCAGAAGAAGAGAGATTCGGTTTACTCTGTCTTGAACTCTCTTTTCTTCTCCCTTCTTCTCAGTTCTTGCCTTTCCTTTCTTCTTGTGGGTTTTCCTTTCTTTCTGCCTCCTCTCTTTCCTGTTCTCTCTGTTCACTTTCTCCCTGTCTCGTCCCTTGCTCACATTCTCTGTCAGTATGTCTGTCTCCCTCAGAGGGAGAGTCAGCCCAGCGGCAAACTCTGGCAGTCATCGTGTTTATGGAAGTGGAAAACTACACTGTCACATTTCCTGCTTTTCTGCTTGAAATTAGCAACAGGAGTGGCTTATCTATCCCAGGCAGAGATCCTGGAGGTGGGTAGATGGGGTGTTGGTGTAATCACTTCCTCTCCCATCATTTCCTTCATGTTGATTAATGTAAAAGAGTATCACCCGAGTGTGTTAAGATTCAGTCGCTTAAGTTCTCACTACAGGAAAGTCCACCACTCTCACTGATATTTTTATTTGTTTCAGAAATGAAAAGTATTTAGGTCTCCTATTTGTTTTTTCTTTCACCACAGAAACCAGCTATTAGCTGCATCAGCAGGTACAGCCCTTGGTCTGAAATGGGCGTTGAAGCCAAAACCACAGCTGAAATTGATGGTGGCAATACTGTAAGTTCTTTTATACTTAGATGTAATGATAACAAAAAATCTACCACACTAGTACATTGCAGCTTCTGAATTTGTGGATTTTTGCTTGTTCTGTTTTCCAGTCCCTTCTGTTTGTAAGTTCAGGCGTTCCTCAGTGTCTTCCAGGTCAGTGGTGCCTGCACTGGACTTCTGGTTCTTTCTCAGTTGGAGACATCCAGTAAAAACATTGTAGTTTGATAAGATAGAAAAGTACCACACCTGCTATTTCAATGCACCAAAAACTATTTATGGGTTGTTTCTACACACGAAAAATGATAGACTGAATAAAAATGAATATCTTCATGTTGGTCCATCTTCATTTCCACATCTGCAAGTTCACCAATGCAGTCAGAAGGAAGGACGTAAATAATCTAAGATAGACCAGCCCCATCAACTTTGGCACGTCAGTGTTGAGGTTGTCAGATGGTTTATAAAAGTCAACCCATTAACCATATATGAAGACAAACATTTTTTAAATTTTTTTTTAGAAAAAGTCATTGTGAGTGTATTATAGTATATTTAGTGGTTGATAACCTTCAGCCTTCTCACTGGCAAAGAATGAGAAAGAATGTTCAGAGCAAAGCTGGAACTTCCTTTAATTGTTGGCTTTGCTGTAAAACTAACCAGCAAACACCCACCACACTCCATGAAATACTGTACATGGCCACTGTATCCTCTTTAGCTGTAACAGGAGTATAATAGACGGTTCTGTTTGTAGGTGGAAGAGACATTTGTTGAGCTTTATAGCTTAAGTTCATGGCTTTGTCAAAATGTCACTGGGGGAAGTTGCAGTGCACAGTCCTTAATGTCTTAAACAAATTAGCTTTCTGTCAGGAAGAATGTAGGCAGACATGAGGGCTATACCAGTGTTTCCCACATATACACTTAACTTGGGTGGGCCTCCAAGGTATGTTTGGCCACCTATTTAGTTTTAATCTTCCCAAGAGAGCGACACCCACTACCTGCCCGCATTTAGTCATTTTGTACCCATGCCCACACTTCCTACACAATATGAATAATTTTTTTTACCTGTTACAAATTATTTTTGCAAGTGCATGATTCTGGTGGTGCTTGGTGTTTTTTTTTAATGAACTATATCTTCAATCTCATTCTAAACAGTAGCTTACTTCCGTCTGCCATTCCCAAAACCTCTCAGTACAAACTAAAGATACATGAGGAGTGAACCTGTTTTGGTTAGAAAAATTGCAAGGAGGAGTGACACATTCCCTCCTTCACCAGTAGATGGAGAAATACTCCAGGATAACTGACTGCACATCCCAACAGATTCTGAGACTTTTCAGGACACAGTTAAGTCATAAAGTTACTTAATTTTTAACATGCAGATTGCTTGTTTTAACATGTAATACAGTGTGTTTGTAAGGCTACACATGTTGTTTACATACACTGCATCATCCTTCATATATTTTTAGTACAAAACTCATTCCACAGTTTGGATATCATATGTATTGTGCAACTAGTGAGAAATGGTCTGCTGTGACCAGAGGTGGGTAGAGTAGCCAAAAATTGTACTCAAGTAAGAGTAGCGTTACTTCAAAATAATATTATTCAAGTAGAAGTAAAAAGTAGTCATCCAAAAAATTACTCAAGTAAGAATAAAAAAAGTACTTGGTGAAAAGACTACTCAAGTAGTGAGTAACTGATCGTAATGTCTGATATACTTTTTTAAAAAAATGATGTAATCAGACAGACAAAAATATAAAATGATGTGCAAATTCTAGTATTTCAAAATAATAGAATAAACAATGAGTAAAAATAAATGACATCTTTACAAAATAACAAATTAAAGCACAAGAAACACAAATTTGTGACATTTCTCATGTGATTTTTCAGTCACTGTCTGCTACGTCACGTAGCACGTAGACTACGTGTGAGGATATCTGGAAGTTGAGTCCTGGAAACTGGATTACTTTCTTTTTAGGTTGAAACGTTTCACTGTTCATCCAAGTAGCTTCAACCTACCAAAAAAGAAATCCAGTTGCCATGAGTTTGCATTATTGTGCAATAATGATTATAATTTTATTTGACATGTGTGGACTAGATTTTAATGTCTGATCTGAATTCAGACAGACATTTCACAAGGTCTGCTTTGACAATGAGATCACTATTTTGGATTTACCCTTTGCTTAAAAGAACATTTTTAACAATACAGAAAAACTCAATATTTTGTGAAAAATCTTTCAAGTGGTGTAAATGACATCAACAGACTGAGTGATCAATATGTAACTTGATAATTTAGGTGATCGCTTTTATTTTGTTAAAAAACAAAAGTTTTATTTTGAAAGGACTGCACAAGTTGCGGAACATCCACTTTATTCTAAGAAGTAAACAAGGGAGAAACGGTAAAGGAGAAAAAAAACAAGTTGTTAAGTCAGACAAAACTCTGCTAATATTTAGCTTGTTGTGATTTAAATACGGTCCTACATGGTTTTAATTTGTTCTCTAGATTCAGTTCATTCATGAATGTCACAACTCTAGACGTTGTCTCTCTGGTAACGAGTCGAGTGTTGTCTAATGTAGCAGAGCAGTGGCGGATCTAGAAAATTTTACATGGGGGGCAAAGGAGTGGCAAGAGGTCTAGGCAGGGTGGCAATGCGGGAGGCAGACAGTGTTTGATGCAGGGCTGTAACTAAGCTTTCAGTTCAGGGACCTAAGATTATATTTACAATTATATATTTTTGGTGAATTCTTATTTAATTTGAAGGCTGTCAGAGGCTTTTGGACAAACAAGCGATTAGTTTTTACAAGTATGATTTTAAGGACATAAAAGTTGGGGGGGCAGCTGGAGGGTCAAGACTCTACAGCAGGGGGGCAGCTTCCCCCCCTTGCCCCCCTGTAGATCTGCCCCTGTAGCGGAGTAAGAGTAGCATTTCTTCTTCACAAATCTACTCAAGTAAAAGTAAAAAGTAGTAGTAGTGGTGCAGTAAAACTACTCTTAGAAGTAAATTTTTTCAAAATCTTACTTAAGTAAATGGAACAGAGTAAATTCGTTACAAACTCGTTACTACCCACCTCTGGCTGTGACACAATGCAATGATTCAACATCACCACCCACCCACCACTCGATTGGTGGATGACCACTCACACAAAGACTTGATAAGAGTCAATACTTGATTGAATGGCTTATTTACAGACAGAAATAAAATAGTTTCAGAACAGTACTTATCTCTTTGGCATTATGCTGATTTTGACTTGCAGGTACAACAAACTTTCTAATGAGATTTTAGCAAAAATGAAATGGAGTACCACACTTATTGTCTTGATCTCTGCCTGTGCAGTATTTAGATAAGAAAATGTATCCTGATGGAAAAGGGTCTGACTGTTACAGGAAGAATTCTTATTGAGCCCTCTGCTGAGTCTCTGCTCTTGGCTCCCCTCTGCAGCAGCAGTGTGTGCTCTGTCTTTTGCTGAATCTGCTTGGTCCTGAGGGGCTCAGAACGTTAGAGGTCACCCCGAGCTGAGCTGTTTGAAAAACGTTGGAATCAGCAGTCTAGCTCTGCTGCAGAGGAGCCCACCAATACAAGTAAATCCCAACATATTTCATTACCCTGACAAGTTCAACAGCTGATTTTAGCAGCTTAAGCACAAAATGGTTAGATTAATGTATCTGTACATATGTCATTTTCCTGTTTATGGCCTTTAATTCTTTTGGCAAGATGTGGATATTGGATTTTATGTTGTGAGAAGCTTATCATAAATACCCTAAACTACCCTACAGTAGTTTCCTTTTTACGAGAGCTTTTCATGTTTAAGATTCCTAAAATCTTAAAATCATTACCCCTCGCTCACACCATTCTGGCCAAGAATGTTTTTTCCCCTTGTACACATCATTATATTTTTCATGCCTGTATCTCACTTTATTGAATAACTCTGACCAGAGCAGTGCGTCTTCCCTTTCAGCTCCTCTAAGAGCTCTCCTGAGATGATGATGAAAGGACTTGTCTAATGGGATTACACATCATGATAAATGCTCAGAGCCTGGTGGTTTATCACACCTCCCCTCTGTCATTCAGATAGTGGCATTGATCCTCTGTATAGTAGTGTAATTTGGATGTGGCATTTTAGAGATATGTTTTATTGGCAGTGATATCTTTTGATTATTGATTGTTTACTTATATATATATTCTACATTATATTATTTTCTTTCTTTTAACTTTGCATGCACCATGAAATGTAATTTTCAAGTACATGTAGAAATCTGCTACTGCTGCTGTATAATCCCAGTTTGCTATTTCTTAAATATTGGGCAGCATTTAATTTGTGGAACAAATCCCTGTTTAACCTGAGCAGATGTGCAGACTGATCATGATGTCATGAGATAAATCCTTGAGCTGCTCTATTGGCAATGAATAATAAAGTCATCTTCAGGAGTCTGTAAGAGCAAAATATAATAATTTGAATTACAACTGAAAACCCTACATGCAAATAAAACTTATTTTTATTTTTTACTTAAATAGTTGACGTAATCATCAGTTCACTACATCAATCACAAACAGTGTAAGAAGGGAATATCTGTGTCCCAGATATAGAGAAGCCCACTCAACATTTACATTAATCCATGAAGAGGAATATCTGATGCACACACAGAGGCCTGAATGAATGTATTGCATTCCTTATACAAAACAAAAAACCTATATGTATGGTATCATTTAGCATTCAAATGAGAGGTGTGTGTATTCATACATACAGTATATTCACATGCACCATTCTACTTTTGCCTGTACGCATTATCTTTCTTCATTGCTCTATTCACAATTTAGGTTTATGAAGGAATGCCATTTTAATCTTGTTTCAAAACAACCAACATTGTGTTGCTTCACGTTTGTTTATGCCTGGTATTTCATTCTGTCATTTTCTCTTTGCATGTGATGAGTTAAGAGCAGTGTTTCTTTTAGTAAAAAACTAAAGAGAAAACTAAATAGTTTTTAAGCTGGTTAACATCTGGAGACGAGTATATGAGAACATTATCAGATCATTTCAGGTTACCAGGTTTACTTCAGATAATTCTGTTCTTTCTTCTTTTGTCATTTTGTCTGTTTCACTTTGTAATTTTTTCTCCCCAACATAACATACAGTAGCACTCATGTGCACACACACACACACACACACGTGTGTGTTACAGTGGAACCAGCATGAGAAGAATGTATTTGGTACACAATTGGTCCTGACACTTCAGTGAGATGGAAAGATCATCCCTTTTGATTGGACAGCAGGTGGCAGTGCATGCAGAACAGGAAGCTGTCCTGTGTACAGAAGTAAAAGGCTCAGGCGCGGGAGGGGACCTCTGAGATGTTCAGTACACACACACACACACACATGCTCTCATACACAAACAACAGTATAGACTTACATCATCAGGGGAGGAGCATCAGTGAGTGTGAGGATTGCAGACTGCTACTGCAACAGGGATGACTTGAGGAGAGAAACACGACATGGACACGATTTAGTATCGTGCAGTTGGTGTAAAGACACAAAACTCCCATATATGCATGACATACATAGGAGACTGGAAATCAGTGCATGACAGCGCCGACAGAGTGACACGCAGGAGTTGGGACGTGACTAGTGACCTCAGGAGAGCAGCATGGCATCACCTCAGCACTACAGTCACTCTAATCGGGATGTTACTAATGTGATGCGGAAGCTTCAAGGTAGGTGTAAAATGCTTACTCACTCACACTCCTCCACCGTGGATTGCAGTGTGTTTAGAGGTGACCTAGTGTTTGGTATGACACAGCAGAACAGAATGCACTTAAAATGCTTAGTAAAAATGCCTTTCTTGTGCTTGTCCTTGTTGCTCACGACCATGAATGTCTTATCTGTGAAGTGCTACAATTCAAGTTTATGTGCCTTTATAAATGTGTGTTATGAGAAGGACATAACTGAATGGGACATGCAATATTACAGCATGCAGCGCTCAGGTGCGTTAGATTTTTTTTAGGTTTTTACATTCAGCTGTTATCAGTGCCTTAGTTTGTATTAACTTCTATAGAGTTTTATTCCTCATGATTGAGAATTTCAATGATCCAGGCAGCTGTTGGTCTGTGCATACAACTATGCACAGACTGCAAATGGAAGGAAGCAAATGAAATGTGAGAAGCCAATGTGTGAGAGATTGTGATGTTACATTGTTCTTGTATGTTTTTTACATTTATATATGTGTGTGTGTGCATGATGCATATTTGCTGTGTGCATCATGCATGTGTGCATTTATAAGCTTGCCTCTGCATACATCCAGTATCTCCAGCAATAAGGCTTGTAACCTTGAACCTGTCATGCTGCCACGTGTATGTCCATATGTGTTTCTGAATGTGGGTAGACGGTGAAGCAGACAATAGCAAAGCTAATCCATATAGTACTTGACAGGATGAAGTCTATTCCTCTCTCTTAACACTGCTGTAGCAGCACCACTGCCCTCTGCTTACTGTACCTAACTGAAGCTAAACTGCTGGCCATAACTGCTATCATGAGATTTATTCTTTTTTTTTACCTATGGCACATAAAAATAGGCTTTGTGATCTTACCTCTGCTCTAACATTTATTTGTAAACTGCATTTGCAGCAGATATCATTATTTATTTAATATTCTCCCCATCCTAGAAGTCAAATAATGTGAATGAATAGTTTTTATGCTATAAATATTATACAAGCCTCCCAGGTACAAGGTACTGTGTGGTAAATCACCTATCCCTCACTGACAGGATCAGATTGATGGCACTTGCAAAGTAGCTGGATAGTCAGGTGACACTGGAACTGAGATCCAATATGGCTGCTCCCTGTGTGGCTTCTGAGGTGGCAGTTTCTGTGAAAGCAGAGAACAGCGTCATCAGCCACGTGCTTTCTCTGCATCACTCTGTGCAGGTGTGGTGCACACTTTGAATCCCGATTATACTGTGATTGTTCTAATTTTATCTTTGCAAAGTAACAACGTTTATCTGTATATCACAGCCAGAACTGTCATTTAACACTTAAAGGAACAAATATCATGAGTTGCAAATAATGCAGTTTTGTCTCAACTGTGGTTTGTGTGGACTGTGCAGACAGTCTCCTGTCTGACCCAGCAGTGTCGGCTGTGCCTGTGCACTGGCTGGTGAAACTCTTAGCTAATTACACTAAACAGTTACCTCACCAGTAGTTGTTCTACTGTATATATATTGTGGCATGTAAGCATTTTTGATAAGTTGTTGCTGTGATTATCACAGGCAGACAAATAGGCTGAGGGTTTGTGAGAACAATATGGCCTTAATGTTAAGTAACCATATTCATACAGAGACGGTTTATGGCTGCTGGATTGTATGAGGTGTCTTCTGCTTGTAGCCTTGAGTCTGTCATGCTGTCTGTGGCATAAATGAATTGTCTAAAACAACAGTTTCTTTCAAATAGCGCTCAATTTGTACTATATATGTTCTCCTCCGAGTACATGATCACATTAGTGTGTTTACAGGGGGCACATGGGATCTATAATTTGATATGACATTTTATTTGATGTGCTCTGGTTGCCGTCCATCTCCTGGGAGACCAGAGCTCAATCTGTGATAATATCATTAAGATGTTGGGTAAGAATCAAAGAGGAACAGATATGTTTTCATTAGTCTGAACATGAAACGACTCCTAGCGTAAGTGTAACATAAAATAATGTAAAAATGTTAAATTTTGGTGTTTCATTGTATTTCTTCTTTTTTTCAGGAAAATGGGTTGCAATCTAAAAACATTTATGTCTGATGACATTTAGAGTCTAATGAGACTGACATATTTGACTTTTCTCATTTCTCAAATTAGCCATGTTCTACAAACCACCACAATGAACTACCATCAGGCTCAATTTGGAACCTGATAGTAACTGTTCAGTGCAGCATCAAAACAATCAAACTTTTGCCCCAGTTTTGGATCTCTGTTTTTCTCCCTTCAACCATCTCTTTTGGTGTACCTCTCTGTCACAGTGAAAAAACAGCAATTAGTGACACCATATGGCAGAGAACGGCGAGGCTGCTTTGAACACCTCCCAGCCTGAACTCCTCCATATGCTGTGGAATTTGCCTGTTTGTTGTCTCTCATTAATGCGAAAAGTGATGCACTGTTTTTCCTTTTTCAATTTCTCACCTGTTTTTCCATTGTGGGCGGCAGACGCATACATTCCTGCCTACGTCTGTGGGTCTTACCGTCTGCTAGACTATTAAGTGGACAAGTTTGCTAAGTCTCATTGTGCTGGGAGCACCTGCTTGAGTTTTCTGTGCCTAGCCTGTGTAATCCTGTGCTGGCAATTTGTCTGTGATCAGATAATACAGGAGGAGTTAGCCTCAGAATGTGTTTCAGTCAGTTCAGGCTTCAGGTTGTGCTGTGCATAGCACAGTTACTGCATTTAAGGAAACCTGCCTTGTGGTTTACTTTTATAAGCCCCTGTTAATATTTTCCTCGAGGATGCTGACAAGGAAAAAATAGTTAAGGAGGAGATGGTAAAAAGCAACGGCAACTGAGGTCAGCACAACTGGAAGACATGAGTGCCACACTGAGAGTTTTGGATGGATGAAATAGGGATGAGAGAGGCAGCGGGAAATGCAAGAAGATGAGACTGAACAAGCAGGGGGGGAAACAGAGAGAGCCTACACACCAGTTTTTAAGCTCCTGATCGCAAATGGGACTGGCACAGATCCTCAGGTTGGCACAGAGCCAGGGTGACATCCTGTTGCCAGGGGCGACATTATGGTTCGGCCGTAGCCAAGGAAGGCCCAAGCAGACGGTCACCTTGAGCCATGCCAACCTCCTGTTTAGTTCTGACACCACCATTTATCGTCTGCAGCTCTGGATACCATGTTTTCACACATACACATGGGCCCACATTCTCACACAGATACAGAAACAAACACTGGGTGTTTAAAAATAGCTGTGATGCATCTTTCACCCCCCCGTCATAGCAGTGGAGCAGTTTAGCTGAGTGGTTAAACAGACCCAGAACAAGTCCTCAAGGCCGCTAGATCATTAACATGAAGCCATTACTCTGATGTAGTCTCTGATCTGTGGCAGCAGGGTCTGTGTGCGTTAGAGTCTGAGTTGTTATTTATTCTGCTGTTTCTTCTCCTCATCTTTCCAGATTGTGTTTATGACTTGTTGCCATAGCGGCAGCCAATGCAGGCTTTTTTGCCCTGTAGGCTTATTGGCCATGTCTGGTTCAGCTTCTGTTATGTTTTTTAAAAGTG
>JAUBNQ010000016.1:11775814-11796332 GCA_032353495.1 Ctenopoma kingsleyae | reverse complement strand
TGTGCGTGTGTGCGTGTGTGTGTGTGTGTGTGTGTGTATGCACCTGCTCTGACTGCATTTCTTTCAACTCCCACAGTGAAGCGTAATAAGTCCCTTGAATCCTCAGCATCTTGTTTTGATTTTGTCCTGGGGTTATTTTTCTAAACAGTTTCGCTCTCTGGGGAAGTTCTGCTTTCTCACTATCTGCTCTATGGCTACTAACTGGAATAATTCTCTAAAAAAAATACCAACAAAAATTAATATGTTGCATTTTAATAAGCTGTTTACTCCCACTGTGGCTATAATTGCTCTTTATTTTCTGTTGTTTCATCGTAAATTTACTGTCAAACTAATCCAGAGTCATAAAAGGGGTCTCAGTGATGGGTTCAGCACCTTGGATAGTTCCTTCACACTTCTGAATTGAATGAATAATTAGTCAGTCATTGAAACACCTCTAACTAGGCACAAAGATTGGTGCAAAGTAAATTGAAATTTGTGCATGAGCTCATAAATCGATATAATCTGCTCTATTATTTACATCATTGATAATATGTGAGCAGGCTAGTACTGCACAATGAGTATAAAATGAACAATATATTTCTGGGTTTTGTCTGACTGCAGGACAGTATAGGCCAAGAGAGTTTCTTGCAGTAATATTATTGAGCAGGGGATTGTGGGCTCGTATGCTGCGAATGCCCCACTGAATTCTGCCTTCTGCTGTAAAATTATGTTTTCATAGTCTTGAGTGTGCTGGTAAAAGCACTGTATATGTAAATATGAAAAACAGGACTGCATGAATATCTCTTTGAACTCTCAGTCAGTCTATAATAACCACACTCAGGCACATACACAATAATCATACTATATATATAGAAAGAGAGAGAAAGAGAGAGAGAGAAAGTTAAAATGGATGCTGACAGACACTCGTTTCAAAGACAACAGTAACAACATGAAATAGGCTCATGATGGCAATATGACGGCCAGTTTTAGGGCTACTAAAAGGAAGAGTGTCAGCAGGGTGATTATCAGCAGACAGATAGCGGATGACAGCTGCCATTGGTTATTGATGACTTTCATAATTAAAATCCCTTATGGGGAGAACCCAAAGAACAAAAGAAAATCACACAAATGATGAATAGACCTTTCATCTTTAAGGCTGATATAAGACCCACCAGGCTATTCTGCATGAATATTGGTTTCCAGGAAACTCTCTGTATATGGTTTCAAAGAAGAGCTCGGTGCTTTTAATATTGCCAGAGTTTACCCTGCCTGTGTTTGTGTATGTGTGTGTGTGTGTAAGAACATAAGGGACAGAATATGAGGAAAATAGTCAGGGTGAATAGGAGACAGCTTAGGTCAGACAGAAACAGAGTTACAAACCAGGCAGCAAAAATGAGAAGGGTCAGCATACTAAAACACTATTGCTGTATTTTCTGCTCTAATTTTAATGCAGCAGTGGAGGGGGTTGGGGTAATTTTGGCTCTATAAAACAGGTTTGCTTCTTCTCTAATTCCTAGTATCACCAGTAGCTTGAGTGAAGTGACTCTTTAGATGCTAATTTTGCAATAGTTGGGCAAACAGTACAGCCTTTGTCTTTGTTTTTGTTTGTTTTTCGCCTGGTCTGGTGGTAAAGTTGGACAAAGTAATACAGATCACAGAATCAGAATGAATATAGGTTAAAACACACTCAAACAAAACCTCACCTCAGAGATTGTACTCCCCTCTATTGTATTCTATTCGGTTCAGTACTCCTCCCACAGACAAAACAAATACAGACATACTGTATGTGACTGTGGTTGATATAAAAGGATTCTTTTTGAAGAGAGTACAGTAGCAGATCAGACAAGACGACTGCCAGCGATAGTCTGCTCCCCTGCAGGCTCTGTAGAGTAGAAAGCGGCAAGCCTCAGAGCACCACATGGTATCTGTGTATCTGTGTGGCTGGGAGACAGTGGGAGGATTGGTATTAGAGTGTCAGGAGCACATAGGGAATTCCTGCACGTCTGACCTGCGTTGGTTCTGAGTGTGTGTGTGTGTGTATTTGTGTGATGCTGTCAGAGTGGAGCTCCTACTTTCTCTCCTCCTAACCTGCTAAATGCCCTTCCCCTTCAACCCACCCACCACCACTCTGTTCTCCCTCTCCACATCAGGACGGGGCTGCTGTGACATCACTCATTCCCACGCACTCGGATTGGCTGGCCAGTTGAGGGAAGTGGATTGTTCCCGCAGCCTACGGTGAGAAATTAAGAGAGAGACAGAGAGAGAGCGAGATAGAGAGACAGTGTGGGAGGGAAAGACAGAGATAGAGAGTATGTGACAGGAAAAGAAAGAGAGGGAGAAATGGACTAAGATTAATGCTGAGGCAAGCCAGCACTGCGCTGCTCTCACTCACACACACACACACAAACATTCTTTGCATCAGGCGTACACTCACACCACACTCCCAAGCTGCTTAACAGGCAGGAAAAACACTGAGTTCAACTGAGTCTGCAGCCCGTTACTGCAGGACAGGACAGAGAACAGCACAACGCAAAAGGAGAGGAGGGTGAAACCTTCCTGCCCGCTTTGCCTCAGAGCAATACTTCCACTGCTGTCATCTTGGGAGGTCCAGTGCTCCAGGGAGCTCTTTCAAGACACCTCTTCTAAACACGGGGAGAGGCAGCAAGGGCAGGAGCAAGGGCAAGTGTAGCCCCATCCAGAGGTTGCCGTGAATGTCTTCTCAGCATCCCCATGAAAACAGGCAGGAATCGAGGCGTAGTCTTGGGTACAAGATGGCACAACGAGCAGGGGGTGAAGCCTCCCAGAAAAAGAGCACATCCCTCAACCTAGTGACAGGGTTCTACCACTACCTCCGCGGTAAGTGGGACAGTGTGTGCATGGTGTCCCCTACTGAGATGGAGAGAGTGTGAGAAAAAGAAGAGAAGTACATAGTGTGTGTGTGTGTGTGTATTCTGGATATGTGGAAGGGTATAGTGTGTGTATGTGTGTGTGATTTAGCGTGGCACTGCAGTATGGATTGTACGTGCCTAGTGTATGTGAGTGTGTGTGCATGTTGCAGCGCACATTTCCTCACTAAGTGTTTCCTGCAGGGCAGGTGTTTTGGGGCTGTGAATGTGCTGTGTTTTAAGTGATATTGGCAGAGATTTTAAGGGGGCGTTTCTACCTTGGCAGAGTGTGTGTGTGTGTGTGTGTGTGTGTGTGACTGTGTGTGGAGGTCGCTGAGCTTTTAGTCTACAGCAGGTGAAGCAAGGATGCCCAGCAGACAAGTAGGAGCTCACTGCATGTGTCACAACACAGCAGACACTGTCAAAATGTTTGATTTCTTATCTCTCTGTTTGACCCTGTGGCTCTCTGCCCATCTGATTTGTTTGATACCATGCATTCAGCATTCTGTCTGGATGCTTCTGACTATTTCACTGTCTGACAGATTAGATTAGACTGGATGAGACATTACAGTACTGTTTCTTTGGATTTTTATCCCTGTCACTCCATCCATCTATCCATCCCTAATACATTTGTACTGTATATGTACATCTTTCCTTTTTACCTGTTTTTTATCTCATAGTTTAATTTGTAGACACAGCCTCTGAGACAACAAACTAGTTTTAGTGGTTTTATTCACCATTCAGGTCATCTTCACTGACAAAGTGGAAACTCATCATCACCAGATGTGACTGATGGTGTTATAGCCCAACACTAGACAGAAAGGTAATCAAGTGTGCTCAAAGGCTGCTGCGAGGCTTGGTTGCTGAGGACAACTGTTTCCCTTTGTCATATTGAAAGAATGTGAGCGTCTGTGTGTGTGCTTAGTGTGACTGTGTGTGCGTGGAGTTCAAAGTCACCTCGTCCCTGAAACTGAGAGGCTGGCACGCTGCACGTGCAGTTCTCTGTCACATATGTTCCTGCTCTACCATTCAAGGGGTTAAATCTTTCTCATTCTCATCCAATATTTTTGCCCATCAATATTTGATTACTCCAATCAAAAGATTAAATCATAGAATGGGGACCTGCTCAGTGGTACGTATGACTGTGTGAATGTACCTGCATTATGTATGAACAACCACCCACACTCACCCCACTCCGCCTTCAATGCTCAAACTGTTCACATGTGACCACAGTTCCCACTGACACACTAACCAGCTTGAGTGTAATCAAAACGTCAGCATATTTCATTAAGGGAGAGGAAAGCACAGTGTCAGACGTCCTCTGTCACTGATATCATGCTTATCTTATGCCAAGGATATTGCTTTTGTGGTGCACACGGGATAAAAAAAACTCACATGTGCCATTCACTGTACAGGCAGACTATACATCTGTAGTGTGCATGTTATAATGTGATAGTTGCCCACAATCAATTTGTGGATTACTGGCAAAACCTTTTCCATGCTTTCCATGGACTGTAAGGAACAATAAATTGTAAATCATACATTACATATTCTTTGTAATGTTTGGTGTTTATATCTACAGTCTATACACTCAGTTTGCAATAACTCCTCCCATTGTGAAGATTAAATATTTATGTATATTTAGTTATTGTTGAAACTGTTTTAGAGAGGCATTGATTCAATTCAAATTCGTTTACCTAATAAACTGCCAACTGTGTCTACGTTTGCCTGTGTGCATGTGAGAAACGAGGCTTGATTTATGTTTTGTTCTCATTTAACCTGAGTGGCTTTTTAGGGGACATCATCAGCAGAGATCTATGCTATTGATTGGGCTTTATCGCTGTAGCCACCACAAACAATGTCCTTCCCAGTGTGTAGGTAAATCGGTATGCTAAGGGTAAGGTTGACTTTATGTGGTTTGATTATACATGACAGCAGAGGTGTATGTCACCATAATCTAAAGGGCATTTTGGAGAGCACGATTCTCTGTCTAACAAGAGAAAGTGAAAATTCAGTCTTTAAATGTCAAATGCCTTCTCTTACTGCGTCCCTATAATCTGTGATTTGATACCACAGTGTTTAGACACATTAGACATAAAGTAATAATATCAAAATTAATTAGAATCACCATCCAGCTCTGCAAACCCAATCAACTCCTAAAACAATAGACAATGAGAAGATTGTGTTTTTTTAATCCCCCACCTTTGTTTATTATTTCATCTGACTGATAGTGATGCTCTGGGCTCTGATTTACAGATGAGCAGGAGGCAGTGCAGAAAAGGACATTCACGAAATGGATCAATTCCCACTTGGCAAAGGTAAGAGAGTCTGGTTGATTCCCACTGACACTGCCAGCATTGTGTTATTCCTTTGTACAAACACTGGTGCTGGTGTTTGTGGATAGAAAACTTCCCCGTCTCATTGCCTGCCCACTTTGAATAACTTAGCTTCTCTATACTCCACATCCACTGTGCTTGCTGTGCATTTGCTCTGTTTCCAGCTGGTCATGGGACTGACTCCACCGGCTAAGACCACACACACACACAGTCATTCTTCTTTGCAAGCCTTCCATATTCCCTTTGATTCCTCCAATCTCATTGGGCTTGTAGCAAGGATTTACTCTCACTCTAATCATCTCTCTCATATTACAGCATTTAATACACTGTGTATCTTTTTTCCTTCAAGCTACTGTCAGTAATTTAAGCTTTCTATCTCAATATAGGCCAATTTAGATAGTTCAGGATAAGAGTTTTTAGTTAAAGACCATCTTTCATTTGGCTGGTTAATGAGCTCGGACAATCTGTAACGTATACTAAACAGTTACACCTGATGCTGCTGCATGCTGAGAGGCCATCATATACGTGTAACTATTGTTTTCTACTCCATTAGGCTCCTCAATTTAACCCATTACTGCTTGAATTGAGTGTCAGGAATGAGTGGACAAGGCAAATATGGCACAGTGCAACACAATTAAGCGTTATTTCAATCTGCAACGCTCCTCTCAGGATTCCTTATTTGATTATGACAGCTGTGGAGGCCTTGAACCGTGGTGACATGGAGCAGAAAACTGATTTGAAAAGCACTCTGAAGGAAATAAACCTTGACGTAATATCACATATCATGTCTCAGGCCCGTGCCAGCAGAAAATTGCCCACAGCCCAATATTTAAATGCCTTGAATTTTTAACAATGTTTAAGATAAGCACATACCTTATTTATTAAGTCATTCTGATGCAACAGAGTAGAGCTGTGGTCTTTTAGCTGTTTCATTGAAATACTGGAGTTTGAGTGATTAGGAAAGGACCATGAGGATTCAGTGGAATGCCAATGACAGGGAATCCCAGAATAGCTGGATTCAAATATTTAAAAGGATTTTGGAAGGTGAGCATATTTGTTTTCTGCACAAAGACTAAAGTGTTAACAATGACAATTAGACATTTTCAAAATGTGAAAAATCATTTACTTTTGGACAGAGGCAGACTAGCTGTTTACCCTCACGGAAATTTCATTTAAATTCCCTCTTAATTAACCAATTCACCTTATCAATAGATTAGCGATACCATCACAGAAAAGATAACCATGTTTGTTCCCCACAGTTGTCTCTCTCTCTATAGTTGATCAAATTAGTTGCTCTCCGCCTCATCGCCCATCATGAAACTGCTAACCCTTTCACCTGATGCCTGACGTTGTCATAGTGACGCTGATTGGCCTGTATTTGTCTTCAAAAATAACATGATTGTATGATCGTCATGGCAGAGAGTTTGGTGATGAGTAGGGGGTTAGAGTCTAGCAGTCTAGATGGCACGGAGGATCTGTTATAATAAGAAAGTGCATTTCCTGAAAAATGTCATTCTGTAGGCTAGTAGAGGTAAATTGTCTCACAGCTAAAAATACTCTACAAAAAAGCATTTAAAGAGACATATTAGGTGAAAATATTATGTGAGAACGAGGCAGAAAGAAGGATATAGAGAGGGGAAAAAGCTTTAACAGTTTAGCTTTGCCCTCAGAGGGATAGATAACGCCCTTGGCTATGCAGATGATTAGGCCACTCCAGTTATCACAGGTCTTTAATTCAGTACCTAAAGGTATGTGATTAATTGTTAGGTAAGTTGAGACATGGCATGAGGGCTTCCTTTCACGATCACTCCCCTCCCCCTTACTTCTCCACTCCACAGGTATAACAAAAGAAGTCTTATGCGCACTGAGAGAGTTTCTATGAAATAGGACATATTGGGGCTGGTAATTTATTACAAAAGATTAATGACTCGCATTACTCAGAGCAGTTCTCCAGATTAAGACACCAGTTATGGACCAAAGGTATAAGCTGTAAGAGAGCAGATGGGCTGTGCGTTTGCTGGTTGTTTTAATTTAAATAGAGGATGATGTTGTTTAGACTTTACAATCCCTCTGTAGTATTTATTATAATATTGCTTTCCTCCATAGTTTCCCATTTTAGATTTTCTAAATAAGTAGCAGGCTCTCAACTCGCACCAAGTCGAGGAGTGACAAGCCGGAGAGAGGATTCAGTGAGCAGACCCCAGGTTTCCATTTTGACAAATCCGTTCTGAGAAGGTTAAAGCTAATTATGAAGTGGCCGGTGTGAGTGGCAGAGGTCTCGCCGTCTCAGGCATTTTCCAGGCAAACAGCTTTAGTGCAGTAATCAGTGAACCAAGTGTTCTTAGAGATTACAGCAGCAGCAAAGTGAAGCTTCACACTCCTCTTTCAATATTCACATCTCTGCTTGCCCCCACCCACTTATTTTTTGGTAGAGGGAGAGTAGGATTGAGTGGATGACATACTCCATGCATACTAAATTTAAACCCACATCATGGTGTGGGCCTTCACTGAGCTGTTAATTGTTAATTTTTCAATTTTCAACCTGTCAGCCGTGTTTTTACTTTGTTGTGGGTGTAGTCAATAACACTTGACTATAATAGCTCAATAACTATTTAGTGGATAGCAGTGAATTTTTGTGCAGATGTTCTGACTCTGATTCTCCCCTGTTTCACCACCAAGAAGTTTTGACACACACAACTTTTCTGAATATCTGGCTACCCATGTCGTACCACCATAAACATACATTTTAGTTTGTCAAGCACATGGTTTATCAGGAATTTATTATCGGCTACACTATACTGTGGTGTGTTTAGTGCTATTTAGCAAATGTTAGCATGCACACATGTGAAACGAAGATGGTGAACATGGTAATCACTTTTCCTACTAAACCTGTTAGCATTATCATTATAAGCATGTTATCACTGCAGACATTAGTATGAAGTACCAATATGTAGCCTGACTGAGCTGCTAGCATGGCTGTCGACTCTTTGTTTCATTCTCCACAATAAAATAATAAATGTCAGTTAATTGATGCCAAAATGGGACATAGGCACCAGAATGCTTGAAATGCTTGTTGGTAACTCACTTGGAATTATTTTTTTCTGCTTTTGATTGACACTTTTGAGCAAAAAGAGTATGTGGGCAGAACAATACTTAGAATATAATGCCTGTATGTGAGCAGGATCTCACATACAATATGAAGATATTTCACACTGTTGTCCTTGGTTGGAGAGTTTGACCTGCAGCTATTACCAGTCTTGCATCATCTAAAATCTATTTTAAAGAGATACGTTAAACTCAAGTTATTTAGTTATTTGAATAATGCCCTTTCAGAATAACTTTGATCAATAAGCATCTAGTGTCCGTTATTCCTTCAAATATTCCTTCCTGCTTGTATTGCAATTCAGAATGAAACCCTTCAGTCTTTGTTTCTGCCCCTCCCTCTGTCTTTTATGCTGTTGATCTTTTGGAATCCACTGAATCAAGTGCACCAGGGGAATAACATGAGAGCACAGACAGGCGCACATCCCGAAACTGCTCACAATCAATTATGGCCCAGACACTCATATGTAATTAGCTCATTAAGTCCTTGAGTTTTTTTTTTTTTTTTTAGCTCATGTGGCTGAGCAGAGGAAATGGATATTACTTTCTTATTTTGTAATTAGTCAGAAATTTCCTCATTAGCTTTGGGATTATAATGAAAAAATAGGTAAATCTAACCTCAATTAGTTTGTGGTATAATTTATCCCTTTGAACGGGGTTTTGTGTGTCTTCTGTCACTTTATGATAGGGGCATAAGTGCTGTCTGAATATACTAATATCCAAAGCTATGAAATGACATTAGAAGAGGAATTAGAGAGAAGAGCTACTGTATTTGGTAATTAATTTTGAAAGGCGTTGGATAGTGTCCCTTCTCTCTGCCTTCTGTCATCTCTCTCTCTTTCTCTCACTCTTTCTACTCAATTATACCCCTCTCACTGTGTTTCTGGGGCTGTGTATTTTTCTCTTTCCCTCACACAGACACTCCACATGTACACGTTCACACAGACAAACGCTCGCACACATTTCAGCTTCCGCCTTTACACTCTTCTTCTCTTTCTCCGTCACTCCCTTTGCTGCTAATCTCTCTGTGAATGGCTTGCTCGTCTGAACGCTTTCACCCCCCCCTCTAAACCTCTACTCAGCCCCAGCATGTGACTGTGCTTTAAGAGAAATCCTTGATGTGGCGTCGGCGAGAAACAGAGATATGTGGATTTCCTGAGTCTGGAAGTCTGTGTCAGGTCAGGGAGGAAGTCAGTGAGAAGGATCCTTTTTGAAATCATCAGCATATTTTAGGATTTGAGGACCTCATTCAGAGCATGCTGAGCCTCTGCTTATGGCTGAGTCTAGCTGTCAGTAATACATGGCACCACCAAACTCTTTTGGGGTTTCAGGGTTTTTTTCACAAGGATTTCCTTTATCCATGTTTCACAAGTTTAAATTAACATCTAACAGTGTAGCATATTTATTGTACTGTGGTTTACTTATGCTGTGCTGCTTAGAGTAGGATAATATGCAGAAAGAACTCTTGCTTCATAGTTTCATGTACATTGCAAGACCTACCAGTAAGGCTTTCATCCCAGGTCCTTGCATTCCAGGAAAACTGAGGAAGCCTTGTCTCATTTTATGGCGTCAACATTTATGTAACTACTTTCACCAATGTAAGCCATCTGTTTTTATTATTTAGGAATGTCTCTAGGTTTTGTTTTAGAAAAGTTGCAATGTTTTGAATAATACCTTCATATCAAAACCAGGGGTATGGACAGAACAGTTTTTTTTTGTTTTTTTTTCTTTAGCCCCATGTCTTACTGCTCTACATACAGTGTTTACATTTGTGCTTGTTTTACAATTATTTTACAAAAGTCAAAAAATAAAAATGCAAATAAAGCCTGTTTGTTTTATCACAGCGTATCCCGCCTCTGGTGGTGACAGACTTGTTCGAGGATATCAAGGATGGTGTGATGCTGCTGGCCCTGCTAGAGGTCCTCTCTGGACAGAAACTGGTGAGTCTCATGGTTGTTTTTACAGCATGTGATCCCCCCTCAGACTTCAAACGCTTCATATCCTCTGATCTTGCTGGATTAAAATTTAACTTGGTCACGTTGAGCTGATGTAACGTGGGTCATACTGGCCAAATAACAGAGATTCAGCTATGTTTGATTATTTAGTGTAGTAGTCAGTGTTGGTCCTGCTTAAGTGTTTCGGGTAAATCTCAGCACAGCTACAGACCTAATACAGCGTGCGTGAAACAAGTCAAAATGCTTATTGATCTGCTTTTATTAGGATGTTTGAATTGAATAGGAAAACCCAGATTAACAAGGACAGATCAGAGTCCACATACACACACACACACAAAACAGACAAAGGATTTTACTTGGCCAATATTGCCCAAGGTCTATGCTTTCTATGTCCTATTGATTTGGCTGTTTATAGTCAAACAAAGCCCTGATTTGTCTACTTTGTCTTTCTCACTTGTTTCATTTTTTCTTTTTTTGTGTTTGCTGATAGCACTTTTGTGCACTTGGTTTGACCCAAATTATTAATAAATGTGCTGTATTTAATATGCACAAGTAGTAGCATCTAAAATAATCTTTTCAGTAACACAATTTTATTATATCCACCACCCTTGTATTTTTTCTGTCCATCTCCATTGCTTTCAATTTTCCTTCCAGCCATGTGAGCAGGGCAAGAAGCTAAAGAGGATCCACTGGGTCGCGAACATCGGTATAGCTCTTAAATTCCTTGAGGGTAGGAAGGTAAGAGTTCAGAGCCTTCTTTTTATGTTTTTTTTATTTATTTTCCTCTCTTGCTGAATCTTGACCTTGTGCGACCTGTTTTCCCTTCTTCCCCAGCATCTCATTCTCTCTACCTTCTCACATCCCTCATTTATCCTGATACCAATATGTTCTGTTTTCATAGATTTTGGCGAGTAAATAAATTTAGTACAATTAGGATTTCAAACTCAAATTTTGATTGATTATTATTCTTTGCTGTCATCGTTCACATTTTGTCTTTAGCTACGGTAATTAAGAATCATTTATGTGTCTGGCTGCCTATTAATAATTAAAAATGACTATGACTGAATTTACCAGCTGTATTACTCATCCACAATACCTGCCAGTAAATCTGTCCCACCACACCTCTTGAACTTTGTGATATTTGTACTTCCCACTATTTTTTCCTCCCATCTGTTGTCTTGACTTTAAATTAAAAAAAACAAAAAACAGAACTGTTCACAGTTACATCCAAAAATGCTTAATGTGGTTTTGGATATAATCATCTAACTGCATCAACTGTTTCTCCATGAAATTAGCAAAACATTCAGCTTGCCCTTGGATATACATAAATAAAGCCATAAGTATGAGCTGATGTCTGCAGGGACATTGATTTGTCTTCTTCAAGTGTGACAGGGTTAAAACCGTAAATCTGGCACCAGTAATCTGCAGTTTGGAGATGTGATGTCAGAGGGCACTCTGCTATATATGTTTATGCATGTGTGACAGTGTAAATCCAAGTGTGTAGAAAATTAAATGTAAATATGCTCTGTGTGTAAATCCGGTGTTTGTCTGGACCATATTTACATTTAGCTTTGGAGGACCAGTCATTTAATGCCTGTTACATGTTGCCTGTATAATTATGTTTACCGTATAAGTCACATTTCTAACGGGTTAAAACACAGTAACACATGTATTTAACAGTGAGTCTCAAATACTCAGGTATTACAACAAACAATTATTTCCATCATCATATTATCTTTTTTTTCTCAAGGTTTGTTTAGTCTCACTGACAGCCCCAAACTGAAATACATTACTTTTCGATGGTATAAAACATAAAAAGAACCAGAATCACCACAATTGTTTTACATTTATATTTCTATAAGTTGACTCATGTCTATTTAAACACATTGTTAGTATCTACACAGCGTCAGTATCACAGGTATACTTACCTGTGTTCTTTGTGTGTGCTCCAGCCTCTCACTGCTGTGTTGAGTTGCCATAATAACCTGCTGTGTTTTCTGCTATGTAACTGTGTATTGCATATGTTCTTATCAGTCACTATACCACCCACCATACCCCCACGCGCCCTTGCCTGCCTCCAATCTTTTCCTCCATGCTTGTTCACCTATGTAGAGTGGCATGTATTACCATGTGATGACCTGCCCATATGATATTCTGCCCTCCCTCAGTATTATCTCTCTGTGTGATACTATTGAATACTTCATTATATTACAAGATATGACTTTTTCTAGCACATCTCTCTCTCTCTGTATCGCTCTCACCATCTGTCCATCTCTGTTGGATATAATCCCTGTTGCCTGTGCAGTAGTGATAGATCTCTCCTCTCAGAAACCACTCAAGATATCTCACCATAGAGATGCTAAACTATCTGCCATCTCACAGTCAATGAGGCATCCCCCTTCACTTAAATGCATAAGAAATGCTCTAAACTCACTGACTTCCTCTCCTGCCTTCTCTGTTTTCCTTCCTCCTCCCCCCCCCTTTTTTTTATCTGCCCTCCAGTCGGCCTATAGAGGATCTCCGGTTAGTATTTATAATATTATTGGGTTGTTTGTACAGGCCAACAAATAGATAGGGCCAGAATTATCTTTCTTCGGTGGTGTAGAGGATCACACATGTTCAGTACATTGTTCATTTAGTGTAAACATGTTTGTAGCCAAATTACCAGGTTCAGGGAGATTGTGTGTATGAGATTATAGAGAAGTGTGAGCAGATAGACAGGAATCAATTGCAATCTGGAATTATTTGGTCTTATTATGATAATTCTAAATATTGCATATTGTGTTTTTACATAGATCAAGCTAGTAAACATCAATGCCACAGACATTGCTGATGGACGACCATCAATTGTACTGGGTTTGGTGTGGACCATCATCCTATATTTTCAGGTAATTCTGCCTTCAGTTTATCTACATGAGTACCATTAATCAGCCTAATGAATTCAATTCACCTAGTTGACAAGCATACAAAACAAGAAGAGGAAAGCTAAATGCTATAAAAAGATTTGTTAATTTCTCTGAACCTTTTTTTGTCTGACAAAAGCACAAAGCAAAAGATTTTCAGTGTTTTCATTAATAAGTCTAATTGTATTTTGTAAATACAGTATATGCAAATTTAGAGATTGATGTCTCCATAACACTCAAAAAAGTTGGACAGAGGTATGTTTATCATTGTGTTACATCACCTTTCCTTTATTGTTCATGCTGGACAAGAGTTCAGCTGCTCAACAGTCCATGGTCGCTAGAGACTTATCCCGACTGCAAGCAGGCTAGTCAAGCACTCTTTGTGTCTACAAAGACATTCTGTTGTAGCACATACAGAATGAGGCGTTGTACTGTTGAAAATATCCATGGGAAAAGACTTCACCCTCATGGAAGCAAACAATATAAAACCCCAATATATACCTCTGCACTGATGTTACCTTCACACATGCACGTCACCCATGCTGTGGACAAGGACGCACCCCTGTACCTTCACAGATGCTGGCTTTTGTATCTTTCACTGAAAACAGTATGGATGGTCATGTTTGTCTTTGACATGGAGAACATTTAATGTGGACTCATCTGACCACAGATTGACCATTTTAAACTGTCTGTTAAGCTAAGCACAGAGAAGCAAAGACTGCATCCTTTAGGGACAAAAAGTTATTATTGACTTCTTTTATACCCAATCATGCAGAATAGTATTACTTGAATATTGTATAAGTCTTTCAGTCTTCAGTTTGCCTATATTCACTAAATGCAGCTGGTCAGTGAAAACACAGAAATTCCTTTCTTTATATAGATTATATATATCCTTACAGTCAGATAAATAAAGGTTCAAGCAAATCACAGATTT
The DNA here is from genome assembly GCA_032353495.1 of Ctenopoma kingsleyae. Lineage (NCBI taxonomy): Eukaryota > Metazoa > Chordata > Actinopteri > Anabantiformes > Anabantidae > Ctenopoma > Ctenopoma kingsleyae. Next base: position 11,782,238 of record JAUBNQ010000016.1, on the reverse strand, counting down.
TTTGTTATTACTTTTTAAATATTTTCTGAAAATGGGGTTTGTATTAAATCCACTAAAAGATATGCAAAAGCCAAAATCAGTTTGGTCTTGTCAAATGGCAGTGCTTACTAGAAAAGCAGGTAGCTCAAATATAAAATAAAAAAGGAAATTAAAGACAGGAAAGTCGATCTTCTAAGGCATCCACACTGAAGATGAGCAGCCGCTTCCTAGTACTAAATCACAATACTGCCATTTCTTAGTAACATCTGCACACAAATCCCTGTTATAGCAGCAAACATTTGGATATTAAATAAAAAGAATGTACAACACTGGAAAATATACTTATTTACTAACTGATATTTTGATATATTTTATTTCACAGTGATGTTTTTGGATGTTCTGTGTTGTGAGCAGCTTTCTTTTGCTGGCAGTAGAGAGGAGACACTGAGAAGTAGATTATGTGTGCATACAGTACAAATATTCACACATTTTCAACAACTGGCTAACTGCAATAATATATTTTATGATTGGAGTTATATATAATCATAACTACAGAGAAATACAATATTTCTGGGCAATCAAGAATTGCAGTGTATAAAAACATGATCTTTAAGTGTAAACAAACTGAACGTGATGCGAGTACATTGTGTTCAGCAACATTCCTAATCAGTCTTTCAGTAAAGTTATTTTATCATCTGTCAGATACAAAAAACAATTATAAACTAGTAGCAAAGTTTTTCCCAATCTTGTGTTTGTTACAGATTGAGGAGCTAACCAGTAGTCTACCAGCTCTCCACACTTTGTCCAGCAGCACCTCCTCACTCGACAGCTCTACCAGCAGTAATGAGACCACCAGCCCACCTGTCAAAAGGAAACCCCTCCCACCTATGCAGGGTGGGGCTAGAAAGGCATTACTGAGATGGGTCCAGCAGACAGCTACCAAGTATGAAGCCTTTTGTAATAGATCCAGCAAAAACCAATATGCTAAATGTATAAGTGTAATATGAAACTCAGAAATGTTTCCTTCTCTCAAAAACCTTAGTACCATACGTTTTCTTTTGATCCTCTGTCCTTCCTAGACGTCTGGGGCTTGAGGTGAAGGACTTTGGCCCCAGCTGGCGCACAGGTTTAGCATTTTTTGCACTTATTCACGCCCTGCGGCCCAATCTTGTTGACATGGAGCGTGTATGGGGGAGGCCGAACTGTGAAAATCTACAGGAAGCCTTTTTGCTGGCTGAGACCGAGTTAGGCATTCCACAACTTCTTGACCCAGAAGGTAAATAACATTTCCTTTATGATTTCCTAGCAATAAAGTTGACACATACATACAAACACATACAAACAATGCAGAGAATCTAATTTCCATTTTTTCTGCTGTATGATCTTTAACAGAAAGAGGCAGTGTGACCTTTCTGTTAGTTTTGTGTTATATTCAGCATGACTGAAATAATAAGAAATGAATTATCCTAAAAATAATTTAGGCATCAGTAAACAGAGCTCTGTCTTTGGTCATACAGAAATACAATAGAGATATCTTTTACAGCATCAGATGTGCACCTCAGTCCCAGTGTCACTGCCAAACACCATCTGTGCCCCTTCACGCCTGCCCCTCAGAATGAACTCTGACAGATCAAGCTTGACATCAGTGTAATTAGGGTCCATTAGGCTGTGAGATTCAGCTTAAGGGACTCTCCAAACAAAACTTGGGACATTGATTTAAAGTGTTGAAGATTGTTTTCGTGAATAGATACGGTCGTCTAACCTGTCCTTGTTAATGCTCAGCAGTATGAGAGAAACTATTGATGAGTTGGGCCTCAATTTTTATTTGACTGTTTTTTCTTTTTTTTATTACCTTTTCAGATATTGATGTAGACAAACCAGATGAGAAATCCATTATGACATACGTAGCTCAGTTCCTAAAACGTCATCCTGAGCGAAAGCAGAGCGACTCGGATAGACAGCCAGAAGAAGAGGTAACCAGCTGCCAGATTTGTGTCTGTCTCGTTATGCCAGTCATTATCGTTCCCTTTCTGTATCCTGTGTGTTTTATCTTCTATCTCTCCAAATGTTGCAGTGTCTCAGACTTCAGCCATGATGTTTATATACAATGCTATTTTGCCTTTGTTTAGTATTGAAGTATGTACTGCTGCCTATTTCCAAATACAGTTTATTGCTTGTTTAAATCTGTTTAAGTGCAAGATGAGGAGATGTCCTTCATGGTTCAATACAGTAAAAGTCAGAGCAATTATAGGAAAGTGAATTTCCTTAATTCACTTAATGCTTTCTAAAATGCTCTCCCCCTGCTACTCATTAAAACAAACAGTAATATCACTTATGATGTCTGGCCGAGTCATGCCTGTTTCATGTTTTTCTTGTTTTGTACATCTGTCTGTTGGTGTGTCTCCCTGTGTTTCTCTCTCTGGTGTTTTTGTGTGGTGACTGCTGTCCTGTGGTTGTTGTGCTGCCCTCTGTCCTACAGTGTGGTCTTGCTCCTCGCGATATAGAGGAAATGTTGGAGGTAGGTTTTAAAGTAACTTACGATCCCAACGGCAGATTATTCATCATTTTCCACAGTCTAATGTAGTTAGCACCGATCCACATTCATGGCTTCCATATAAATTTGATTAAAGCTGATTTTTCTGGCTCATCTATTAAATTACAGTATCATCGTCTACAGTACAGTATATAGGTGAGATTAAACATTGTTTTTCCATGTCAAAATAAAGCTTATATGCTAATATCGGCTCTTTATCTTACCTGATATTCCTGCCGCAGGGTTCCTAAGCCATCATAACAAAAGAAAGTCCAGTATAATGAGATGTGATATTACCATTTATTAATGTTACCACCAAGCACTATGGCTCCTGGTTCCATTAGCATGACAATGAAAGCCTCTGGCATTGGCAGCGTGCATTGGTACAGCGTGTGTGATGGAAAGCTCGTGAATAGAGGCTGCCTGTTTTTAAGGTTAACAGTGTCACGAGCTGTAAAGCTGCACTAACCATTTCTGTTTTTTGTTGTCTTATAACTCTGATTAGGCTTTTTGTGGTTTTTGTGTTTCACACCTGTTTTGTTCTTTGTTGACAGTTCTTGCTTATGTGCTAATGTTTGTCCTGGACATCGTTTTTCACTGAGGGCCAGGTCAATGGCACTCGTGTTTTTATATATAATGCACAAAAGTGTTGTTTTAGAAAAATAAACAACAGCTGAATCACTTGTTATAGGAATATTTACAGTTTTGGTGATGTATGCTTAATCGGATAAATACCTTAAGCTGTCATAAAGAACAAAGTTTGGGCTTCCTCTCAAGCTCTCAAGCTGAATAGACTATCACACAAGCTTTTGAGTGGCATAGCATTATCGTCATGGTTACTTAAAATCCAATGAAATGTTAGTAGGGGGTCTTAGACAAAGTACCCTGTTTAAGCTGAGTGGTTTTGGCAGCTGTGGTTTTTTGACGTTTTGTCCTACAGGGAGACACAGAAGATTAGGGGAGCACATGTCTAACAGTGCATGCTCTGCCCTTTCTTTCACCTTCTTCCTTCTGCCATTATTTCATCAATTGCACCATCACCACCCTGGTTAACCACTTTTTCCCTTTTTCTCGCACCCTCTCCGGCCCTAAACATATTTCTTTTTCATTTTCCCTTTGCACTTCCCAATTTCCATGTCCATCCCTCCTCCCATTGTTCACCCTTCTGCCCCACGATCCCAACCTCCTAGAGAGAGCAGCGAAAGAGCCTGAGGGAGCTCAAAATGTGGCTCGACCAACTGGAGAGAGACGCAGTACAGGCTCAGGAGGCTGAAGGCAGTCTCGATCAACAGTACCAGGTTCGTGTGTGTATATGGATGTGTGCACATGTACAGTTTAAACTGGGCACACTGGGCACAGACGCTTCTATTATTAGCTTAATCAGTGGCATTACACTGTGGGGATCAGACTGCAGCAGTCATATTTTCAGTCAATCTGGCTTATTCCACCAAGCCTCAGGATACATTCCATATTCAGCAGCATGTGGGATATCCCCATTTTTCTTGTACATTATTCAGATGAGTCTGTGGATCTGAAGCCAGAAAGAACGACAGCATTCAAAGGCAATTAGCCACGGATTTTATAAAGTGTCTCATTAGATAGGAGTGGGAAGAGGGTGTGACCCCTAAGAGAACGCTTGTTCTGATGTCTCTATACTGTAACTTGAATATTGTGGACATGTTTTCACAAGGGACAGAAAGCTGTGAATTATGAACAGATTTAATTTCTTTTCAGTTGTTCAAGAGTCTGCGTGTCCAGTTGGAGATGAGGAGGAAGCTGGTGGATGGAGCATTGCAGTCCACCCAGAAGGACGGGATGCTGACTGTGGATCAGGCTCTGGTCAAACAGGCCTGGGAGAGGGTTTCCAATAGGGTGAGAGAAGCAAGAGGCACACATAAAAATTAACACACAAAAAATTAATTGTATTTACCTTCATTGATTACTACCAGTGACACAATGAATTGTAGCTAGAACCAATGTTGACCTTATTATGTGCAATTCAAAGTATCAGGGTAACAATTTATAGCCCTCCAGAGAATGAGCTGACACAGATTGATGAAACGAAAGCTTAATTGCTTTATCTGCAATTAGTCTGTTTTCAACTCTGAGCTTTAGTTGGGGTGACAGCTAACTAACTGTTGCATGAATTGAGTACAATCACAGTGTAGTTATAGTGTTATTCTGTTTGTCTTTTCTACATGTCAGTTCCTGGACTGGCACCTGCAGCTGGACAGGTCTCTCCCAGCTCCCCTAGACATGGTGGGGGCATGGCTGCATGAGGCTGAAGGAGCCCTGAGACAAGAAATCCTCAATCAGCAGGCTCATGAAGTGACGGCTAACACTGTCCACAGAGCTCTGGAGCAGCACAAGGTTAGCGTTTTAGCTGGAGCCTTAGTGTTCATGTTGGAAGCAAATTATTGAGATAACTATACACCCTTGCATTTTTTAAATTTGTAATATTGTGTCAACAGAAAATCTATTATGGTTCATTATTAATTTAGTTTTTAAATGCTTTGTAATAATTTGCTATATGTCTGTGGACTGTACAGGATGTACTGAAGAGCCTGGAGAGTCACCAGCAGATATTTCAGAGGATCCATAAGGACAGAAGTGTGGATGGAGTCCCTGTTCCCCCAGACCAGCTCCAGGACATGGCAGAGAGGTAAAAAAGGCACCTGACAATCTCTACTGGAAGTTTCACAAAATACAGAGATGAGCTATTGTTTTTGGTGGAATTATATCATCTACCTCACTTGGCATGATTTCACATTCTGCTTTTCCTAGGAAAAACAGAATGTGAGGGTCAAGTTGTAGGTCTGATATATTTTATAAACTTTGTGTTTTTTAGGATCAACTTTGTCTCTACATCTTCTAGCATCCACTTGGCTAAGATGGAATTCTTGGAGAACAAACACCACATGCAGGCATTTCTCACCCTGGCTGAGTCCAAACTCAAATCCTGGATCATCAAATATGGCCGACAAGAGTCGGTGGAACTTATGCTCCACAACTATATTGTAAGCTCAGACACTGATTAATTCTGTGTGTGATGTGCTGAAATATTAATGTTCTCTTCTGGGTTCCTATGCACACTTTTACAGACAGTTAAGAAAAGTATGAAAGTTTAATTTTGAGATATATATAATTGGATTTAAGTCACAAGGTCTACAAATACTGTAATTCCTCCTCCATCTCCATAGTATACAACTATTTCTTGCTGTATCTATTTTGATGTTACTGTCATTACAGTCACTTCACTTGTCATAATATTTCCTCTTTCACCTCTGTTTTCATCAGTTGTTTGTGGAAAAGCATCATTTCTTTGAAAACTATGAAGCACTGTTCCAATCCCTGAAACAGTCTGCTGAGGCGTATATATGTGCTGACAGCTCAGGTGAGTGGATAAATATGGATTTATTGATATTTACAGAATCACCATTATCAAATGTTAACTCTGTGATTATACCTACAACGTAACTCCTCACGTTAGGAACAAAGCTGTGTTGTATTTAACAAAGCTGTTGTCTCTCAGTTCAAACCCTTTGACTGACCTTTGCCTTTAGAAGTGGCTGAAAATCAACATACACATAACCATATGTCCTGATATCACTTAATCATAATATACTGTATTATATTTTCTGGAAACTCAATTGTCAATAGCCAGGCAATAAAGCATTTACTGTATAATTCAGCAAAAATAATGTATTCAGAGTGGCCTGGCAAAATATCTGATGGTTCATATTGGTTTGCCATTTTATACTGCATATCGTCATAATGACCAACACTAATTGCACTCTGTCCTTTAAATGTTATTTTTAATCTGAAATTAATTTGAATTCCTCCACGTTTTCGCTCACAGTAAATATCTCACCGCCATATGCCATATGTCAACTTTATTATCTTATATCAACA
>JAUBNQ010000016.1:11757314-11769122 GCA_032353495.1 Ctenopoma kingsleyae | reverse complement strand
ATAAATCTGTCAGCCACACAGTTTGTAGCTCTAAGTGAAGATTGCTGTACAGTATTAGGGTGGCCTGAGGGTTATTAAGATTAAAATGAAATAAAATGAAATTTTAATCTATCCCCAAGGGGAAATTGGGTCAGTGCTGCAGCAAAGTCTAGGATATAAAATAAATTGATCTTATTGGGGAAAAAAATAATCTTGCCCAGCCAGATATTGGGCTTGTCAATCCCATGGAGTTCTGGAGAAATCGGTGAAAACATTTTGAGACCTTGGAAATCCTCAGAAGCTCTGTTAATTTCTTGTGAGCTTACTTTCTGTTTAACTGTGATGTTTTCTTTCCTACCCAACTTTCTTGTTGGAATATTTCTAGACCTCTGTCAACATGATAAACATGAGTCTCTGTCAGTTAAAGAATGTGTTGTAGACTGGAACAACAGAGACAAATATCTGTCAAAAGTATATCAAGTATAGCTTTTCTCATCTTTTCTCTGTCTGTGACATTTATTGCTGTTTTTTTCCGCTGTTGCATCCCTGTAGGAGGTGGCGGTGGATTTAGAACAGAGAAGGGAAGCCCTGGCCCACATGGAGGCCGACTGTGAGGCCCTGTCAAAATTTGTGACCCCTGGAGAGGCTGGACGTATCTGGGCACGACTTACTCACATGAGACACTACTGGGAAGAGCTCAAGGGGAAAGTAGAACAGCTAGGGGGACAGCTCAACCAGAGTGCCTTGTACATACAGAGATACAATGATAACCTTGAACAGGTATTTAGCAACATTTAATATGACAACAAAGTTATGAAAATTATTTTTTTTATTACTTTTAAGTAGAATGATCTTGTTTTGTGATTGCTAGGTCAAAAAAATGATGAGTGATCTTAAAGAGAGGCTTGACTGTCCAGTCACATACTGTATGTCATCATTTGAGACTTACAAGATCCTACAGGATCACATGGTGAGAAAAACTTTTTTGTTTTTGTATTTTGCAAAATTAAACATTACTGGAATAAAGTGGGATAAATTTCAAATAACATTCTCGTCTACACTGATTTTTAAGTTAAACTGCAATCAAGAGTGTGACACTGAGCTGATCATAAGTATATTTTCTGTTTCCTTCAGGACGTCTGCCAGGCTGTTGAGCAACTGAAACCCAGGCTGATAGCTCTGTGTTCGGCCATGAGGAAGCTTGGAGAAGGCACCCAGTTGGAGGAAGAGGTGGCTAACCTCCAGAGGCTACAGGGCGAGCTTCTAGGAAAGGCTGCAGAAAAACAGTCTACATTAGAGAGTCTTCTAGCACTGTGGCAAAGGTAATGCATGGAACGTGTTTGTACATTTTTCTATAAGATTAAAGCTTCTTTAAAACATACAAATGTGCTACAGTCAAAAAATAGGGTGGCTTTGGATCAGATGGCAGGGCAGTCTTTCAATTAGTGTTATATTTCTCTGTAAAGCTAAATAATCCAGTCCGGTAGCATTTTAACACAGTTGTTAAGCAGGCTTGAGCCATCCTTTCTAGCTTTTAAGACAGCAGCATCTAGATATGTCTGTGAAGATTCTCAGTCATCTAGGTGGCAGACCAACGTAGCTATCTGGATGAATAGTTAAACGTTTCAACCTAACAAGGAAGAAGTCCAGTTGCCATGACTCAACTTCTAGACAGCATCTACATAGTGAAATCTGATGACGGAATAACAAAATAAGTCACAGAAGTCCCTGTTTCTCTGTTATTTGGTGAAATCAAAGCAAGGTGAGCTGCTGTGCTGCCCTCCTAGGTGGACAGTATTGTTCTGTAGCTGGTGTGTGTGTATGAGCTTTAGTAGTTCAGATCTTTGTCACATCACACGCCTTCATATTTTTACCGTATCCATTGTCCACAGCTGCTTGATAGCGTATAAAATACCTTCTTCAGTTCAGTTCATTAATTCCCTGCAGCCATCTGAAGACAGTAGGACATATACGTTGATGAATCTGCAGCCTTTGATTTGAGATATGCAAGTTAAAGTATGTGGAAATGGCTCGATGCTGCTACAAAGCAACTGCACAGTTCTTTGTAGCTATTCTGTTAGGAGTGGGGGGATGTCAAATCACATCATCTCATCAACGCTGTGCATCATTACCTCCTTTACAAGTTTATTTTTAGATAAGTAGCATTTCAGGTGCTTGGAGATGCCCATGTGGTCTATGGGCCCAAAGTGCACTGCTTTGTTCTTGTTGATGCACTTTCACAGCTAAAATAAGACCTCATGCATTAAACTGACTTTGTCTGTCCTTGTCTACCATCACATTGCTGCTCTAATAATATGCTTTTATTGTGACTTTCTTTGATCACACAATAGACTTTCCTTAGAGCAACTGTTTTTATTTTTGTTCATTATTCGGGAAAAAAATATCCAAGCACATGGTGACTGTTTCAACTGCTGAACCTATGTTATTTACGTTTAGTTTTCACCCATTCAGTGACATTTTCCCATTATCTGGTTTGTATTTCTGCTTTAGAACCTGTGTGTGTGTGTGTGTGTGCGTGTGTGCATGTGTGTTGTCAACTTCATCTCCTCCCCTGCAGGTGTATGTATGAAGGATTACTTACAGCACTGGGTGCACTGGCAAGATATGGTTGCCCTATTATCACCCTGTCACTAATACTGAGCCATGGTCAAATCAAAAATAACACACAGATCACGTTTACTTTAAGATCACAGGCTGTTACTGTGATTCATCTGTTGTTAAATCAACATTCATTCTAAGGAGTGTGCAGTGCGTACGTTTTCTTTGATTTGAAATCATTACACCTCTTTATCTACAGATTTGAAAAGGAGATGTCATCCATGAAAAGCTGGCTGGACAGGTGTGAGTCTGTTTGCTGTCCAGACTCTACACTGCTCTCCGTAGACAAAATAAAGCTGAGGAATGAACTGCAAAATGTACAGGTAAATTGTTTGACTGTTGCTTATTTGTCTTTCATTTCTTAGCAGTGTTGTTCTCTTATCAAATACATTTGCCAACAGTTATATTTTTCTTTTCAATGTGTGTATGGGACCTTTTTACTCGTGTTGCATAATTTAAAAATATTAATTCACAGGAAATGCAGGGAGAAATACCATCATATGAGGCTCTCCTGCAGGGCCTTGTGAATCTTGGGCTCTGTCTGTATCCCACAGCACCTGGAGCTCGTATCCAAGAGCTCAGTGATGATATCACACAGCTACAGGACAGATGTACCTCTGTGAAGAGCAGCATATCACACAGGCAATTGTCTTTTTATACATTATTATACAGACAATTTACATGTGTTTTCCTCAGTCTGAATGGATTCCAGCATACTTCTTATCATCCTTTTTCCTTGTTTAAAAATGTGTATGTGTTTACAGTACTAATCACTGTCGTATTCTTCTCCCAAACTTCCATCTCTTTAGGTTTGAGCTGCTGCAGTCACAGTTGTCACACCTGGAGCTGTTTCATGAGGCACTGCTGACTCTGACCCAAAGGAGTGAAAACTTCCTGTCTTGCTTGAGAAGCTCTTCCCAGGTTGACATTGCTGATCTTGATGCTGCAATTACCAAGCTAAAGGTGTGAAATTTGCTAATGATGTTTTTTATAGGCTCTGTGCCTGAGAGTGGTTAGAGTAAGCAAGATTATATTGCTTGTTGTTGGAGCTCATGCTAATTTGTCTAATTAAACCATCTTGTTGCAGGAGCATGAGCTGCAACTACAGGAGTATGCATCGCTGAAAAAGACTCTCCATGAAAGACAGTCCTCCCTGCATCATTGTTGCACCCCAGAGGCACAACAGCAGCTGCAAGGTTGGAAGGAGGACTGCCTGCAACCCCTAAGTGAATCCCGGTGTCTCCTTGTTCTGCGTAAAGAGTGCCTGATTGCTTTAAAGACTTTTCTTGAGAAGCATAGAACTGCATTTAAGGCTGTGTGTCGCCTTCATGAGGCTGTGGAGGGAAGGGGGAGCTGGGACTGCTCCAAAGCTGAACAACTGCATCAGGAAATAGGAGAAGTGGCTAAAGATGTGGCCCGGCTTGAGGCTGAAGCAGTTGGGTTAGATGGGCAGCTGAGCAAGGCGCACCTGCACCTGTTTGGGCCAGAGTGGCAGGGCCCCAGAGATGTGGGCGATCCCGTGGGAAGAACGTCTTGCAGACGTCAGGCAGTGGCTCTCACCATGGCACTGGAGGAGGTACAGAGAGGTGTGGGATGGAGGCAGAGTGAAGCAGATGCTTTAGGGGCCCTGTGGAGCTCCTTCAGGGAGAGAAGGGAGGAGGTGATGAAGAATTTGGAGAAATTGGAGGATGAAGTGAATCAAGAGGGGGGCAGAGAGAGCTCTGTACAGGCCTTTCAAAACAGGTATGAAGATCTATATTCACACACTGTGTGACCTTTATAACAATTCTCACTATCTGTCCAAAGAAATTTGTATGCAACATGGAAATGGTACTTTATTCTCTACCATATAGCTATTCTTTTTTGGGCAACAAATTCCTTTATTGGTTTTTAATTAGCATTAATAATAAACATACGTATCTGAAAAGCTGAAAAGCATTTTGTATTCATTTTAATAGTAATGCATCTTCATTATTTGACCTAAATGCTAGCTTTGACTGAATTAATTTGATTATTTGGTTTTCATACTCCTGTTTTGCACATCTGTGGAAACACGTTTCCCGTATACTGGTTTTGTTAATGTTAATGCTTGAATATGCTTTGAAATGCATCCTGTGAGACCTACCTTATGCCAGACTTTTTAAGAACATGGAGCAAAAGAATGAAGCCAAACTATAGATGGACAAGTCCTTTGAAACCTGAATGAGCTATATAATGTTGGAATCCGACTAGTAATCCCTATTGTTTTCTTCTGCATCTATTTCTCCCAGGCTGCGTTTCTTCGTCCAGCTGGAGGATGAGCTCCAGTGCCTGCAGCACTCCCAACAGTGGTTAGAAGAGAAGGGAAGCCAGCTGGCCAAGAGAGACAGTGAACTGGCTGGGGAGGCTCTTAGGGAGGTAGCACTGGTGAAGACAGCCTGGGAGAACGTCAGTACTCTGATCACCAGCGGGTAAGGAGGGGAGACTTCAGGGAGGGTTTAAACTTAAGTCATGTCATTTAAAATCCTTTAATTTATGTGTTTTTGCTGCAAAGTTTAGAGAGTCAGTGAATTCATTTAGGGCAGAGGTTGTAGGGGTTAGATGATGTGCAATCATTTTAACATGAAAAAACAAATGATTATCGGCAGTTACAGAATCTGTTTGAGCTGATATGCATTAGTGAGTAATATCTGACGTTTTTTCCTTTTAACTTTCCTGCAGTCAGGAACACAGTAGAGTTGTTTTAGATCTTCTTCGCCAGTTCCACCACCTGAAGTTGATCGTTAACACTGTTGTGGAAAATGCTCAGGCTGTTGCTCACAACCTTCCTGACCATAACCACGATGCTCTGGAGGCCAGAAAGACTTTCACACGGGTCAGAACCTTATCTTGTCTTCTCTGTTCAAATGTAGATTACAGTACAGTACTGTTTTTAACTTGTATATCAGATAACTAACATGTAGTTTAGGAGTTAAAAACAAACATGTTTTCAGTTCTGTGAAATGTGTTTTTTTTCTGGTAATTTGAAGGATTTAAATGGTTTGTTCATCTTAAGAAGCAGAAAATCTTTCTCAACCCAAGAACTTAATCCTTCAATTAAAATCAGCACATTTGGAGATTAGTATGATAAAATGATTTCATTTCTTAAAATCACTGCAGTGTGTAATGCTGTAATTATAAATGTACATATATTATCTGTACGTGTAATGTTCATGATGATATGTATAAACTCTAAACTGTCTGTCAGTGGTGGTGTGTTGTCATTCCTTTTGTCCTTTTCTGTTCCTCTAGCATGAGACAGTTCAAGCTGAGCTGAGAGAAAAACAGGAAGACATGGACCTCCTCATCAGTACAGCTGAAGACCTGCAGAGAGAGCTGGAGAAAGTTCCCAACTCTGATACATGCTCCATCCAGGGAGACATGGAGATGTTAAGAGACCAGTGGCTGGGGGTGAGTGGGGGTGATAACATGCTGTGCCATGCACACCTGTATTGATGAAGTGGTCTTGATAGAAATCTCTTATTGTATTTTATTTAGACAAATGCATGACTGCACAAATACATATACATTTTCTATACACTCTATACACACTTTCTGAGTTTTGTGACATTAATGACTTCTCCTGAGCTTAACACATGTGCTGTACTCGATAAACTCTCCAAAAAACTGTCAATACAGACTGCTGAGATTTGGAGCTGAAAAATATGACTATAAATGACTATGTGACTATGAAAAATAAAATCTGTTCTCATCCACTTTAAAGAATACTTGCACCATTTTGCTATTAATATTTATTTCTGTCTGTTTTTTCATGCTTTTTTCAATTTTCTCCTTTTGCAAGACTTAGTTGGCTGCTCAGCTGTCACAAATGAGACAGAAATATAAACAAGTCTAGACACGTTATCTGCCTTTCTGTCTCTCTCTCACTTCTCATCCCCACATCTGTCAAACCAATTAAGTCTCGTTTCCCTTCCATCTCCCAGTAAAGCATATTGTACTATTCCTTGTTGGACTGAGCCACAGAGAGAAAACTAAAAACAAAGGAGAGAGATCCTATGTCTCCCAGTAACTGAGATATACTGCTGGTCTCCTTTTTTTCAGGTCTCAGAGAAAATACAAACCAACACAGAAAGACTGGGGTACTGTGTGGCATTATGGGACGATCTCAAGTCCATGGAACAGGACATCAACCAATGGACATTTGCCTCCATTGCTGATCTCACTGACAGTGTCACCAACCTCAGTGACAAAGAGAGGACAGAGACCCATCTCGCTATCTTTCAGGTCAGAGCTGGACAGCTTGCATGAAAAAGAGTGTGAATAATGGCTGTGTAAAATTGAAAGCACATCTATAGTGGTTGTGATTCTGTTGAAATGTCCTACACTTTGTACTACAGGCTGAGGTTGACAAGAGGGAGCAGAAGCTGGATTCTCTGCAGGAAAGAGTAACAGAGCTGAAGGAACGGGCCAAACTGCAGGAAACTCCATTACAAATGCAGGTGAATGTGGAAGGGAAGAGAAATAGAGGAAGAACTCCTGAAGTTATAATAACAAAATTACATTTTCCCCTTTGTCCTTTAGGCCAGGGCTAATGTTTAATCTGATCTAATGCAGTTATGTTTTGTAGCTTAAGCATTGCTGTATGTTCATAATATTTGGTTCCATTGGAAGTGTTTGTAATTGTGTTGTGTTGTCTGACTGAGTGTTATTTTTTCCACATATGTTTTGTTTAACATTGAATATAAAGAATAAAACTGTATTGTGTAAGTTTGAAATTATCACTCACTCTCATTTACATTTAATTATAACAGGTACTGCAGTTTAATTCTAAATTTCACAAGACTGATCTTGTATAATGTTGTTAAATTTATCTTATTGAACCAGGTCCTCGAGTCAGACCTGAGGAAGAAAATGACCCATGCACATGAGGTGTACAACCAGGCCAAACACACTCTGACCTACTTCAGTTTCCAAAAGCAGCGACTAGAGGACCTCATGTCCCAGATGGCAGAGCGGCTGGAGGCAGTTCAAGGTTCCTTATCTGACCTCACTGATGCTACTTCCCCTGAAGACATTGGTACTGTCAAGGTACTGTGTATATGGATGTATTATTTACATCATTATTAATCACTGTCTTACTCTACTTTCCATTTCTGTTAGTTTACTACCAACTGAGCGTTATACTGTATACGGAGACTTAAATATAGCAATACACAGCTTGTTTCTCAGTTCATCTGAACCAGTGTTGGTAGGTAAGGCATTACAATTTCTCAAATAGTAATATTACTTTAGTCACTAATCAAAGTATCACTGCGTTACTCAACGGTGTGTTACCTGAACTCAACTTGATTTTTCTCCTGGAAGACGCAGATGAGCAGGTTCACGTTAACTCTTAATCAAAAAGCTAAATGTACACTTCACTTGCAAAGCTCATTCCTGGGAATACATATGAAGAGAAGAACTAAATCTGTTTGTTATCTGGAGAAATGCAGTGACGGAATATAATCACTTTAGTTAAGGTTGTGGCAGGATTGTGGTTTTGTTTAAAAGTAAATAAACAACAAATATGTTGTAGCTGAAGTCATTATAGTCCTATTAAATCAGACACAATCTTTCTCTAATCTACAGTACATCACAAAATATCCTCATTATGCTTATAACATAAACCATAATCCACTTGCAATTAAAGCTACAGTACGTTCCCGTACGTATTTGCAGTTGCAGTTGACTTGTACAGAAACTTTATATTATAACTTTATACATAATATTTAGGAGATATGGTTGAAAGCTGACATCTAGACACCTCACACTAAAAGCTTTTTAGATCAACAATTACACTTTATAGCGCAACAAGACTCACACAGGCAGAGACACAAATGTGATTTGTTCATCTGGATGCCAAGTTGATCCTTCCATAGTCTGATGAATTTTGATCAGGAATGGTCTTTGTGGTAGACTTCTACTGTATTTTGTATATTCTGTAGTTGTTCTAATGTAAGACTAAGAACTAAACTTATATGGCCATTATAGTGTTGCTAAATTTGATGATGGCTTTTTGCACAGTACTGTAGTTTTGGAGTCTTTGCCCTTTCCACCACATTGTCACCTTACTGATGAACATACATGACTTCTTAGCTGTTTTATTTATCACCGCTCTTCATGTACAGGACCTGCAAAGCACTGTGCAGCAACAGAGGGCAGATATGGAGTCAGCTAGAGAAGCCCTGACTGCACTGTGCAGGTCACATCCCTCTCAAGAGCTGTCACGACTATCCTCTGACCTCACCTTGATTGCCAAGCGAACAGAGGCTGTTGCTCAGCGCTGTGCCAAGACCAGGGGCACCCTGCAAGACGGGCTACAGCTTAATTTCAACGGTAAGATGTATTTGGATTTTGTACTTATTCAAATAAATTTCATACAGTGCAGTTCTTACAGTGAACTGTTACGTTGCAACACTAACATTGCATTGAAGAATAAAATTACATAAAAAGCGTAAATATCATCTATTATAAGATCTTATCAAATGCTGCCAAAAAAGAGCTGTAAAAGGTTCAGTTAGTGCAGAATAGAGTGGCATGATTGGCACACTGCTGTTCATTCAGTAAAGATAAAATGTATGCTGATCTCACATGGCTGAAGGTTGTAAATAACTGTTACTCATGTGATCTGTTAACTTTGTTTATAAATATAATAGACTTAAAAGAACCATATTGTTATAAAATATTTATTTTCTGCAATGTCACACATTACTGTTTCTGCAGTTACACAGGACTCACACTGTATGTACTACCTCAACCAAAGACAAATTAAAATTTCAATAACACTTAAAATCTTATAATCCACAATGAAATTGTGCAGAACTGCATGGTGCAGTGTCATTTGTTCATGTTAGTGGTGCAACAGATTGACTGTTGATTATGCTACATTTTTCCCCAGAGCACACTCAATCCACCCACAACAACCCACACTCCGTTGACACACATTGTCTGGCACACCAGTGCACTCTCATAGCTTAGCCATGCACCTGTGTCTCGGGGAGTAATGTTGCTCTTGTCACATCTGCTCTCAAGGGAGTCATTTTGGGCCTGTTGCCAAGGCAACCTGGTGCTGCAAAGCATCAGCATCATTCCCATCTGCCTCAACACATCGCCTTCGCGTCCTTCTGGTTCCTTCACTTTTAAATCTGCCTCCACACATCAGTTTTCCTCAACTTGTCACCCCATTTTTCCATTTTCTTTTTGCTGGTTCTTCCTCGTCATTGAAGCAGAGCTTGTCCGTGACTTCCACACCTGGCTGGTGGATCCAAAGTTAGAACTGAAAAAATGTTCAAACCAGTCAGGAGATGTTGCCATCCTTGGAGCCAAGTTACAGAGTTTGAAGGTACCGTTATATCATGCTCTTACTCTTATTGACTGGTGACATGCAATTAATGCACCAGTCATTTACACAAAATAAAGAAAATTAACAGAATAATGTAAGTCATAATTATATAATATTAAATCTTCAACAAAAACGTTTATACATCTTACTACATGCAGTTAGTGATAAATCTAGCATGGTAGGTCTGAGTGTTGTGACTCTCAAAAAAATAAAGCAGTGACGTCAGGTTTTATTACACACATGTTCCCACTCTTACTGTAGGTGTTAATCGAGCGGACATCAGAGGGAGAGAAGCGTCTCTCTCTGGTTTGTGAGGAGGCAGAGAGGCTTCAACTCCACCTGTCCAAAGCTGCAGTTGCTCAAGTTCAAGAGCATCTGTCCTCCTGTCAGACAGAGTGGAGGATCTTTGTGGACAGCTGCTCCCAAAGCCAGCAAGACTTGGAAGCGAGTATTGACCTTCTGAAAAAGTAAGTCATCACTTCATCATGTTTTTTCTTTATGTAAAGGAATTTGAATGAAATGAAGTGTTCCTTTCTGCTCTTTTCCCCCTTCCTCCCCAGTTTTGATGACAGTGTCGAGGGTGTAAGAGGCTGGCTGAAGCAGATGGAGCTCAGCCTCAAGAGCGAGCCTGCCCTTTCATCAGAGGACCAGCAAGGAGCACCCGACTCCACAGAAGAGCTGGAGAGAATAGAAAACCTCCACAGAGAACTGTTAACAAGGAGGTGTGTGTGTGTGATGCCACATGCCATGACATAGACTGTTAAATATTCTGACCAAAAACATATCATTCTCTCTTGAAAGGGACTCTATCGAGCGTCTCTACCAGGAGGCTCAGTCTCTGTCTGAAGCAGGCAGAGGGTCAGGTGGAGAGGTCAGAGTGACAGGCCAGCTCCAGATGGAGCACCAGGCTCTACTGAAGGCAGCCAGAGAGAGGCTACGAGGCTGCCAGGAAAGTCAAGCCTTTGGAGACACCCTTCAGGGAGTTTGGACCTGGCTGGAAGAGATCCAGGAGAGACTGGGAACGGTAGACAGCACGATGGGGACCAAAGAGCAGTTGGAGCAGAGGCTGGAAACTGTGCAGGTGACTAGGGGGTTTGGATATGCAATACATATAGAATCTGTTATTCCTATTGAATATTATCCAGGTTAAATTCATGTGAGTCATTGTTATCATTCTGTACTTAATTCTTTTTCCACTAATTTATCTTCAGCTACACTTGTTCCAGTGAACACAAGATGGGGCTGTTTGCTGGAGGAAGTTTTTTTATGTGATATGCTGAAGTCTAAATTCACTGTGACCCTGTTTTGTTTGCACAGGACATCCTGCTTTTGAAGGGTGAGGGAGAGGTAAAGCTGAATATGGCGATGGGTAAGGGTGAGCTGGCCCTGCGCAGCTATGGAGCTGCCGGACAGGAAGTGGTCCGCTCTCAGCTCCAGGAAGTAGAAGATGCATGGGCCACACTGCTTGTGACTGCCATGAGCTGCCACAGGTAGACCGCTCACTTTAAACTATCACTTATAATTAGTTGTTTAGTCTCTATATGTGAAACTGAAGCAGTTAAAGAAGTGGTTCTGCCTTTAGCTCAGTATTATGTCATCACTTCATGCCTGACAAACTGTAATGCATTTTCATTTAATTTTCATATTTTTTATGTGTCATTAAAAAATGTGCGCTCAGACACTTTGGAGGTCATTTACCTGTGTGCCAAAAAACTCATGAGAAGAGGTTGTTTTCATCATAATAGATAGAATGTCTCAACGCCATTAATTACCATTAGGTTAAATACATAATGAGAAGTGTTTGCCTCATTTTGTAACTCTGATTGATGTATCTGATTTAGTGAATTCTC
>JAUBNQ010000016.1:11719307-11733507 GCA_032353495.1 Ctenopoma kingsleyae | reverse complement strand
AAAAAACACAAAAATAAATATATATGATCATAATAGCACTCCTGAAACTAATGGTGGCCTAAGACTTTTGCACAGTATGTATATATATGTATGTATAAATAATAATATATAATATTGAAAATAGTTGCTTTTGAAAATGGTTGACACCAGTTAGTATTAAATTAGCTAAAACAGGCAGAATTCACATTTTCTAAAGATGATTTTCTATGCTCTATACTGGAGGATAAGAAATGCATGTTCTCTGTTTGTGGCTGCAGGCTCTGTTGCAGATGGTTCAGTCCCATGATGGAGCTGTCAGGTCAGTGATGGAGAAGGGAGACGCTCTGCTGGCTTCTGTCCACTATCCCTCCATCAGAGACAAAATGAGCAGACTACAAAGAGACTACTCTGAACTTTGTAAAACAGCCATGGTGAGAACACATGGTCAGATGACAGAGGTTATACAGAGAGGAAAAAGTTAATACTTTAATATGCAGGAGACTTTAGAACATATGAGAACATATTAAATATAGAGTAGGTAAAGAGCCTGTAAATCAGTGTCAGAAAGAGTCTGTTTTTTCTCAGGGTGATTGTAATCAGTATCATTTTTCTGCGATTTTTCATGCGATCCAGGCTCATGTGGAGAATCTGGAAAGCCAGGTGAAGGAACAGGAAGCTTACCACAACGAACTCCAGGAAGTGGAGCGCTGGCTGCTCCAGATGTCCAGCAGGATGGTGACTCCTGATCCCACTGTGGGTGGCAGCCTGGAAGCAGCCACTCAACAGCTGGCCAGGCACAAGGTGACCAATCATATTACTTCATTCAATCACATTGTTTGCAGCATATGATACAGCTCTAGTAACAAGCTCTAATTAGAGAGGAAGATTTCTACAGTTTGCCTACTTTGATTGCCAAAGAAATTCTAGCCTTAATTTTCAGTGAAGTGGATTAGTTTTTGCAGAACTGCCAGACCTATATATAGTCTGTCATCCCAGGAGCCTCTCTCTAACATGTTCCTACTTGGTTGCTTTGTCCTTCATAGGCTATCATGGAGGAAATAGCGGGCTTTGAGGATCGTTTGGCAGGCCTGAAGGAGCGAGGAGACCACCTGGTACAAGGCTGTAGTGACCGCATGCAGAGCAGACTGAGGCAGCAGGTCCAGGCTCACCAGCAAGGCACCAGAGACAGCTACTCTGCCATCTGTAGCACAGCGCAGAGAGTGAGTGAGGAAGAGGAGGAGGAAAGAGGGAGGGAGGGGGGATAGAAAGCAGTGAAAAACAAGTAGTGAAATGGTTCTTCTACATTTAAAAGCATATGATTGTATACACACATATGCACATGCACCCACTGATGCGCATGTGACCCTGCATGTCTACAAGGACACACACACCTGCACACACATTTGTGCTGTTAATATTCCATTGCATAGGCATCCGCTTAATCCTAAGCCACTTTGACACTTAAAGCCTTCTCTCAAGACAGCCCTTCGCTGCCAGTATAGAGGGCACAACCAATTAAAGCTCACCAGCAGCCATACTCGGACAGAACTCACCAGCCAAAATCGCTAACTCAATCTCCTCATATTAATCTCCGCATATCCCCTGTCAACTTCACTTTTTCATGCCTGAGCCAAAAATGGTCACACGCCACTCACTGTTCAGTATATCTGGCGAGCCCTCTAATCCAGCGCCACTCTGTCATTTTGGCAACTTCTGCTCTGCCATCATAGCTCACCTCCCAAGACACCACCTCCACCACCACTTACACAT
This sequence comes from Ctenopoma kingsleyae, assembly GCA_032353495.1. NCBI lineage: Eukaryota > Metazoa > Chordata > Actinopteri > Anabantiformes > Anabantidae > Ctenopoma > Ctenopoma kingsleyae. The sequence goes on along the minus strand of JAUBNQ010000016.1, from coordinate 11,731,758 downwards.
CCAATCTGGCATTGTGTGATCCAGCCACACTTTACCACTACACTGCTGGCTTCTCTACAACTGCGCCTCCAGTATTACAGTGGCTGCCAACTGCGTCCCAGCACAACAGAGCTCTAATATCCTGCATGCCACTTGCCACCATGCCACCCCCCTAGCCAAATATACTGGGCAGCTTGCCAACACATACCCCCCTTCACCCATCTTTCAGGCTCTCATATTAACACTGTCAGTCAGATCTTGCTGTTTCACTCTCCCCTGGAGGTCATGGACGCCTCCACATTTAACACCTGTCAAATACAAAACTGCATAACTGCCTACTTGTTTGGGTTTTATCATGTAATGTGTCTTCATGTTTGGCTAAGACATTTTGCCATGCAGTGTACATCTACTATTTCTTTCACTTAATATTGTAGTTTTACGTGTGTACTTTGCTGCTGTTGGTAGAAAAAACATTTAGTCCTCACTTCAGTTTCTTTGAGTTTCAGGTCTTTTTGATCTAATTTTCGTGTGTGTGTGTGTGTGTGTGTGTGTGTGTGTGTAAAGCAGTCTATTGTTCAATCCAGCACTGAGATTTGTCTGTCCATGTCTTACAGGTGTATCAGAGTCTGGACCATGAGTTACAGAGATATGTGAGTCTCCAAGACACACTGCAGCAGTGCCAGACCTGGTTGATCTCTGTTTCAAAAGAACCAGAGCCTCCTGCACATCCTCCTCTCAGCCTGGAGGAGGCGCTACAGCGGGTGAGCAAGCCACTACACATTTCTTAAAAAAGGGACATCATAATTGATTAATTGCTGTCACATAGCAGATTCATTTGTTTGAATTGATGTTTTTGAATAGGCACCAAAAAGGGCAAATTACATTGTAGATTGTCGTAAAGGGATTACATAGTCAGTCAATAAAAATCCAAACCACAAATTTTTTGGCAGGTGAAGCAGGAGCGGGCTCTCCAGGAACAGGCCAGCACTTATCTCCATCTTGTGTGCTCAACGTGTGACCTGTCGGAGCTGAGGGTCAGGGAGACCGCAGCAGATATCCAGCAAGTTAAACTGCAGGTGAGTTAACTTTAAGAAGTCTTCAAACAATAGATTATTTCAGGGTTGGTTTTGAAGTAATCAGTTGTTTTATATTAAATGCTTTTAATGGGTTGACACAATTGTGTTTTTGTGTGTAGAATGAGGAGCGAATGCTACTTTGTGAGGAGGTAGCAGACAGCTGGAGGGATGTTGAGGAGCAAAAGGCAGATTTAGAGCTTCAGCTAAGAGAGACGGAGCAGCAACTTCAGAACCTCATCAGGAGACCTGGTGAGCTGGAGCCCAAGATTGCACAAAACCAGCTGGACAAGGCACAGGTCTGTGTTTGGTATATATGCCGAAGATAAGTGACTTTGATTCACTTTGATGGTGTAGAAGATGTCATTGTTGATGCAAAATACTAATGTAATCCTGCAGGAGTTCCTCCAGCAGATCAGGGAGCGACAATCTGAGGTAACCCGTTTGAATGAAGCCATTGGGAGACTGACAGATGGACAGGTCTGTCCTGCTGTGGAGGAGATAGGAAGACTCAGGAAAAGGTGGATGGAGATGGGCCAGCAGGCTGAAGAACTGGAGGCCCAGCGGGGGGAAGACATGCAGCGCAGTGTGGAGTATCAGGAGAGTGTTGTTGCTGTGGAGGAACTTTTCCACCAAGTGTCCAGGGAATGGGACTATCTTGCTAGGTATCAATTTTTACTGTGTGTGTGATTTTTAAACATCTTGTACATATGGTTTTAAGTAAACTGTGTTATATATCAAGACAAATAATAAGTTTTACTGTACATATATACATAATTCCTCTGGTTTCAATCTCTGCATTGACCAGATATCCTTCACACCCTGTCTGTATCTACCTGCTGCAGGGCTGACACAGAAAGTACAAGTGAACATCTAGAGGCTCTAAGAAAGCTGTCCAGTGACCTGGAAGAACAAAGAGCAACTCTAGAAGACCTCAGGGACCAGAGACAAGCTATCATGCCTCGACTTAGCCTGCTAGACAAAGAGCTTGTCAAGCAACAGGTGACGCACCATTCTTGTAGTCCTTTAGCAGATTTTTAATGTTTGAAAATTTATAGTAATGCAGAGTGTTAATCAATAGGTCGAGTTTCAAACTGTATTCTGGTTTTCACTAGGTGGGTCACCTGGAGCAACGCTGGGTGCAGCTTGAAACTCTGATTCAGCAGAAGATTCAGGACTCTGCACACACACTGGAGAATCTAGCACGGGTGGAAACGCAACTGAGGGATGCCCGGGAGTGGGTGGAGGAGCAACGACCTGCACTTACCTCTGCACTGAAAACCAGCCCACCCCCCGATATGGCCCAAAGTTTCCTGTTCGACCACCTGAGCGTGTGTGTTGAACTGGAGGCCCGTCAGCAGCTGCTTAGTCAGGCAGTGAGAGATGCCCAAGCTGTTGCTTCCAGGCTGGGGCTGAGTGAGAAGAGATGTCTGCAGGAGCTTGTTGAACAAGCCCAGGCTGAGGTGCATGCTCTGGGAGCACGTGTGGCCCAAAGGAGGAAGTACCTCAGTAAGGTTAGCTAGAGTTTTGAATCTGATACAAGAAAATTGTAATTATGTCCTAAAGCACTTAACTCTGACACATTCACACAGTAAAATAGGGTTCATCAATCTGTTTAAACTTTGTAGATAATTTGTAATGTTTAATTCTTCCTGTCTAGGCTTTCACAGAGAGGACACAGTTCCTTCAAGGCCTGGGGAGGGCATTGTCCTGGGTACAGCAACAGGAAAGGAAAGCTTTGATAGATGACCACATAGCACTTCTCCCTGAGGACCTGGCCAAACAAGTTGCTACATGTCGAGCGGCCCAGTGCAGCTTACGAGCTTACCAGAGAGAGCTGGCATCTCTCTGGGTACAAGGGCGGGAGCTAGAGAGAGATGCCACTGACAAAGAGAGAGCAGAAACCTTGGCGAGACTTGAGGAGCTACAGGCAGTGTTTGAAACTGCTCTCCAGAGAACCACTCAGCGGCTCACAGACTTGGAAAAAGCCTTGACCTCCAGGAAGTACTTTAAGGTTGACCTGGACAAAACCTGCCACTGGTTGAGACGAGCGGATGCTATCACCTTCCTGGAAATCAATTTAAGCAATGTTGAGGATAACTCAGAACTGCAAACACAACTGTCTAATTTTCAAAATGTCCTAGAACAAGCTTCAGAGTACGAGAACCTCCTCCTTATTGTTCAAAGAATAGGTCAGGAGATCCTCCCTACCCTGAACGAGATCGACCATTGCTACCTAGATGAGAGGCTTAATGCTCTGCCTCAGCAGTACAATGCCATCCTAGCTCTAGCCAAAGAGAAAAAAGACAGAGTCCATCAAATGATCTTGGAGAGAAAAGAGTTCAGCACTTTCTTTGATATTACTCGTAATGCACTGGAGGAGCTTCAAGAGCAGTTTGACAATCTAGAAAAGCAGACTATCAGCATCAAAGAGGAAGATGTTGTTCATCTCATACGTGAACACAGAAGTATTAATGAAAGTTTATTCCACATTAGTCCTGCTGTGAGAGAACTTCATGGAAAAAATGAAGGGTTTCTCAGTCGAGGTCAGCAATATAGAGCTGAGGAGACGCAGCAAATGATCAGACTCCACAATGCACTGAAGAGGAGAAATGATGAGAAAATAAAATACTTGGATGATTGCTTAAATACTCTAGTTGAGCATAACAGAGTATTAAGAAAGCTGGACTCAGAATTGAAGTGTGTTGAAGAAAATCTGGTCCGACTTAAATCTAACAAAGAAGTATGCGCCATGGATAAAATCACAAATCTATATTCAATGTTGGAAAGTCTGGATGTTGTGATCTCTCAGAGTAAAAAATGTAACCAGCAAACTAAAGACCTTTGTCTGAAGTTTGATCCAGCTGCTTTTCAGGAAGCTACCTTGCAGCTGGAATTGTTGCAGTCTTTAAGGTCGGAAGTCAAGTGTTTTGTTGAAGAAAGTGAAACAGGTGTCACAAAGAGTGAAGATTTCACAAGAGAGGCTGAAAAAATGTTGGAACACCTGAGGGCTATGAAGGACAAATTGGGAGACCCTTTGACCCTTTCAGAGGTCACAGTTGAGAGAGTATATGAGGAAGTGTGCAAACTGAAAATCATGGAAGAGAAAGTGGAAAGTAGTTTGAGGATGGCAGATGTCTTGGGCAACACAGAAAAGCAACGATTTTGTAGTAATAAGGAAACCGTTCCAGCCTATGTCGAGGAGAAACTCCAGGAGCTGGCAAAGCTGGGAGCTGACATTAAACAAGGAATTACTAAAAAACAGGTATGTCCATATTTTATTCAGAAAATATGGTACAGACATTATGAGGGACATTTTTATCAATTATTTATCTAAGTGACACAAATCTGATACAAACTGAATGTCAATTACTGCCTCAGATGCCTTCACATCCTCAACTTATTAGGAATCTGATCAGTTATTCATGAACCTATTATTTTCCATCTCCTGTTTGCCCATTCTATCAATATTAATAGGCCTTGGAAACTTGAAACATTTAAAAGACCGTTCAGGAGAATCCATAAGGTTAAAATAAGTACTTATAAAATAAGTACTAATTATTAATTTATAACTGCTGTGGGCCTTTAATGTGTAAATACCACATTTAAGAGACCCTGTTATGTTGAATGAAAGGGAAACATTATCGAGACATAGGAGAGCTGTTTTTAATCAGTTTTACAAAGGAAATATCACTCACCCCATTTTCCACTGAGGATAATTTTGACCTTGGACATTTTGAGCTGAAGCTATATGAAAATTTGATTTCCAGCATGTAACAATGTGACAAATCTTTGTTCATCTGCAGGCGCACAGTAGTTTTCAATGTAGTATCTGTTTTTTATGTTTTGCTGAGGCAGCCATGGTTGTTGTAAGGATTTACACATATATAGTACTTCTACCTACATTTATGTAGAGAAGCAAAAACTGCATTTAACCAAATCACATTTTGCATATTCTAGCTGGCTGTGGATAAAGTTCTTTCCCTGGTCCAGAGGTACCACTTATCTCTGCAGTCCGTGCAGAAATGGCTGGACTCTGCTGCGGCTTTGCTTCAGAAGGGCAGCTCGGGGGTAGATCTCGAGAACCAGACAGATTGTATGCAGGACTTGGAAGAAATTTCAGCCCAGGAAAAGAGCTTCACAACTGCTTTAGAGGAGCTGAGGGCTTTGAATTCACTGCTGGTGGATTGTATGGAACCAGGAGCGATGAGTGGACTCAGAGAAAAAGTTGAGACAATACAACTAAGAAACACAGATGTCAAACAGCAACTAGATGCTTACAGAGAGGTGCTGCAGAGGTGTGTGTTAATGCATTCATGCAGTATGTGATCTATTTTTCATGCTTGTACTTGTATGTAGATTGAACTGTGTAATGTGCTACATATTTCTATTTTATTTCAGTCAATAGTGGTTTGTAATTTGTATAATTTTCTCAGATGTGCAACTCTATGGAGCTCCTTCCAACATGAAAGAGAGACACTGGTTGAACAGATGAATGACTCAGAAAGCAAGATGGCCATGTTCACCACAGCTAAAGCAATCAGCATCCAGCAGGCAGAGGAAAGGTGTCAGAGATACAAGGTAGGTTATACCGCCTCACTGTACGTTCATAGAACGGAGATGCTGTAGTAAAAGCTTATTAGAAATTTACAGAAATTGCACATGCTGTGTCCCATGTGGCTGCATTGTTTCATTAAATTCCAACATTTGTTCTTGTCATGGCAGCAGATGCACATTAATATTTTAACATTTGAGTGTTTATGCATTATTGCTTGTCCAATTTTGCTTGCTAAACCCGTAACTTCTAGGGGAACGTTTTACTTTGCCACACAGAAATGTGTTCGTGAAATAATGTGTGCTTCTGTTTTCTGTCTTTTTCATCTGTTTTCAGTCTCTGGTTGCTCACATCGACCTTCTGGAGCTGCATCTAAATGCGTTGAAAGAGAATTCGACAGAGTTGGAGCAGATCATCTTTGAGTCCAGCAAAGCTGTCACCAGCCACTCTGTGTTGTCACTATGGCAACGGTGGACCAGGCTCCGCCGTGTGGCCCGAGCCCAAGAGAGGGCTTTGGAGGACACTGCGAGGGAGTGGAGGAACTTCACAGAGAAAGTAAGAGAAAATACTGGAGATTTGATGGTGATTGTACATCGATATTATGTGTATATATGTGTATTGATATATTGTGTATCGATATGTTTCTGCGTAATCAACGGCATATTTTTATAAATGGATGGGGAGTGTGCTTCAATTCATGCACGAGTACCAGGGTTATTCCACAGAACTGCCAGTCTTTACTGACAAAGCTGTTTAAACACACATGGCTTTCACAGCCGATAAACACACAAACCCAGCAAATTATTCTTGCATCTGCAGTTTTAGGTCAAATGCAGCAACAAATGAATACCAGTTGTTGTGTACTATGACGTAACCCCAGGCTTCAGGCCAGTGGTTTCCTTCTGCCAAAACATTGTGTCATGAAGCGTTTTCCTGCCTTTGGACATAGTTTAAGCTTGAAAGCTGTCTGTAAGGATTTCCACAAAGCACTGCTTCTAAAGGAAATGGAGCTCAAGCTGTAAAGACAGGTCACTTCCTCATATGTGGTACATTCCAGTTGTCTGCTGGTTTTCTATGGGTCTTTTGTTTAACTGGAAATGATGTCATTCTCTGCTTGTTTCTGACTTTCACTGTCATGGAGAATAATGTATACTGTTAGATGTGGAACACGACTCTAAATGTGATCTTATGTGAATTATAAGCTGTTTTATTTTTTGTTGTCAAACTGCTTTATTCAAGGGAATTTTATCTTGGTAAACTTGGATTGTAAATAAGCTGAACACTATTCATGAACTTCTCTGGCCTCCAGATGGAAAAGGTGCGTTCTGTGTCCAAAGACCTCCACACTCGTGTTCCAGATAGCACCGTTGAGAAGGCAGCCACCAGGGCGGCGCTTCAGAGCCTCCTGGAATACCATGATTCCTTCAGTCTGGAGGTAGAAAGGGAGCAGTCTATCCTGGCCCTACTGGGGCAACACACCTACAGTCTCAGAGGAGAGGAGGAGGAGTTGAAGGAGAAAAAGACAGAGAATGGACACGAGGAGACATTGTCCCTACAAGAGATCAGAAACCTGCAGGAACAATATGACACGTAAGTGACGTACAGCTGTGTCTGCTGGAACAACCCAAAACTGGATTAAACACGTCTTTATATGAGCTGAAAATATATACTTAATAAAATATTAGTGGTTTCACCTGCAGTGTACAGGGATCTTTTAAAACATATAATTTAGAAAAAACAAGAATATTTAACTGAGAACATGTAGTATTTTAAAAGAAAAGTTGATCATTATTCACATTTACTCATAGTTCAGTGCGGGGATACTTACATTGTTTTACAGCTCATTGTTTGAAGGGAATAATATTGTTTTTCTTAGCACTTTTTTATATGTTGACTGTTTCACTATTCTGTTATTTTTATTGTTCAAAGCTTCCTGTATCAGCTTTGAAAAAAAAAGTATGAAAAAAATCATAGCAATATAACCGGTTTAATTTGTGGTATATTTACATGCTAGTTACATATCACTGTGACCAAAAATGAATTCAGTATCATAGTTAAATTGAAATGTTGTATCATTCTCTCCACTGTGTCTTGCCTAGCCTTCTGTTGCAGGTACGAGCCAGCAGAGCTCAGGTAAACCAGGAGCTGAGGGAGCGAGAGGAGGTCGAGAAGGAGCTGGGTTTGGTCAAAGGCTGGATCCAAGACACCCGGGGCTTACTGCTGAGCCCAACTGCAGACCTGGATTCACTGCTGCAAGAGCTAGAGGTTGCTACCTGTGTCAGAAAAAGAATAAACAAAAATTTCATATACGTAACAGAATAGGCTGTGATTTCCAGTTTGTCACGTGATATTATGTGTGTTGTAGACCGCACATGGTGAAGTTATCAGCAGGCGTCAGAGTGTGGAGCGCATGGCAGAGCTGCAACAATCCAAGTACCAGGACCTCCAGACAGGTCTGCCCTCTGAGCTCAGCATGCAGTTGGCTGAGGTGGCTCTGGCTCTGGGCTCCGCTGAAGACCAGGTGACCTCTCCCGTTATCAAATGTAGTTTCAGTAACCAATGAAAACTGCCACATGTTAAAGAAGCCATAACTGTTTAGCCTTGTTAAAAAGATTTTTAGATCCTGATCTTTGTTGGCATTGACTTTAGGTCCAGGCGAGGGAAAGAGAGGTGCAGCAGACCAGAGATGTGAAAGAGGACTTCAGCTCGAGACTCCAAGACATTGAGGCAAAGCTCAAGACCATCGCTCTGAAAATGGAAGGCAAGGCTGTCGACCTGGAGGAGGCCAAAGAAGAGACCAAAGTAATCAACCAGACAGATTGACTAATTAACAAGCAATTAGCCCCTGTTAAATTGGCTATTCATTTTGCAGATGTTGAGGTTAATGAGTGCGAGAGAGTTGGGATGGCATGAACTGAATTCTGCCTTCAACAGTGACCCACATTTCAGAGGTGTATTCCAGATGGGCATCTAAGCCCTTCCCTCCTGTTTTTCTTCATGTGGCCCCAACTTTTCTCTTTTCTCACTCCACTTGTCATCCATAGACTCACACACCCAAAGTAAAGGAATGGTTTATATTTTTTTTTACCTATTCTGATGGCCAGTACATCTAAAGCTAAAGCTCTAAAGCTCAATAATTAAATACTACTCCTGGTTTAGTTTGGCACATGACCTCCTGTAAAACCACAGCTTGTCATCTTTACACTTATTGCACAAATGAGATGTGTTAATTAGCAACTAACTTACAGACGTGCACGTGTGCTAGTTGTAGCTTTAAATTGAGTCTAGAAATTGATTGAAATGTAAGCCTTATTGACTTTACTAAACAGGGTTTCCTCTTGTTCTGTTTGTTAACTTTTTTGCTTAAACTTTTTACCTTCTTTTGTCCCCTTCTCTCTTCTCCAGGCTCTTTGTGAAGAGTCAGAATCCTGTGCCCGTTCTCTGGCAGAGTTAGGAGTAGCAGTGCAGGAGTTTGGTGAGCAGAACCCGCTGCTGTGTAAGCAGCTGGGCGATGCTGTGGCCAAACTGACAGAGGTGCAACACCACATAACACAGCAGGTTCAGGACAGAGCCAACAGACTGAAGAAGGTGAAGTGTTTCTTCTGTTTACTGTGTCATATAGATCTCCCTAAAGACAAATTCCCAATATTGCTTGAATGAATGAACAACAAATATTGTATGATGTATATGATATGATATGATGTATTATTCTGTAATTTGGCCTTGATCTTTCACTTGAGCAGGTAGAAAGGCAGCTGGAGGAATATCAGGGTATGAAGGCATTCATTCTAGCTTGGACAGAAAAGGCAGAAGCTCTGGTCACCAGTAATATCATCTGGAGCTCCGCTTCCCAGCTGCAGGAGCAAATTCGTGGACATCAGGTGAGTCTTAATGAGTCACTCAGCAGGGTGTGCGAATGGAAACTGCTGTTGTCCTGTGCACAAAAACTGGCTCTGATACATTTCAGTTTTGTTTTTCCACAAAAAATAAATACTACTTTTAAACCCATTAATTTTGAAGACAGCCTACAAATGTGCAGACAATTAGACTTTGATTTCCAGTGGAATGCTATGGACTGTAGTGTGTTGGCTGGCCCTAATTAGTGTAATTGCTCCTTTATAAATGGCTCCTCTCTTTGACTTGCAATTTATATTCCTGCTGGTGACAGGCATTGCTGCGGGAGTGTCGTGGTCTCCATGGTGACTTGGATGCCATGGGGGAGAGGGAGGTGCAGCTGGGGGAGGTGTTGCAGACGGAGGGGTGGAGTAAGCAGGTGAAACACCTCAGCAGATGTACAGAGGAGCTGCAGCAAACTGCCAAGACGCGGCTACAGAGTCTGCAGGACGCTGCAAAGGTAAATGACATTCACACTGGAATTAGACATCGATAACATTTCACCATAAAATCTTTCTGGGCTTCCTGATCAAATTATCTTCATTAATTAAAATTTTCAAGAGCCATACAGTGCTGTAAAAATTATTTGCCCCCTCACTGATTTTTTTTTTTTTTTTTTTTTGCATATTTGTCACTCTTAAATGATTCAGATCATCAAACAAATTACACAAACATAACCCGAGTAAATACAAAATAGAGTTTTTAAGTCATGATTTCATTTATTAAGGGAATAAAGCTGTCCAAACCGGCCTTGCTCACGATATGAAAGACTCATTGTCAGTTTTGCAAACGCTTGATTGCAGTCACTGACAAAGCACAACACCATAATCATAATGGAATTAACTGTTTTAGCTCATGCAGCAGTAATTTGTTTTACTAATCTGGTTTCTACACACCTGGTACCAAGATGACTGTCTGTTGCTGATTGTTGTTAATTGTGTTGGAGATCTGTTTACATTTCCTGTGAATTTGGATTTTTCTTGGTCTAGACTTCAAACACAGAACAGCTTTTATTTACAGTCACTGATAATTTAATATTTGTTCTTATGAAAAACATGTAGGTCAATTAAAATTTGCAAATTATTCTTTTAAGATATGCCTAACTCTGAAAGTGAATGGAATAAATACTATGTATTTTGGCAAGCAGATCCAAATAAACAATAATACTTTCTGAATTGTTTATAACATATGTGCAGTATAAGCTTTTATTTGATTTGTTTAATGTGTTTCTCCTCAGGACATGTTGCGTTTGGAGACAGAGGTGAAGAGCCTCCATGCAGCTGTAGACCAGATCCAGGTCACACTTGCCTCCCCAGACCTCAACAGACTCAGCCTCAGAGAGCAGCTCACACAGAGACAGGTATACGCACACATTTATGGTGCTTTCTGTGTGTTCAACATTGACACAGTTTTAGAGATGCAAAGACACAAACTACATACACACAGTGCAATAGGATCCTAACAAGCAACTTTTCACCTTAAAAGTAGATTTTCTGAACATCATGCTGTATAACATATTAATTCCTCTTACTCTCTAACACCTCTCTTCATTGCTTCATAAGCGTCTGTTGGTGGAAATGGAAGGCTTCAAGCAGCAGGTAATGGCTGTTCAGCAGTGTCAGAGCGCCCTCCGACTACCAGAGGAGGTAGTGGCCAGTCTACCTATCTGCCGCACAGCTCAGACTCTGCAGCAGGAGGCCAGCCAGCTGCAGCATACAACTATCCAGCAGTGCAACATCCTACAGGTAGATGGCAGCGCTCATTCAAATGCTTCAGCTCAGTTGCTACATATTAAACCAAAATATAAAAAATACGGTGTGAAGAAAGCTATAATTATGTTAAACATTGCATCACAAATCATTGTGACAAAGCCCTGACCCCAATATTGTTTGTATTAGCCTTTTTATTTATAGTTTAGTGAATTAGATCATTTATTTATATTATCTGTTTAGTGTTTTTCCCGAAATTGTTAAATTATCTATTAAGTCACAAACAGTTGCATCTGAATTGTTCAGCTGTTGAGTCAGTTCAGCGAAGAGTTATGTTGATCCCGTTTGACTTGAAACACAATATACTGAAATTGCTCTGAATTCTGTTGTGATGTCTCAACAAGCCTTTTCAGGAATGTCTCTGTTTTCTTTTAGCCCCTATCAGACCAGTATTATCCTCAAATCCCTTAAGTCTGTCTTTTAAGCTCATTGTGGTGAAGATTAGCTTTTAGAGTAAGAAAAAATGTGACCTTAAGAGACTAGTGGAGGACATATACTGTACTTAAAGTATCACTGGATTCTTTCCAGGGAGATTTGTATGAATCTGCTCAGTGTTCTTGCTCAGAGTTATTTTTGAGATAAACTAAATATCTTAAACACAGTAATCACAATATACCATGTAAATGTGGCATGGACAAACTATCCAAGTCCACAATGAATAGAAAAGGCATCTTGTTGCTCCAGTGTCAGCCAGACGATGTACGATTTTATACATTTGAATATACTGCACGTTTATCCTGTTCTAATAAATGCCAATGAATATGAAGACACTCATTGACAGCTACTGTACACACTGTAATCAGTGTACTGGCAGCATTGTGAGATAGAAAGGGGAAAAACTATTATAATTTTATTACAGAAATTCACATTTTTACAAAATATGCAGTCAGTCTTACTTTGTTTCCTGTTTTTCAGGAGGCTGTGGTTCAGTATGAGCAGTATGAACAGGAAGTGAAGAACCTCCAGAGACTAATAGAAGAAGCCCATCACATCATTCAGGACCGGCCTGTCTCCACCAATAACATACAAGAGCTTCAGGCTCAAATACATCACCATGAGGTGAGAGGGAACACGCTCTTTGTCATATCATTTGGACGCCCAAGTATTACACTGACGTGTGAATTCTGAACATATCATTCTATAAATATGGGCATTAATAAATTGTTATAGCAATTTTCACT
>JAUBNQ010000016.1:11707228-11719207 GCA_032353495.1 Ctenopoma kingsleyae | reverse complement strand
GAGGTTTTTCTTGTGATCTCTCCTCTTCTTGAGGGTCTCATGTAGCTACATGGATCTCTGTTTCTCAGTGTCCAATATATACATAAGAAAACCCTCTCACACTCAATTACAACCAGAGGAAGTGGTCTCAATCTGTATATTTGTTGTGCAGATGTTTAGATAAATTACCAATACTTAGCCTAATGTTTAAATAGCGCACGAGGCTAACAATGTCTTGGTGGTTGCCTAGTAACATTAAAAAAGATGTGGCAAGCTGCTCCCTTTTTTAAATTATAGGCTACAACAAAAATGGCAGTGTGATGAAAAAACTGCTCTGTCTGATCAGGGTCTCAAACAGCATAAAAAGAGAAGCTGAGGCAGCAGGAAATACTATATTCAGTTATACTTAGAATGATGACATTTATAACTATATATATATATATATACAAAATAAATCATCAGTTTCTCTACAGGCCTAACTGACGCACATTCCTCCTTTATCTGATGTTGCATGTAAATATAATCTGCAGAGATTCCTCTATGATGCAGGTTGGATGGCTAAATGGTTTTCACCTGTGCTTTCTGTTTTACTTTGCTGAGTAAGTGCAGAGAGAGGGTTAACGTAGGAGGGGCGTAAAGGCAAACCAGTCAAATCACCCCGCAGGCAACTCTTTTATTACGCTTTAACTTTCCCTGCCTGGTTCTGGCAGATTGCATCTACTTCCGATATCAGACAGGAACACGTGAAAGCAGCTGTACATATTTTCGTACTACTGTGATCTCTCCGTCACTGCAGAGTAGCTTGGCATAGCAGTGTGTTTATGTCTGAGTCTGATCTCTAAGCTGAGCAGATAGCTGCAACTCCAATGGCCCTGTTCATCACATGACCTGATAATCAGTGCATTGGCCATCTGCGGGACAGAAGGAGGAGGGGGAGCAAAGGAGGAGCTGGCCCCAGTCTGCCGGCTCATACCAGGGCAGTAATTTGACACCATCTCTGTCATTCTTCCTCCATAAACCCTCCCTTAGCTCCCTGCAGCTCTCTTTTGTTGAAAGGATTGGTGGAGGAGGGAAGTGGCAAACAGAGGAAGGGGGGGTTTCAGGCAGTGAGATCACTTCCTGTTTTTCCTAATGCATTTGTGTATGTGTGCACGAGGGAGTGTCTGAGGAATTTTGAACTATTTCTGCGAGGGTCTCTCTCTCTTTCTCTCTCTCTCTCACTCTCAACCAAACATCCTTTCTGTTGGCTTTACCACCAATCTGAGGCACCCGCCTCTGTGCTGCTCTGATTGGCTCAGACACACAGAATACAGAGAGAGAGGCGGGGGTAGGAAGAGAGAGTGAGGTAGTGCTATTCTCTTTCTACGCTTATACACTGTGAAGCCAAAAGTGAGAGATCGAGTAGAGAAGAGAATGTGTCTTCTCCACCTACTCTTCACATACCGGCCCCACATTCAGCGCTGAAGTTAACCACCCGCTTTCTTCTGGAGTATATGTAACCAGGAACTACTATTCTTCCTCTGTGGACTAAACCACACTCTCCTGACCCTGGGGGTGGTGGTTTTTTTCTGTTTGGGGGGGATGTTTTGACAGGAGTTGGCCCAGAAGATCCGTGGCTACCAGGAGCAGATCGCCTCGCTCCACTCTAAGTGTAAGATGCTGACGGTGAAGGCCAAACACGCCACCATGCTGCTGACCGTCAGTGAGGTGGAGGGCCTTTCAGATGGCATGGACGAGCTGAGTGATGAGGAGCTGCCCACTGCCGTGGCAACCACTGCCACCAAGCAGCTTCCAGCACATCCCTCTGTTGTCATGGTGAGTGACAAAGCCTTGTTTTAGACACATTAACAATCATACAGAGACTCACACATACACCTGCAAACATAACGGTATTCCTGTGTGACCCACGTTTGTGTGGGTCAGATCAGTGGTTCTCAAAGTGGAATACCGGGATTCCTAAGGGTCCTTTTGGGATGTATAAAGTTCACTGCATCCATTCCGTGGTCCATAAAAGACAAATATTCCAGGTTTAGAATAGTTATTTTTTCCGGTCCTTCTTTCCTCTCCTTTTCTTCCTTTATGTGTGTCACTGCACAAAAATTACCTCAGCTTTTTTTTTTGTTTTGTTTTTTTAACTCGTCTTCCTTTCAACTCCAGTGTTACTATTTTGGCAGATTCCTCTTGGTTATTACTGCACTTGCACTATGCTGTGCCGCTAGATATTAGCCTGAATCTGTCTTCCTGCTACAATGCTATGTCATCGTCTTGATCATTCATCTTTCTTCAGCGGTGGCACATAAGTAACCACCTCACTACCTTCTCTTCCTCTCTCTTTCGGCGCCTCTCTTTCTGATTCAGATTTCTTTTCCTCCTTGCCCCGTTACTGCTTGTGGTGTGTCTCAGCAGGCGAGGAAACAGGATATTACTGCATGTGTGTGTGTGTTTGTGTTAGCAGAGCGTGGTGGGTTTGTGTGTAAAGCATAAATAGTTTGCTATGACTGCTGATGCTGATGTTATTGTTCAGCATAGTTAGTGCTGACAGTACTGCTCAGTTTCTAACTTATCTAACAGTGCAAAGCCTCTGACTTTCCCACACATGCTGGTTGGTTGCATTGTGTTGCATCATAAAAGCTGAGAAAGGGTTCTTTGAATATAATAAGGTCCCAAGTTAGTCGGCCAAGTTCTGTGTTAACAGCCAAAAAGCAGCCCAGTAGGGCCTGGCTCACATTGCAGCTCTGCCTCTCTGCTGAAGCATGCAGGCACACAGACAGCTGTGTTACGTCTAGGACAGCTGCTGTTGTATTCATTAGTCCCAGAGTCTGTTAGCTATGCTTTGTAAAAGTTTAGGCTTTGAAACTGTTGGGGATTTCCCTAAGACCATTTCCTCTTATAATTAATGTACAGTGTTTTTTTTTACTTTGAATGTATGTATTATGTGTATGCATTAGACTTTCTTTTATCAGTTTGTTTCTAGGTGCTAAAGAGAAATGTTCCTGGTAAATCATAGCTTACCTATGTAAGAAGATATTAAAAGTGTGACATGGATAATGTCTGGATGCCCTTTGTAAGGGACGTTTGTCTATGATGGAAAGGAAATGACTGTGGTTTTGAAACTGCAACTCCACAGTATGCTTTAGTATGTGTGTGGTGTGAACACTTACTTTGTGGACTTACTGTATTTGATTTTTACTTCCGGCTCATGCTCATTCTTTTCCCCTGATGTATTCTGTAAAGCAATACTAGTGCCAGCCTCACTACCAGTGTAATCCAGTGTCCATTTGCAAGCACAGCGCAATGCTACACTGAATTATGTCTCTTTAATGCTGCGCTATGGCAAAAGTGTTGCAGTGTAGGATTTCAGTAGCAGTAATGTGATCTAATGGATCTCTTCTGTGTGTTATTTGATTACTCACTGTCTAATTAATCAGCAATGTGCTTGCCACAGTCTACCTAACCTGCACTACCCCATTAATTTTTATGCTCTCTCCTCTTCCCTCTCTTTATCCTTATCTCTCTGTCTCCTCACTCCTTTTATCTGGGCGTTTTCTGTTCCCTCCCTTTTTCCCCACACCTGCTTTCTTTGATGTGTGGTGTGTATGTGTGGTCAGATGACAGCCGGCCGCTGCCACACACTCCTCTCCCCCGTGACAGAGGAGTCAGGGGAGGAGGGCACCAACAGCGAGGTCTCCTCTCCCCCTGCCTGCCGCTCTCCCTCCCCAGGGGCTAACGCTGATGCTCCTCTTAACCAGGTACTGCAAACCCCACCGTCATAACCTCCAGAGCCCTCCAGCATTTCCAGACCTGGCCACCTCCCTCACTACTGCCTCACTAAAATGCTGTTTTACTTGATACTCCTAAAATCCCCTCTCTAACATTAAAACTTCCACCTGAACCTGTGTTAAGAAGTCATTTAAACAAATATTTTGTCTTGAAATCTTCTATTTAAAACAAGTGAAAATTGTTGTCATTGGAATGAGAATGAGTTTTCTCGTGCAAAACAACATTACCCTATACAAGCTGATCAGGTTTAGTACCATTGTGTTTTTTTGTTTCTTTTCAATATATTGGAAATGTAGGTGTTGCTTTTTTCTCAGATTTTAAGATTTACTGAATATGTGACTAAATGCATTAACAAAGTTATAATGAAGATGGACATGCTGTGTTTGCAACCCCATCCCCTCCCATCACCACTTGCTAATTCCCAGCATCAAACCACAATCTCCTTATCACCCCCACTATTCATGCATGTATGTTTGAAACAGCTGGAGAGCTGCTGTGCTGCCCCTGCTTCCTCTTTTAATCAGCATAACTGTATGTTTGCAGATTTTACTTTGCTGATGATTTATTTTTGACACTTGCTTTATCCCTGAGGTCATACCGTTTGTCATTTTCTAAACTCAGCTAAGTTAAGTAGCTTTGCTGCATAATCTATGACTTAGAATGAAGCAGCAGCGAAACAGCAGCACTTTGTTGCAACAAAGGCACAGTTGCTTTTTAGTTATAAAAAAGTTCTTCTGTCTTGTGATGTGTCTGTCAAAGCAAAGTGTGTCACATCTGGACAGTGGCAGAGCCAGAGTGTCACTGTAGAGTGTCCAAATGAATATCATGGGATCTTATCCAGATGTATGTGAGCTTATGGGTGTCCTGAAGTACTGTAGTTACTATAACTATCAACTCATGAGCATGCAGAATTAATTTCAAAATCAGTTCAAACTAAAACTGTGACTTTCATTTATAAATTTAGACAAGTATGAATGGATGGAAGACATTTTTTCAACTGCCTGCATTAGTTTATTCCTTAAAGTTCTTAATGCATTACTAAAACGTACATCTACAGTATATGTGCAGTACTGTAATGTATGTACATCAGATGTTCACTAAAATGTTCCAGTTGAAATGAAGTGCTGAAATTATGTTTCAAAATACATGGAGATATCAGAACTCGTCCTTAGTGAAGATGAAAAATACTGTGGCAATATAATATAAACAGTACGGTGTATTCTCACTGACACCGTATTGAAATCCACACTGACTGCGTTGTCATGCCACAGGGTCGAGCCGCCTTAAGCCGAGCACCCTTCCAAGAGCTGTACGACCCATCCATGGAGAACAGCGCTGCTAACCTGGATGACCTGCAGAGATCTTGGGAAACGCTCAAGAATGTGGTACGATATATAACTAAGTGAAATCAAATATAAAAACACTACTGAGCTATGTTTCCCTGTAAGCATTACAGTACAGTTTCCTTCAACAAAACAAAAGATAGGACTGACCCAGATAAATAAACAGCTATGCTGATGTTGTTTTATTTTAATTCCTGATTTTCCCATACAAGTCCACTATAATTCCCACCTCATTCTCTGCAGGTGAAGTGTCAATTTCATTATCAAATTTTAAATATCTTTTCATTTATCCTTTCCTACCACAGATCAGTGAAAAGCAGAAGAGTCTATACGAGGCTCTAGAGCGGCAGCAGCATTATCAAGAGTCTCTCCAGTCCATTTCCACTAAAATGGAGTCTATTGAAAGTGCACTCAATGAGGGTCTGGAGCCCAACAAGAGCCCAGAGAGCCAGATGGCTGCACACCAGGTGAGAGAGTAACTCTGGAGAATGTCTCATGACATCCTGGAAGTTGTGTTCATGTCTGTGGGTTAGAGAAAGGGAGAGAGAGAGAGAGACTGAAGGAGTTTGGTGCAGCACAGAAAATATGTGTAAATTGTAAGGAGCCATCTCCTGGGGATAAGACAAAGGTGACCAAAAATGAGCTTGCTCAGGGAAAACAGAGAATGATTAAGGAGTTTGGTATTGCACTAGCTGGTGCAATGGCTGCACAGACTGCATGGCACTGTTCTCAGTTGCTATGCCAACTTCACAGCGATGGCCGCTACAGTCCATTTTTATAAAACAACTGTCAAGCAATTTGAACAAACACTCTTTTACTGCTGTCTCACCATCTTCTGTTCAGTCTCCTCTTTCTCGCTTTCAACAGCTTTGGTCTTACTCTAAACTATCTTTTTTTTTTTCTATTTCACCTGTCACATTTTGTGATTTCTATCTGCCCAGGCTCTGATGGATGAGATCCTAATGCTGCAGGATGAGATTGGTGAATTACAGACATGTTTCTCTGAGGAACTTGCAGACAGTGACGGTGATGATGAGGCTGGTGACCAACTGGCCCTCCAGTCTACCCTTACTGTACTGGGAGAGAGGATGGCCACTATTCGAATGAAGGCTTCAGGGAAACGGCAGCTGCTTGAAGTGGGTGCTCAAAGACAATGTCCAAAAGTTTACTTTCTTATTTACACTATGTTTTAACATAATTTCACCTTTGTTTCTATTATGAATGCAGCTGATTGGTGAACTGCTGCTCAGCATCACTTATTAATACGAATGGAATCTATAATCATGTTGTCATGTTGTCTACTACAGGAGAAACTAAGTGAACAGTTAGAGGAGCAGCGACAGGAACAAGCCCTGCAGCGTTATCACAGTGAGGCAGAGGAACTCGACCACTGGCTGCTCAGCACCCGTGCCACTCTCAGCTCTGCATTTCAGCCCCAAAACGAAGACCTGGACATGGAGGAGCAGCTCATTGACTGTCAGGTGAGGTTGTCATTGGCGATTTGCCCACGATGGATGGCATGCAGGTTATTGTTCTCCTTACACGGGCAGATTTTGTTTACATTTTGTTCAACTGACAGTTAAGGAAAACTCGAATTCCTACTACTGCCCTAGACACTGTGTGCAAGAGTCTGTGTACTATTATTTTATCATGAGGAAGCTATCAAAAGCTAAAGTGAAGTGTCTGGCTGCATCATTGTTCCAGAAATAGTGCCTTTCCTTGGACTCATTCCCTTGGCATTATCTTACTGTTATTATTTCAGTCACGCACAAACTGTTTATCTCAAAAACTAGAATAAGTCTACAAAACTTTAGTTATTTGGAAATGTATCTTTTTTATAATCAAGATATTGAGAGTTTGATTGGGGTCTGGGCCTAGGACATAGTCTGCCCTATCTAAACTTTTTAAAGTCTAGACTATTATAGATTTTATAGTTAATTAAAAAAGAAGGGTGCTTAACCTGAACTCTTTAATACAGTCTCAAAATTGATATTGTTAGTTCTGTTGCTCAGTAAATCAGTGTTTACATGTATGTGTTTGTAGCAGCTGGGACACAGTAAGCTGATTATAGCTCCTGTGGAGCTCAGCTCTAAAGGTTTGGTTTATGTGGATCCTCATCTCCAGGAGGTAGAAACTTTACGAACAAATAGATTATTTCAGTACAGAAAAGGAAACATGTAAAAGGAATATTTCTGGAAAAAAAAAATCAGTTACAGTTACGACTTGGACTGTAAAAGAGCAGTAAAATCTAGGAATGAAAATCAGATTTAACGTAGTTACTGTAAAATATTCTCTTAACTATTTGTCTACTTTAATATGTAAAGAAAATAATTTAAAACTGATCTTAATGTTGAAAAGTGCTGAATCTGCTGTGAGCCAGACTCATTGAACAGCCTGACACTAGTGCAGAAATATTCCCTTCTAAAGATTTTTGAGTAAAACTCAACCTTATAAGAAATCAGAGAATTTCGATTATTACTGAGCAGAGCACAGTAGAGTGTAGCAGGGAGTAGCAGAGCGTAGCAGTACAGGAAGCGAGATGACTGGGCAGAGCAGAGCGGATTGATGTTGAGTCTTATGCTATGTTAAGTTGTATATTATAACTTTTCAGTTATTAAAGTACTTTCCTATGTAAACCTTTCTAGTACACATTGTATTGCCCTAAATGTATTGCAAACTCATAGATACATAAATCATAACAATACTTATCAAAAGCTGGATCCTGGGCCTAAACAGAAGAATAGTCTAAAAGTGAGTCTTTTTGTGAGAGCTATATGAGGCGCTGTGTACTGTTGTGTACTGTGGAAAATTCTCTGTAGAAAATTCCCTCCCCATCTTTGGAAAGTAATTAATAATTAGATCATTAGTGACAGGAACCAGAAAACACAAAGTTACATATATTTTTAGTCTAATACTTGATTTGTTTTTCAAAAGTTCATGTAAAATTTCACCTTTTTTGGCATCTGAAAATGAAATACAAAAAACATCACTCCAATTAGTAATGAGGTGATTAGTAAAAGGTTGCTAAATTTTAAGCCAAAGAAGTTAGCATCCACTAAGTTAAACATCCAATAAAAGCTCCTAATCTGTTTTTACCTTTTTCTTCTTAGTGACTTTCACTAAGAAAAGTGACTTTAGAGTTCTAGACTTCTTAGTCAGTATTATGAAATGAAACAGTTGCTGAAGAGTTTAGAGTTTTAAGATTTTATTATCTACTCTACCTCTTCTCTTTTCAGAACATGCTGTTTGAGATCGAGCAAAAGGTGTCGTATCTTTCCGAGCTGTCCGTACACAGCGAAAGTTTGCTACTGGAGGGCCGGGCTGAGACTAAGGAAGAGGCAGAGCAGCTCACCCTCAAACTGCACTCCCTCAAAGACAGCCTGCTGGAGCTGCAACAAATGCTTCAGGACAAACAGGTCGACATACAGGTGAGATCAGAGGTTGTGGGTGTTTAGTTTCCCAACCATCCATGTTGTGGTGCTCTACTGTCCCATGCTTGCAGTCCTTTGGCCTCTGCTTTTCTTTTCTCCCTGCCACTGTGTCATTTTTGTTGTGCTGTGCTGCATTATGTTGCACTGTTTACAGCATCAATGGTGCTATTGTGCAAATGCTAAAGGTTGTGGCATGCTCCTTCATAAATGTCCACTGTTTTCCACTATAACAATAAAAGCCTGTGTGTCTCACAAAGGGCCCTCAGACACCACACAAAAAGATGCTACCTCATCACATGCTAACGCTAAATGTACTGCGTCAGGTGTGTTTCTGATGATGCAGCATTTTGACCTTGTTTCTTTGCAGTTTATGTCCAATTTGAGAAAGAAACATTGGCCCCTTAACATGCTCTTTTAGTAAATGGTCACTAAATCACTAAATAGTGAATCAATTTGACATAATGGCACAGCCTCAATATGAAAAATATCATGGATTTAATTTAATATTTTTTTCTGGTACAGCAGATATCGTAGCAGGACATGAAGTATACCAGATATACTATATGTTATAAGCTCAGAGATGTTAGGTTCCTTTCTCTGTTCTTCACAAACTCAACAAGCTTTCAGTGTTAAAAGTCCCTCTGTTTTTCTTCCAGGGTTCATTGCAGGAGCAGGAGGACAGTGAGCCAGACTCATCTCTGTCTCAGAGTCCTAATGTCCAGGATTGGCTTTCCCAGGCCCGTTCAACACGCACACAGCAACACCATGACAACCTGCTTCGACAGAGGGTAAGAGAAAACTGAACAATAATAATGCTTTAAATAGTTATGCACCAAACAAGTACTTTCTTGCTAAGTAATAGTTTTTATAGATAAATCCAATGACTGATCAATATTTTCCAGGAGTTACAGGAACAAGTAGCTGAACAGAGAAGGCTGCTCCAGTCAGTGGCAAGTGTTGGGGAAGAGTTACTCAGCCAACAGACCACACCGAATGGGGACAGGTACCTTTTCTAGTTTCTCTCATCTTATTACACTCACGTTTCCCTTCCAAAGAAAAAAAATTACATTGAATTAAATGATGTTGATAAATTAAATGATGTTGATAAAACAACACTTCAGTGACCAGCTTTATGATCTTTTATAACATGTGTTGTTGTGTGTGTGTTCCCCCCCCCACCCCCCACAGTGAGGTGTCTATTCCAGGAGGAGTGTTGCTGGAGACGGAGTCTGTATCTCCTTTGGACCAGCTGAGACAACGCTGGGAAAACTTGAACAGAGATCAGAGCACAAAGCTGCAGCTCTCCCTTAACTCATTGGAACAGGACCAGCTCAGCCCGGTACAGATTCTCTACACTCAAAACAACTAATGTGCAACCATTTAGTTTTTTTATTTTGCTTCATTGTCATACTTTGTTTCACTCTTCTGTGCAGGTCCTCCACTGGTCCCATCTGCCCAGTCCAAGTATGGTGTTCAAAGGTCGATCTGCCAGCCAGGAATCTGGCTCTCCCAGAGCTTTGTTTGAGGCCTGCAGCCAGACTCTGGAAAGAATCGCTCAAGAGGTGACATAACAAAGTTTAATGCTTCTGTTTTTAATGGAAAACAAAGACTTTCTCGCAGCCAGCTTCAACATAGGGAATTAATATTATTTGTTCCTCCTCACAGGCAGCAGGTGGGGACTGTAAGCATTCACTGTCTTCAGGAGTGGCAACTCTCCAACACAACCTGTATGCTGCAGTTTCGGCAGCCTCCTCCTGGTTGGATGCTGCTGAGAATCAGCTGCTCTCTGGTCCGGTGCTGTTGTCTGAGGACACAGAGACACAACTTACAAATTTAGAGGTTAGTAAAAATAAATACACTGACCAGTTTTGTTACACAGATATATAATATATCTGAACACGGGCACTGGATATTGACAGTTCCAGTATGGTTTACTAACACAGGTAGTAAGATACTACAAACCAAAGAAATGTAGGAACATTGCTAAAAGGGATTGGCACAGTCAAACATGACAATTAAAACTCTGACCTCAACTGTTCTGTTCAGAGTCTGAATAAACAGCTGAAGGAGATGACCAGCGAGGTGAACCAGTGCAGAGACCTCTTGGGTGGAGGAGCAGGCCGACTGTGTGGAGGAGATGAGCGAGCTCTGATGGAGGACACGCTGGAGGGCCTGCAAGAGAGGATGGGTCTACTGGACTGTACACTTGAACAGCACTGTGAAAGCATAAAGGACAGACTGCAGGAGCACTCAACCTTTCAGGTACTAAAGCTAGACTGTTGTGTCGACCTTTTTTCTGCCTGCATCACTGATGGAGGGGCAATATTCTTTTACCTTTTAAAACAATTTCCATTGATTTTGGCAGAATGAATTGAGGATGCTGTTCACAGCTCTAAGTGAAAGTAAACATCAGTTGCTGCAAAAGATGGCAGGAAATGCAGACAGACCTGCATCCAAACAAATTGAGGTATGATACCAACCAGAGACAAATAAACAAAAATCTAAAGTACTGAGAAGAGAAGAGAACACCTGACAACAAATCTCCATTGAATATGTTGCTCTTTTGTAGGCATTATCAGAGGTGGAGGACAGTCTAAAGGAATTTGAGCAGAAAGTAACTGAGCTGAAAACCAGGGCAGAAGGGCTCCACTGTGACCAAGTCTCCAACCAGGAACTACTCAAACTACAGGTAATGTCGTGTGGCTCATCTCTTGTTCTTTTACACTATAGCCATAACCAGTAGGGTGCAGTGTGTCGCTAGGATGATAAAACACCTGTACTGTGACACGGTCTGACTGGAGATATTGATGGTTTTGTTTAGGATGCATATGAAGAGTTGATGCTGATGGTCGGCTCCAGGCGTAGCAGCCTGAACCAAGGCTTGTCTCTCAAGTCCCAGTATGAAGCTGCCCTGCATGACCTCCAAAACCTGGTGGACACCGCTCAGGACAAGATGGCTGCCGATCAAAAGATGACAGTGGCCTCTGTCATAGAAGTCCAGATGTTACTGGACAAACACAAAGTAAGGAGGGTGGTGAAAGGTGGCATTTCACTAAAATAAAGTACAATTGCTCATTTAGAGATGAATGGTTTCGTTCTGTTCTAACACTGTCTTTCAAACATGTTACAGGAGTTTTTCCAGGGCCTGGAATGTCATATGATCCTTACCCAGACATTTTACAGTAAAGTGTCTGGTCTGGTGACACAGAGGGAAAGCCAGGCCCTGGAGGAGACCATGGCTCTAGCCCAGAATGTGCTCAAACAGGCCCACAGGAGAGGAGTGGAGTTGGAGGGCACACTGGAGGTGGGTATTAGTCATTAGCAGATGGTAGAAGGTTATAAGGAGCTGTGCCGTTTTGTTTTGTTCAGTAGAAAACACCTTGTAGGAATAGAACAAATAAGACACTTTCTGTTCTCCCTCTGACAGTCATGGAGCAGACTTGTGG
>JAUBNQ010000016.1:11651363-11700443 GCA_032353495.1 Ctenopoma kingsleyae | reverse complement strand
GGATAGTGAACATATTGGACAAAGGATGTTGAGTATGGAGCTGCCAGGCAGGAGGAAAAGAGGAAGACCTCAGAGGACGTTCATGCATGTACTGAAGGAGGACATGCAGACGGTTAGTGTGACAGAGCTGGATTCTAGGGGTATTGTGAAATAGTGGCAGATGATCCTCTTTGGTGACTCCTAAAGAGAGCTGCCGAAAGAAGAAGAAGAAGATAAAGTACCAGCCTTGGGCACACATCTATATATGGATACACTTGCAGACTGTGGACACTGCTCAGTGAGCTGTAATGGTTTGAATGCTGCAAAGTAGATTTTACAGGCTATGATAGTGTTTCACTGACTTGGTCATTTTCTTCTATCTTCCCTTGTTCTCTTTGTGTTAATCTTATTGTCCTCTGTGTTGTTTTATCATGCCTCTTGCTTCAGGTATGCTACTTTGCTGCAGCATTTCTTACCAAATCTTACCCTGTTTACGCTTCACTGGACCATTATTCACACTCTAAAAATAGCTGTAATCTGTGCCCTTTGGAGCAGAACCTCCGTCCTTTGTTACGCAGCTATGTTAATTCTCAACTTCAGCTGTTGGATTTTTGCTGTATCATTGTGTCTCACAATGTTTGAGAGGTTCAGGGCTAAGTCGGCCATCTATGGCATTGTAATTGATGTGGCCTGACTACAGCCTTGGGTAGGTGTGTGCCTGCATGCTTATGTATGTATGTGCATCAGATTCTGATGCGTATTCTACAGCTTACTCTTTAGGAAGAATTCACAGCAGTTTCTCTGAGACTGAGAAGATCTGCAGTCTGTGCATGTGTTCGAGTATGTATATATACAATATGCATGTGTGTGTTTTATGCTCTGACTCCTTGTGTGTGTGTGTGTGTGTAGAACTGGGAGCGATGTGAGAAGGGCATAGATGCGTCACTGGAGAAGCTGAGGGCCTTTAAGAGGAAGCTGTCTGTGCCACTGCCGGATCACCACGAGGAGCTACACTTAGAGCAAATAAGATGCAAGGTGAGGAGAATATAACCTACACACAAACACAAATATTCTAAAAATTTTCTTTGCAGGTTCATTTTTTTGCATCAATAGACACACACTCCTCACTCACATGATACACACAAACACACAGTAATTCTTTCTGTAGCTCTCTGTTCTCTATCTCTACACACTCACACACACACTCACAGGCCCAGACTTGTCCTGCGTCTACCCCTTTAATCTTTCTATGAGGACAAACAAACAAACCAACAGCCAAAACAAAACAAAATAAACATATTTATCTGTCAACTGCTGTCTCGCTGTGTGACCTTGTATGTTTGTCAGTTGTGGTGGTAGTGTGTCTTTTATTGGCATGTGGGAGCAAAACATATGATTTTTAAAAATGCTTGGTATGTTTATTGTTTGGGAATCATTTTTCAAAAAGGAAACCACTATTAATATGGATTCAGTGGAAATGATACCGTGATGCTGCTGGAATAAATGAATAAATGCTTCCAAAGTGTTGATCAAATTTTTGTGTAAAAATTCACATTAGGATTCCTTGCAGTTTGTGTTACTGCTGGACTCTGTATGCAGTCATGTTTCATGCTTGACATGTCCTCAGTTCCTCGGGGAGGAAGGGGGCTGTGAGAGAAGCTGCATGTAGTTAACATCAGCTGAGGAGAGAGAGGGGGTGGGGAAAGAGCAAGAGAGAGAGAGAGAGAGAGGATGCGTGCGCATGTGAGTGAGCGAGAGCAAGAGCGAGAGCATCCCTGCTTGCCGTGAGGGTGTATGTATATACAAGTGTGTGTGTGTGTTTCCTTTTGTGTGTGTTGCATAATGGAGACATTCTCCTGGTCCACAAATGATTACACCGCAGCAAAACCGTCACATTGACGGAGGAGGAGGAGATGCAAGGTTGGATGCCTCTCTTACATTATTCTGCCTTTAACCTTGAATGTTCCTGTTTTATTTTCATTGAATGTAATATTTTACTGTTATTTTCATGCTATTTTCAGAAAACCAAATGCAAATTCTTGCAATTAGAAGGCATCTTCTGTCTTTTTCTGAAATGCATAGCTGTAATATTTATAGTCAGTTTCCTAGTCACTATTTCTGAGGGTGCAGCAGCTGCATTTGAGCTCAGTGGCTTTCCTCTAGTTTTTCCTGCTCTAGTGGGCTGTGGCTCTTTGGAAAATCTGTGTTGACAAGCCAGTCAAGAAAATATCTTTGCATTTAAGGAGATGGGTCACTCTCTGTGTCTTGGACGTCATTTTTTTTCATGTCCTATGGATGCAGGAGTTGGAGAGCAGTGTGGAGGGCTGGACCGATGACCTCACTTCCTTGTTCCTGCTGAGGGACTCCTTGGAGGGCGTGGTCAGTGCAGATGACATCACAGTCCTACAGGAGCGCCTCGAGCTGCTACAGCGCCAGTGGGAGGAGGTCTGCCACCAGGTAAATGCACACAGTATCCAGCACATGTTTTTTTTTACCTGTAGTCCTGTGCACTGTGAATACTCTCATGCATGATTTCAAGCGTCTGGTCCAGTAGTGTAAATGGCTGTTTGGTTAAGATTGAGAGAGAGGATTAGACCCATTAACAGAACTTAAGCATATTCTAGGTTAATTTCAGTCATAACTAAGTTCTTTTTTAGTTTGTGTTTCAGTAAATATATTCTTTCTCCATTTGTGAATAAATTGCAAAATTTCATCATGAATCTTTTTCATGTTTTAACTTATTCTCATCCTTTTGAAGTCCATTGCCTCTTTATTTCTCTCATTCTCACCTTTGCCTCCCCTCAGCTTTCCCTGCGCAGGCAGCAGGTGAGCGAGAAGCTGAATGAGTGGGCCGTGTTCAATGAGAAGAACAAAGAGTTGTGTGAATGGCTCACACAGATGGAGAGCAAGGTCTCTCAGAATGGGGACATCAGCATTGAAGAGATGATTGAAAAGCTGCGCAAGGTGATTTCAGCACATGATCTTAATAAAAAAATTTAAAATAAACCTAAAATACACGTTATTTGCAAGTACTACCTTACCCACATCTGGGGAAAAAAGAAATGTACAAAACATTTAATGGAAAGGAAAGAAAAAAATGAAGCAGACCCAGATCCAATAGGTAGAGAGACCAAAAGAGTCACAGCAACAGAGACACAGATATATAGTTGAACTACCTACACTCAAAACAGGCACAAACTCACAGTAATAGTTAAGACTTAGAGCTTAATGGCTTAGTTGAAACAGATTCTTGCTTTAAACTACCCGTTAAAATAAAATGTTTATAGCTTTTAGAATGCAGATACATGGTATCAAACTTACTGTGCAGTAATTCTAGTGCTCTGGAAATTAAGCTAAACTTGTTCTAATGTGGTGTCATCCTCTGTTTTAACCTTGTTGTTGTTTCTCCACCAGGACTATCAGGAGGAGATAAGTGTAGCTCAGGAAAACAAGCAGCAGCTGCAGGTTATGGGGGAGCGCCTGGCCAGGGCCAGCCAAGACAACAAGGCGGCAGAAATCCAACACAAACTCAGCAAAGTCAGCGAGCGCTGGCAACATTTGTTGGATCTCATCGCTGCCAGGTGGGTGCACAAGACTCTCGAAAACAGGTGGAAAGTGTTATTAGTGATCTAGTGATACTAGAGCTTGTGCAATTTCTGTGAAGATTAAAATGACACATTCAGGCAAACTCCAGAACTATCAAACCAAATATTCACTGTATAGCACTTGTCTAATGGCTCAAACCATTGAGGGTCTTTTTTAAAAAGTTGATAATAGCTCAGATTATGGTTAATATCAGTTAAAAAGATACAAGAACAGATGTTAACTTGGAACGTTCAGACACATCTAGTTTGACTCCTGGTTAATGAAGAAAACTTCAATATGTGAAACTGGATCTGACATATTGTGGTGTTCACCTGCTTTTTGAAAAGCTGTTGTCAGTGGGGCTTCCACTTACTGGAGCTGTCACATTCGTTGGCCTTCCTACAACCTTTAATACACTCGGAACAGATTTGGAATTAGTTTTGTGTTGACTGAGACAGTGACCTTGAAACTGTGTAGATTTTCATGCAGCATACTGTAGGATTCTTTATCATTTCTATGTTTTATTTTAATATGTAAAATATTGAGAGAAAAACTCCCCGTCTTTTTTCTTTTTGTTTGCTGTGAACTGAAAGTGACATGACCCAAACTCTTACTACCTCAGCTGCCCCATCCCCCATCACTTTTCCGGCTGTTGCCCTCTGGGACTTTATAGAAGGAGGGAAGAAAGAGGACAATATCTGACTTCATATAGAGAGCTGTGCTCTCCCTGTCTATAATATCAGTTCATATCCTCAAAACAACAAAGAGGCTCAGTTTGCAGCTGTGAGAAAGATCAGAAAACCTTTAACATTTTGATTTTGTGGAAGAATTTATCAACAGTCTCTGGTGCTTTTATTTTCTGAAGAAGGATCTATTCTTATTTTCTTGAAAACATGTCTTATTGGGAACCATGTCCCTTTGTTGTACCCTGCCCATCGAATATTACTCACATGCATGGAGCCTGCAGCTTCTGCTTCTGCTCACACTCCCTGTGGATGTTTTTTGTGTCTGATATTCCATCACAGGCCAGCTCCACAGCACATGCCTCTGACTGTAAGGCTTTTTTTAGAAACAGCAGCACTTGTCACTCTCAGGCACTCATTCTCTCTCTCTCTCTCTCACACACACACACACACGCCTGTTGGGGTTCTCTTTTTTTTTTACCCTTGGAGAGCAACAGTTGATAAGTCACAGTTGTACCACCCAACAACTACCTGCTGGCCCTGCCCCCACTGCACAGACAGAGTTTAGAGAAAGTTCCACGTGGAGCTCGCAGACGAAAGCAAAGAGTGTTTGGACCAACACTAACGCTTCCTGAGATTACCATTGTTTTGAGATTTCTGCAACCCCATGGTTTTGGATTTAGGGTTGGATAATATGGCAGGATGCTCGAGTGAGGAGGATCTGCCAGACTGCGACTGCGATGTCAACAGGCAGGACAAACTTGAGAATTTGTGTTGAAGCTGTTTTTTAATATTGTAACATGTACAGTCTTAAAAACACCAGATTAATTTCATGCAAAGCAAATTTTTCTCAAGTGCTTTAGATACACTATGTCATGTACCCTCGCTTAAACAGATCTGCTACAGTAGTTTAACTTAATTGAAAAAAAGGCAAATTCTTGCACATCTGTGATGGTGTGTGCCAAATATTATAGAATCAGCATTATATTTAGTATGATTCTACAGCAGCGGAAGATTCAAGATTAAAAAAACTCCCAGGGGGAAACTGTTTAGTGACCGTACAGTAACAGTTTGTCATACACTGTATGGGTACCAAACCAGACTGTGCCTGTTACTGTTTACAGTTGTCCCGTGTATTGACTCTGACACCCTCTCTGACTACATTTCTCTGCCAGGGTGAAAAAGTTGAAGGAGACCCTGGTGGCAGTGCAACAGTTAGATAAAAACATGAGCAGCCTGCGTTCCTGGCTGGCTCACATTGAGACAGAGCTGTCCAGGCCCATCGTCTATGACACCTGTGATGACCAGGAGATTCAGAGGAAACTCAACCAGCAGCAGGTAAGTGGTACCAGAATCTAACAGTCCTAGGCTATAAAAATGCAAAAAAGAAAAGTTTGGTTTCAGGTCAGACAATAACAATAACATCCTAACTTGCACACTTGCGCACACAGACACAAACAAGCACACACATGCTAAGAATTTACATTTCTGTACTAAATAATAGATTAGATTAAATTAGATAAAATTTTATTGTCATTATACAGTACATAGTACAGGTTCTAATACAAAATACAGTTTGACATCTAACCAGTAGTGCAAATAGTATGATAACGTGCAGAGAAGTGCAAAAATTTACAAGGTGCATGGAGTATTGGACAATATATAAGGTGTAGTGGAATATATTTTCCACAGATATGTACATATAAACATGGATTATATACAGTATAAGGAATTATATACAATATAATGAGTCTTGAATATATACATTGTATTGTTGACTAAAAAAAAATTTTAAATGAACATACAGGCACCTATTAGCAGAACAATATGATTCAATGTAAGTTTGTTGAAAATGAGCAGTTCTGAATCACAACAGGGAACTTAATCATGACTCATGCATACATCTCTGACTGTTTGTTTAAAACTGGCCTACAGTAAGTATTAGTTTACTTCCTGCTGCCAAGACGCTGCTCTAAATCTGGACTGAATTCTGAGACCTCACTGACCTCCTTTCTCTCTATAGCTGCAGAGTTTGCTAACACGTGTATTTACTGTAGTTTAGCAGGCCGACAATATTTTCTTTGTGCACTATTTGATGAAGTCATCTACAGCACATAAAGATCTTGCTCTTTATTATAACAGATGAGGATATGGGGCACAAAGCCAGATTTCGTTTAATGTAGAGAAATGCAGAATGCTATATGTAAAACTGTCAAAGAAAAAAATGAAAAGTTGTTTTCATTGGCTTCTAGGAGCTGCAAAGGGACATAGAGAAACACAGCACAGGTGTGGCATCAGTGTTGAACCTGTGTGAAGTTCTGCTCCATGACTGCGACGCCTGCTCGACAGAGACAGAGTGTGACTCCATCCAACAGGCCACCAGAGGGCTGGACAGACGGTGGAGGAACATCTGTGCGATGTCCATGGAGAGGAGGCTCAAGTCAGTGCCTCTTGGATGAATTTAATCTTATACACTATACTGCTCATACAGTATAGTGTAGTGTATAAATATTTTAGTTTTAAGGTTTCAATGATACGATTAATCATGTACTGTATATGATTTTCACGTTAAATTTGTACATTAACTGTTGTACTGTATACACCATACACCATATTCATAAGTCTTCTACCATTATGGCAAGAAACTACTGATTATAATACTATTTACACACCTTTGTGTTGTATGTTGATAATGTAGCCATTAAATTAGTTATTTTTCTGTGGCAGGATTGAGGAAACGTGGAGGTTGTGGCAAAAGTTTCTGGATGATTACTCGAGGTTTGAGGATTGGCTGAAGACTTCAGAAAGAACAGCAGCTCTGCCTAACTCCTCTGGAGTTCTCTATACCGTTGCTAAAGAAGAGCTTAAGAAGTTTGAGGTGTGTTTTATTTCGCCATTATTACTGTGAAGTACGAAACAATTGCAGTTGTACTGTGTGCATGTTTCTTGAATGAATTGGTAGCAAGGAAAATGAGCAAAGAGCCAAATGTGTGTCTTTGTTTTGTAACATTTTTATGTGCATTCTTAGATGTTGTTGGAAGTTTCTTGATATTAACTTTGCTCCATTTGGGCAAAGTAACATTGCTAGACTGAGTCTGTCACTGCAGCTGTAGAGGAAACAGAGAGTGAAAGACAGGAGTGTCATGTTACTGAAACTCGTCTGCGCTGGTCTGTTCAGCTGCTGCAGTCCATCACTGTGCACGTGCACATTCCTGCTAGCTCAATGTCTGGCCTGGGCCATCGTCATCTGCCTCTGCCTGATCAGAAAGTTCATTTTATTTAAACATAACATTTCTCAATATTTCAGAATCATCTGTAATCCTTGTGAAATGTGTTTTCGTATTGCTTCTTTGTAAACAGTGTTGAAACTAAAATGCAACATTGCCTGTATTTCCAAGCAAGTGCGTCCTATGTAGATCATTCTGTTTACATTGCAGGCCTTCCAGCGTCAGGTGCAGGAGTGTCTCACGCAACTGGAGCTGATTAACAAACAGTACCGTCGCCTGGCCCGGGAGAACCGCACAGACTCCTCCTGTCGCCTCAGAGAAATGGTGCATGATGGGAACAAGAGATGGGATAACTTGCAGAAGAGGGTGGCCGCCATCCTACGCAGACTCAAGGTAGCATCACACTGGGTGTTGCTTTAATGGATTTAAGATTTGCAAGTCACTATGCAGTTCAGTGCTTTATGGATTTTCTCTCATTCTATTATTTCGTGTGGCCAAAGGCAGTATTAATAATGTCCCTATATGATATCCAGTAATATCCTATGGCTTCATTTACATTTAAATAGATTACAAACAGGTAAGGTAATTGAATACACAATTAATAAAATGAAGTTGAATGTTTTTCTCACTGTGTTCACTCAGCACTTCATCGGCCAGAGGGAGGAGTTTGAGACGGCACGGGACAGCATTCTAGTGTGGCTGACTGAGATGGACCTCCAGCTCACCAACATAGAACACTTCTCTGAGTGTGATGTACAGGCCAAGATAAAACAACTCAGGGTAAGTGGCTTTGAAATGCTTATTTGCTGCGCTCCAGTGCCAAAACTATTATTTAAACAACTGATATGTTAATCAGCAGGAATAAAATGATTGTTTAGGTCACTTATCCAGTACAGATCGTGTAATCTGTCTGTAATGTGTGTTTTCTCAGGCGTTCCAGCAGGAGATCTGTCTGAACACAGGGAAGATTGAGCTGGTGTTCAGACAGGGTGAAGCTCTGATTGAGAAGAGTGAACCCTTGGATGCAGCCGTTATTGAGGAGGAGCTGGAGGAGCTGCAGCGATACTGCCAGGAGGTTTTTGGACGAGTCGACAGATACTACAAGAAACTCACACGACTGCCTGTGAGTAAAGATGCATTACAACATTCACACTACAGCTGTTCTACTTCATGACCAGTGACATGGTGAAAACCTGTGTTTTCACACTAATAGCTGGTAAAGAGCAGAATACAGAAGTAAGAAGTACAGTAACCATTAAAGCATCTGACTCGTCTTTGTTAGCTGTGTGAATTTTCTCTCTTGCATTACTCTTTTCTGCCTAATATTTTTCTGGCAGCTGGCTGATGATGAGCTGGATGGTTCAGACAGAGAACTGGACATCGAGGACGGTGGAGACCTCTCTGAGCTGCAGTGGGGCGACTCGTCTTTGCCCCGGACGTCCAGCCGTCAAGCCTCAGGTACGATGGCCACCAACCGCGCCGACCGCTCAGGACGTGACACCCCGGCCAGCGTGGACTCCATCCCTTTAGAGTGGGACCACGACTACGACCTGAGCAGAGGCCTCGACAGCCCCGCAGGACGAGGACATGGGGAAAGAAGCGGAGAACAAGAAGAGGAGGATGAGTATCTGAGAACAGCTGCTACTGTGCTGTCAGGTTGGTCTGACTTAATGTATGATGCTTGTTTAAAAGATATTCCAATATTTATTGTTGCTGTAACCTTAACTACATAAACATGTTTTGGTAGGTGTTAGATATTATTATTGAATGAGATTCTAGTTTTTTAATAATTAAGAACTATATAATTTGGTACTAGCACTGGGTTAGTAAACTTTTAATAAAATTATTCCATTTAATTGCTTCACCTTCACTTAACCTTCAGAGTCTTTTTGCAAGTGCACAGTGCTGATTACCTTAGTAAATGAGCACAAAAATATTCTATCTTGATGGGGGGAAAAATATTTTGCGTACACTTTCATACAAAATAAGGGCAGAAGAAACATGAATTAAAAACATAACAAATCTAATCAATATAAAGATCCGACATTAGTGGCACAGATATCACATTAACACATGCTCACATTATAAGTAGCATATGTTGTATGTCTCTCTTCCCAGATGTAGTTATTCCAGAGAGCCCAGAGGCCTACATTAAACTGACCGAGAACACACTGAAATCATCCTGTGGTAGGAAAACAGCAGGGAGCATTCCATGAACTAAAACTAAAACTGTCTACTACCACACTAGGAAGAACTGTTATAGTTGCATGTCACCAAAGCATGCATAGATGACACCATTGCATGATGAAGTGTTGCTCACTAAACGCTACTTTCAATCATTATATTTATATTCTTGTTTGATTTTTTTTGTCCTTTTCCATGTCTCCGTTTGACATATAATAATCATGACGTCTTTCTTTCCTTTTGTTTCGTTATTCTGCATTTCAGACTAATGCATGCTATCGCAGCCTCTGACTACATCAAGAGCATGCTAATGAAAACTGTATCGTGGAAAACTTTACCCTTTTCTTGACCACATTGTGCCGTCTATGCAGGTGAACCAGACCAACTGGAGGCTAGTCTGAGACAGCTGGATCAGGCTCTGGATGCAGGAAGATACCATCTTCAGCAGAGAGAAGCCACTGCCAACCACTCCAGCCCCGACATCAACTCCACATACCTGGGATATGTGAGTCTTTGTCATTTTTAATAGCATTTGTGCTCTCTTTAATCAATTAATCATTAAATTCCAGCTAAAACATAAATACTGTTACTTATGAGGTATGTGTGGTTATTTTTTGTTGTTAGTTCAGTGTGGTACACAACTAATACGGTATTTTTCTCAGTTTTGACAAAACCTTGAAGCTGTGCTTCTGGTTTATTTGCATCCAGACATACTATATTGTTCTGTACATCGTTGATACCATTTTATTCAGAAACATTATTTTAAGTGAACAAGCATTTTAAGAAATTTAATCTAAATACATGTGACTCATATTATCTTTACAGATGCGTCTGATGGGAGAGTGTCGAGGCAGTATAGATGCAGTGAAGAGAGCGGAGGGAGAACTGACTGAAGATGAGGATGACGGGCCAGGACTCACCAACCCCACTAGTACTGACACTCAGAGTGCAGGTCAGTTACATGTACACATGAATACAGACCCTCGTCAGTCGTCGTTACTAATTATCTACTTTACATCCTGTGTTAAATGGATCTTTGAAATGTTTTCCTCCAGGTGTGATCGAGCGCTGGGAGCTAATCCAGGCCAATTCCCTGAGTGAAAAGAACAGGCAAAAGCAGAACCTGCAGCAGTGGCTGCAGCTGATCTCAGACCTGCAGACCATGAGGGCCTGGCTGGGTCAGTCTGAGGCTGAACTCAGTCAGCTGAGAGGGCTCTACGTCAGCACAGACATACACACAATCCAGCAGAGAATCAAGAAGCTCAAGGTTTGTGTACTGTGGTATCTGTGTATCTGTTTTACTCCTCATAGTAGAGCAGCTAAAGTTAGACAATTATATTTAAAAACACTGGATCTGTCATAAAACTTTTACATAAATCCCTGCTGAACTGTTTTCTGCAAAATTGAACTGGAAAAACTAAATTTATTTAGTTTATTTGCACCTGGAAGTTATAACCATCAGTTTTGCAGTTCATAGAGAGCTCCTGGTGCATGTTAAGCCTTGTATAAAACCTAGTCTTAACCCCAAAAATGATGTTTGAACTTGTGAGGACCGACCTGTGAGGACCAAATGTCCTCATAGGAATAGTATTTGAACAAAAGAAAGAAATAAAGAAGACATACACACAAGTACGTACTCGCACCTTAACACACAACCAGTTCAGAGCTGCTGCCTTTAACAAGATATAACTATAAGAGGTGTAATCATAGATATCTATAAATACACCACTCACAAGCCTAATAACCTACATCTAAATAGCTCCACACACCTCAGCCTAATCCTGCTGCACTCCATGTGGTGGCACCTCTTATATTCTCAGCTCCCTCTATCTAGTAACACAAGATTAAGTCTTGTCTGGCTTGTGATTCAGTGCCATTATAAATAATTCCTCACCCCGCATGTGTACATGATGAGTATTTTCTACTTTGTGGTATTTTCTACTCAGGAGCTGCAGAAGGGGATGGACGCCCACAAGTCAGAGGTCCTGTCCATCAACCTGAGCAGCGCAGACTTCCTCCAATCACAGCCTGACTCTGAGGAGGCATGGGAGTTGAGGGACGGACTGAAAGAGATGAACTCGCGCTGGGATCGACTCAGTACCTCGCTGGAGGACTGGAGGGAAGAGCTACAGAAGGCGCTGATGCAGTGCCAGGTACTAAAAACACATAATTCAGAAAAATCTAAAAGAAATAGGCATCCATATGTTGGTTCTCTAATTTAGTGATGAAGAAAAATATTTTTAATGTTTCACACAAAATTAAAATAAAATACTATAAATATTATATTAAATGGTATCTATGCCTCCCAGTGTAACTAATTATTTTTAAAAAAGGAACAAAGAAAGAAGTATCCCAGTAAAATCAGTCCAATCTCAAAAAATAAAAATGCATACCTAGTGTCAATTATGCAATCTTTGCTTTCAGGAGTTCCATGAGATGAGCCACGGTCTGCTGCTGTGGCTGGAGAACATCGACCGCAGGAGGAATGAGGTGGTGCCCATCCCTCCCAGAGTGGATCGAGAAACATTACGAGCTCATCACAAGACACTGACAGTATGTATTGCTAACGTCTTGTACAGCAGACATATCTGACGTGGGCTTTCATTGCTGCTATTTGCTCACTTGGTCTTTCTGACTGGGCTGACTTTCTCTGGGCTGGAGGCTCTTATGTCAAGTTTGATTTTCCTTCATGTACTGTAAAAACCAAAAAAAAAATTATATGCTAGAGGGGGAGTTGTAATAGTTTGTGCACCAAAATCAACAGGAATTTTCATGTACTTACACTATACCCATAAAAGCTGAGAATGGATGATACACCTTTATTTATCAAGTCAGAAATGTTCCAGTTTAAAGACCAAGATAGCAGTCAGCAACTCCTTTATTTTCCTGCAGCAAATCAAGTGTGAGCTGCTCGACTCGCAGCAGAGGGTGTCGTCTCTTCAGGAACTCTCGGCTCAGCTGCTGGTCAACACTAAACCTCAGACTCTGCTGTTGCAGTCTCAGACCTCAGAGAAAGTCCAGGCTGAGGGCAGTGAGTGTCTGGAGGCACAGGAGAAGGTTCATGTCATCTGGAACAGGCTGAGGCTGCTCCTGAGGGAGGTCAGCTCCGACCTACAGGGGCTAGAGAGGAGACTGGAGGCCATGGATACACAGCAGGTCAGATGATACACTGATGTAATAACACACGCCTTTCAATCAGTAACAGTTTTATTTAGATCAAAATATTATAGTGACTGTTGTTTCTGTTTAACTTTTAGGATTTCTTACCATTACCTGTTGGCAAATCAGAAATCTGTGGATCAGCTGCCCCTGTGTCAGAGGTGACCGTCCAACCTCGCAAACGATTGGTAATGTTTTCCCTCATAATGTCCAGTAGGGGGTGCTAGCCTCTGTGCTCCATAAGAGACAGGATAATAACATCACTGTGACCCTATCTTCGTATCCCCAAATAGACACCTCCCAGGTTCATATAATGTTATCCCTTTTGCAACTGCTCTGCTAACATACACATGAAAAGATTTGTTGCTGCCCCCCCTCCCTTTTTTGAAATGTTTTTTGCACCATGTTTATCTGCTAAAAATGTACAAGAAAACCTGGCTTTTCATTTCATGTGATAAAACAGTTCTGCAATAGCTTAACGGAGATTCTACTTTAAGATATACATATGAAAAAACAATTTAAATTTCTGCTGTAAATATCATGTAAACATATTTTTACATATATAATTAAGTTTCCTGTAATGTGACTTTTCAGGATTTAGTCTTGAGAAGCCAGATTTCTTGGTTCTGAAAATCGATCACTGTCATGGATTATGTTGCTGCACTTGGGTTGTTGATTCTTCCTCTTGCGATGTTATGGCTGTCCTTATGTCATTTGGTTTTTCTCTCATCTGAGGCTTTGTCTTTATTTGCCCTTGACTGAAACATTTTTTTCTTTCTTTTACCCCTCCCCGCTCATTACGCGGTACAGCCCCGAGCCAAAAGTAGTCAGGCCCACGCAGGACACCCTGAGAGCAGCAAGCGCCACAGGTACCTATGGACTCTAGAAACACAGGAAGACAATGGAACCAAAGCTATGCCCAACTTGAAACTTTGAACTCTCTTAATTTAACTCATGAGAAACTCAATTAATCGCAGCCATGTTTTAATCACTGAATAAAATGAAAATAGGCACTGGCATAAAGATTTAATAGTAGCTTAATCTGATCAATCTTATTTAGTATGTTTAAGAGTTTCCACGGCTTTAACTCCAGGTTCCATGATCCTCCTTTATTCTAGAGATCAGCTCTTAAATGAGTGGGGAATCGCCTACTTCAGGCTGCTCCCTCTCTCCTTTAAATGTTTTATTTCACTGCTTCTCTTTGTCCTGGTGCTTTTTGATTGGCATCATGAAATATTGCCTTTTCATAACCTTTGCTTCTCCTTGCTCAGAGTGACTTTGTAGCACTCTCCTCACCCACTAGATGGCATTATCTGAGCCCTAGCGCAGCTCTTTTCTTCAGCTGTTTTTCTTTCTCGTGTTTCCTTCCTGTTTCACTCTCTTTATAGTTTTAAAGCAGGATATGATGTACCAACTCCTGCAGTTTTTTCCTTCTACCCCAACTCCCAGTCTTTCCTCTGTTTCTTTTCCAGACCTTTTACCTCACCCACCTCTGACTTTCTGTCATTTCTGATTGTGCTTTTTATGATTGCCATTGAAACCCAAGGAGTTTCCCCTGAGCATCCTTTGTATGAATAACATAAAATCACATGCTTATGGGCTACAGAAACTGAAATCCAGCAAAGCAGGAGGGTTATCACATATGTAAACATCGACGTGCACATGTTGTTCATGTGTTCACGGTAAATGTGTAGTAAGATGCAGTAGGACTGCTGTAAATGAAACTGGCTGCAGAGACCGGCTGGAGGAGTTAGCATCAGCGAGGATGCATCGCAGTACGAACATGCTGTTCCTCCCCCCCGAGTCTTGGCTGTAACAGTGGAAATCTCCAGAGAGTCATTTGGCATTTCTCCTGATTCTGTCTGGAATGAGACGTGGCATTGAACTCTTGCACACTCGGCTCTGAAGCCAGAGCTGAGGCATAGCCAACTGTCTACAAATGCTTGTGGTTAAACATCTTTTAGGTGTGTTTGTGCCTGTTTTGAGTGTAGGCAGGTCTACTATATATCTGTGTCTCTGTCTCTTTCTGTGATTCTTTGGTCCCTCCACATGTTGGATCTGGGTATGCTGCATTTTTTTCCTTCCCTTTCGTTAAATGTTTGGTACATTTCCTTTTTCTCCAGATGTGGGTAAAGTAGTACTTGCAAATAACATTTGTTTCAACCCAGTTAACATGTTTTAAAACTACAGATTATTTTTCTTATCAGTGATTCTAAGTTATTTGTCAAGTAATAGTTTGGTTTATGTGTCAAAAAGGGTGTAAAATTCCTCTCTCATAAAGCCCAGAATGACCAACAGAGGTTGTGACTGAAAATTCAAATGATTGATTTTCAAAATAGTTTGTTTCAATTTTAACCCAGTTGATTAATCACTTAATCCTTTCAGCTCTAATCAGGAAAATACACATATTAGGAGGCTTATTGATAAGAGAAAAATATTGAATTTATTTTGTATTAACTTTCTGGTACTTGCATGATCTGCAAACTACATCCCAGGAACTGATCTCAAAAATGTTTTTATCAACTAAAAATAGAAAAAGGCAGAAGGTTATCAAGGGTTTTAACAAAAGTGTTTTGCAAATACTAGTGAACTGAGGTCTGTTCTCTGCTGTGTTTAACTTGTGTTTGTCTTTCGTTTGTCAGCCGGAGCAGATCACCAGGCGTGGCTGGCTGCGTTTCCTCCCATTCTGACCTTCCAGACAGCACGTCCTCATCAACCTCCTCTTCCTCAAAGGGTCAGTCCTTCCTGCTACGGGTCCTCAGGGCTGCGCTCCCTGTTCATCTGCTTCTGCTGCTCCTCATCGGCTTGGCCTGCCTGGTGCCCATGACCGAGGAGGACTACAGCTGCCACCACGCCAACAACTTCGCCCGCTCCTTCCATCCCATGCTGCGCTACACCAACGGGCCTCCACCAATATGAAGAGTAGCTGAATATCTACCTACTGCTTTGCCAAGGACTCCACTGATTCCTATGAATGTTTCTGCTTCACCCCAAGGCCTAAAGCAACAAACGCTTCCCCTGCTGGGGAGCAACGTGTATTATGAAGTGATTCAGAGGTGATTTCTCTGACCAACATTGCACACGCACTCACCTGAAGCCACCTCAGCCCTTTAAGACCTACTCTCCAGACTAAATGAACCTTCATCTGGAGACCCTCCTCTCCCGGTCCAAATATGTCACATTGTTTTAACTTAGGTGTGAATATTATTTTTAAGGTTTCTGAAGAAATTATGAAATCAATGAAAAACAAAGCACTATTTATATACTGTTTGTTGGGAGCCAAAGTCCACCGTGCTTTTTGTCCATGATATTCAGTGCTGCTACTATTTATTTAATGTCCAGTCAGTTGATAGATTGTTAGTATTGATGAAGCTAAGCACCACCTTGAATGTAGGGATATTGTACCCATAAATTTTAGAGTACATTAGTAGTTTGAGTAGCACTCATTCACATTCATACAGGTGAAGAGTTTCTTTCCAAGAGACATTTGAAGAACTACTTTGACAAAATGATCAAAACGGCACAGAAACAAGGACAAGAAGACAGCTTGGTGTTATTTGCTTGACACACAAAGGAACCAGCTTGAACTTGGAAATGAAGTCAACGTATGATGTTAAAGTTAAAATCTGAACTTGGAGCACTGACATGAGCACTGTCGAAGGTACTACACTGAAGCCGTCCAGCCAAGATGGCCGACTTCCTTCCCCAAAAGCCAAGGTTTGTGTTCCCGTTTTTACTTTCAGTATTTAATCAACTGGGGGAAATATGAAGATAAACCCTCTTGTTAGATATTTAACTAATTTGTATATTATTGTTGAAATGCCTTTGAATACAGGCAGTTATTTTTTTATCTTTATTTTTGAGCATGCACTTGAATCCACCGCTTTTAAGAAAGCCAAACAATCACTGGTAGTGTTTCAGTAGATGGCTATACCATGAAAGAGTGTGCTTTGTAATAGCTGCGACTATTCTGTGGTGATGAGACAATGACAATTGAATCTTAAAAAAAAAAAAAAAAAAAAAAAAAAAAAATTAAATATGAAAATTATTATTTATGTATGTACAGTTTGCTAATGACTTCTCTTTGCAAATAAAACATGACATATTTACTTCTGTGTACTGTTGGACTTTTGTTGGAAAACTGGATTTTGGGATTTAAATTCAGGAGAAAAATTATGATTAATAAAACTTTTACAGTTTATCCTCTTATTTTTTTCACAGTAGATAAATGGCAGTCTGGTTTCACTGGATTTACACATGACAGCTCAAGTGGCCAAATCCAATTTTGTCATCATAAAGACCGTTGTTAAACTGTAGTTATAAGCTTCTGGCGTTTTACTGAAATTGTTTTTGCATTTATTCAGCTTATGAATGTAAATATGAAACACTTAATGTTCCCAAAGGGAAGAGATTACCTTTACCTTTTAACTCATTGGCTATTTTTTTAATTTTTAAGAGACGAGTTACAATGTTTAATCAATTGACAGAAAAATAATCACAATAAATTTGTAATTCTTTAAGCAGGATAACAACATCTGCTGCAGTTGCAGCTGGAATGCAAAGCCAATGTTAAGAGGTGGAATATTATATATAGTCATATAAATTCAGTGGAAAGAAGCAATTTAATCTGAGACAGTGTGAGCTCAGAGAGATGAGAACAGGAACAACTGGTTGTACACTGACTGGGGTGAATGAACACAAATGTTTGAGAGCAAATCACGAGTTGAGTATTTCCTGGTTGCGGTGCATCGTCTAAAGTGTTACCGTAATTAAAAATAAACTTATTTGAATATGGGGGTGACATTTTAGAAACCAAATGATTGCACTAATACTTTGTAGCGTACCACAAGAGAACTGATCATGTCCACATCACATATATTTACAATATTAACACATTCCTTCCATTTTAACAGGAATAAGAAATAACCACACATACACCAAATACTAAATTATAATATGTACAATTTTGGAGCTGTGTAAATCTAGCCAAACTTAATAGGAAATCTCAAAATGTGCAAAATTTTAGTAACTGGTTGTTGCTTTGACATGGTTAAAATGGTTAAAAGACTCAAATCTGTGCATGAGATCAGCTTGGAGCCTCATTGCTTCAGACTCTCACTCTCTCTCTCGCAGTCTCTCAGTCAAAAACACACACTAAACTAAAAGATAAATTAAGATAAAACTTTGGTGCAAGTAAGCTTAGAGAACATACCTATTGTACACAAAAAGCTGTGGACAGGGTGAAGTTACCCAACAATAAAGCTTTACTTCCTTCATTATGTGATCAGTGCTCTTGGATTCAATGGTACAGTGTTTAGCAATTCAATTCAAGCGATTAACTAAGAAACGTTCACAGTCACTGTTCATTTTAGAATTTCATCACTGAAATATTTTTACCACAAACATGTCAAGTTTTAAATTGTGTGCGCACATGACACGGTACCTGATGTTCTAGGCGTCGAATATTATTTTCAAATTTGAATATAAAATAATTACATATTTGACCAGTTTTATCATGATGTAGTGTGTAATCATCCTATATATGTAAAAAATAATAACTGATAGCCCCTTAAACTCAAGAGGAAGTGCACTTTGGTTGAAGCAAATAAAAAGAAAAATTAGCTGCTCATCATTTTAAATCATAGCTAAGAGTGTGTCACATTTTAAATCATAGCTAAGACTGTGTCACAATATGTCCTAATGCCTGCTGTTGTGGAGACCATAAGCTGTGCTGTAAAGCTGTTAGAGACTAAGTGAAAATCACAGATATTATGAAAGGCAGCATAGAAGATTAAGTGCATTTAAGCTCAAGACTGTAGTGAACTGGAGCAGTGTAGGAATCATTTCTCCCTAATCAGCTACACAAAAGTGTAGGTTATAAATAATTATTTCATGAAATGAATTCAAATACTGCTATGTATATTTCATTCCTGAACCCCTTCTCTGCTACACATATAATGTGTAAAATTGACTTTGATCTTCACACATTCCTTTCTCATACAATGTGGGTGCAGTCAGAGAGGCACTTTCCGTACTGCAGGACACCTGAACCTGTGGGGGCTTTGTTTGGGCTCTCGTGGCTACCTTGAGGTCCTGAACTGGAGCCAGCTGAAGAGGATCCGCTGCCGTTGCTTGTGGTGGAGGGAGGCTCTCTGTCAGCCTGGGACCAGGGCTGAGTTGATCTGCTGGGGCGGTGGATGTGGTGAGCATCCAGCATCTCTAGCAGTAGGTCGTACAGAGGCACTCTGTTCTTGCACTTCATGCTGTAGAGATGCTCCATGCCTTTGTTGCTGCAGGGAATGTGAACAGATACAAACAAGGATAGAGTGAAAGTGATCAAATAATATACTGTATGAACTTCTTTCCACATCTGTTCAACCTTACGTTTTCATTTAAATAAAGAATATTAGAGAAAAGCTTCAGTAATTTTTACCTCCGTTTTCTATTAGCAATAGGAGATGCAGGAAATATCCTGGCTGTGGATTCGTACTTGTAGCGATACACTGATTGCACATGTCAACCAGGAGTTGAATCAACTTGATTTTGCTAATAAAACTTAGGAGATATTTCTTATCTGATAACAATAGAAAATGGAATATCCAGGTCCACCTACTTGGTTACTCTTGACATTTAAGGCCTAACAGTAGTGGCTCATGGCTCAAGATTGAAATAACTTTATTAATCCCAGAGGTAAATTGCTTTGCCTTGTTACAGCTGCTCTCCGACTCCGTATCTCCAGCAGCGAGAGAGCTAGGAGTTAGCCTACCTAAGGAATGACTGAGAGAGGGATTTAATACACAATTGTTAGGCTGAAAAAAATAAGCTGATGGAAGTTAAGATCAATTAAAAATAAGTAAATGTATTGTAATGATTAATTGATGGTAACTTAGTGGAGTATAGTAGACAAACACAGTCAATAATCTTGCAGTATGCTGGAAGGGCTTAACTGCGTGTTATCAAAGAAAAGTATGTCTGCACTGCTGTTTAACTTTGAAACTTGAGTGAAAAACTTTTGAAATTCAGGGCCTTGTGTGTTGCTTATAGGAACACTGTAGCTATATTAACTGAATATGGCTAGAAACCTAATTAGGCTGAACTCCTCATTTGGTGCCTAGGTCATGCTAGGTGTCATATGAGATCTGTATGAGAAAACATCCCATATTTAAATTACCAGATGCACCAAGAAAACGAACATAAAAAATCTCTTTTAGTGTTTATATGGGCATTGTTGTTTTAGAACCCAATTGAAAAAATGTGAACCTGTACTTTCAGGAATCGCTGGATTATTCAAATGTGTTTTTTAGAGAAACTTACTTACTTTAATAAAAAACTATTTTTAATTTCACCTCATGTGTCTGATGTGGGACAGCAGAAGGAGCAGCTGGGCCTGCCGTCTCAACTGCTGCTGAACCGAGCATCCTGACTGGCTGATATGATGCACGAGAGCGTCTGTGATGGTGTCCAACATGTTCTGCACTGCTACACTGTT
Source organism: Ctenopoma kingsleyae (assembly GCA_032353495.1). Lineage (NCBI taxonomy): Eukaryota > Metazoa > Chordata > Actinopteri > Anabantiformes > Anabantidae > Ctenopoma > Ctenopoma kingsleyae. Next base: position 11,680,137 of record JAUBNQ010000016.1, on the reverse strand, counting down.
GTGTAGTGGCTCCATAGTCCCGGTGCAGAAGGAGAAAGCGCCTGACAGGGGAAAATCAAACTCACTGCACATCCTTTATTTCGTTCTTAAACACAGAGTCTTTAGTGGGTAGTTTTACACCTCACACAAATATTCTCATGTGTTGCGTTAATGCCATATAGTGTTTTAACATACTTAATCACTGTTTATGTGGAAACTAAAATAACATTTACCTTGATGAAAGTATTGCTCACACATTACTCAGTAATCAGTTCATTCGGCTCCAGCAGCCTTGTCAGTAGTGTCATCCCACTGGTATTTCAGTTGACTCAGTTTTCCATATAGAAAATCTCAATTTCCAGGACAAACATAGTCCTCTGAGCTGTCTCATGTTGTCATGGGAACAGTTATTGGTCATATTGATAGTACAGCCCTTTCCAGAACACTCTGTTCACCTAATGTGCCTGAGAGGCATTAAGAGCTACACCTCTGTGGGTGGAGTCCTACACTGTTCAATATTTACTCTTTGAAACAAAAAGGAAAATCTGTGGAAAAAAATGGTATGAATGTCAGCAAAACTGTGTGTGGAATTTAAAAATTAAACTAAAGATTAGGCTAGAGAGCTGTTGTTTTGTTTACTAGAGTGTCTCTGCTGCTCAGTGTTTCCCTTAGTTTCTCTTAATATAATGACTAAAACTGTAAACATAGGCAGACAATGTGAGGCAGCTGCTCACACTCACACAGGTTGCCTCACCAGAGTTGAGCAAGATGATGGCTTTAAGACACACAAATTCCTCAGGTTTGAGTTTGAGCACACGGAAGCGGGAAGCAGTGGCCAACAGCATGTCGAAGATCTCAGCCATGCCCTCGACACAGTTACCTTCACTCCTAGAGAGCAGAATGAGAAAAAAAAAAACTTAACTAGGAATTAGATGTGAGATCTTAGAGCTTGATTTTCAACTATTTTTTAGAGTTTAAGATCATGTAAATCACACAGGACTAACAAACACTGCACTTCACAGAAGCAAACCCGGAGTTTTGGTCTGCAGTGTACTGTCAGAGGAAAAAAGACCTGACTAACTTTATGACCAGGAAACTATTCCAAGAGTTGTCAGGTAAACAACTAAAGGACTGAATCACTGCAGTACTCCAGCATAGTTGAAAAGTAATGGAAAAATTGATAATATCCAGTGGTTGGAGTGCAAGATAAACCTGGACAGCACACGGCCAGGGGAATTTATCAACCCACAGCATTTTAGTCATCATGTCCAGTTGTTAAGGACACTTATACCAGGACCAGGTTTTGGAGATAATACTCTAAAATACACCTTTGAATCAAATTGGACCATCAAGCACATCAGAAGGTAAAAGCTCTGTCTGTCTGCATGTCTCCTTCTTCCCTCTCTCTGTCTCTACCTCTCTTTCATTCTGACACTTTGCTTGGTTGATACTGTGCTTGGCCAGCTTGTTTACTTTGAACACACAGGGAAACGGAGGGAACAGTCTGTGCCTGCAAGCGGAAAACAGCCGTGTCTCACGTCTCCCTGCATCTCCCTTCTCATCCTCCCTATTCGTGATTTATCTCTCTCTCCTTTACGTCCTTCCCTGTCAATACTTCCTTTTCCATCATACTTTGCATTGAGGCTTTGATTAAATCTCTGCCGTGGTTGCCAGCTCTGAATTGTAATGACAAGTGGGTATTTCAGGTTAGAGGCTCTCTTCTCCATGGGGTACATGTAATTAGTCTTTCACTCTGTGGTGGATGTGTTGGGGTGGCAAGGTGTGAAATGGAAAATCTAAAATGTGGATGTATCACTCTTAAGATCCTAGTGACAGTGAGAGGAGGATGGAGAAATAGAAAAAAAAGTAGAAGGTAAGTATTCTTCACTACCTGTCTATTATGAGGTCCTGTGCAAAGATGAGTTTTCCGGGGCAGTGGATAGATCTCCAGATGAGCCCGATCATCAGCACTTCCAGCCATGAGCTCTCTAGCAGCTGCACCTGGTCATGAAGGGACAGCTGCAGAAAACCTAGAAAAAAAAAACACAAAGTGCACAATAATGGACATTTTACAAAATGACCTCTGTGTGATACGCACATACAGTTCATTTAACACTTCTGATCAATGTAAACAGCTGCCTAGAAGCCAAATCGGCTCTTTGACTCTTGCTCAGTTATTTGGCATCCAGACCAAATCCAAACACAGAAAAATATTTGCTGTCCAGCTAGTGTTCTTTTATGAGTGATGATTAAAGTGGTGGGTCTAAACTACAGTTTAGAAATATTACAAAACATTGAAGCCCAAGAGTTCAGTGTTTTCTGTTCACCTTCATCCCACTTACAAAAATAAAAACATGCAAGTCAATGTTTGGCAGGAAACAAAACCATCTGCAATCTCCCTGCTTTCATAAGAAACCTTATCACTGGCACTCAGCTGTATCATACATAATTACAGCAAATTCACTCCCATTGTCCCTTCTGTACCCTGTTAGGACCCTTACAATTAAAGCAGTGTGCCTTTGGGCTTTTAGTGACGCACAAGGTTTTAATACATCAAAATGAGGATTTACTCCTTTGGAGAGCATGTTGTGTGTGCATGCAAAATCATGATGTGTCCTATACTCCATTTAAGCTCTATGGGGTGCCTGCAGATTGGCCAAACAATCCCCTCAAAAGGTGATGACTGTAATTACCATCACTGTAATGGCTTTGCATTTGTGTGTGTGCGCCTATGTGCGTCTCTGCAATAAACCAACAATCAAGCACCACCACCTCTCTCATACAGTACAGTACATCGGTACTGCTTCAGAGCTTCTGAAAATATCTCTTAATTTAGACTAGACATGTGATGTCTTGAACATGTCATGGTGCTCCAGCAGACTTGCCCTTACCTATCTACCTACTTGGCAAATATTTCTGAATATCTCTCCACAGCAACAGGCATCAGCTTACATCAGGCCAAATGTTTCAATAGCTATCTGGGGCTTCAGTGTTCAGCACTATATGAGGCTCCACCTCATATAGTGTAAGAACCGGCTGTACTTTCTGTGTGAGTGTGTTGTGTTTGATTGGCACTCCTATATGGCCTTTGTTTATGTGTTCTTCTTTATAAAAAAAATAAAAAACATTATGATTACTATCACTTATTGCCATGCTAACCTGGAAGCTTCTTGGCCCAAGCAATCATGTGGACCAGCTCCTTGTCAGCCATGTTGGTGAGCAGGCTCATCATAGTGACCTCAGTGTAGGGTCGGTTCTGCTTCTGACGGGAGCTCAACATAGGGGGCTCAGCACCCTGGAGCAGAAGGAGTACCTGGAGAAGCAGCCGATACAAGTCAACCAGTTGGTCCCCTCAACCAGAACAATTTAAGATGTTATGCTTCAAATGGATGTTAAGCGACTACAAACATATCTAAACATCCACTAGCTAAAGTTCCATAAAATTTGATATGAATGTTAATAATTAGGGGGCTAGACTAGGTAATTGCTTGTGTCTTCTCCTTGTAAGTTGCTTTGGATAAAAGCGTCTGCTAGTAAAGTAAGGTAAAGTAAAGTAGACCCCTGGGAGCCACTCAGGCATCCAGACCCATTTTTAGATCCAACTCTGTTCATGCAACTGACCAGATCTGCCCTATAACAAGGTATTTCAAATGCCAATATGTGAACAAAATCATCACCTGGTCAGGAGGCATGCCAGTATCTGAGGATTTTCCTCTTCCTCCCCCAGCACCACTACTGCTGCTGTGTTTCCTCCTGTCCTGAGGAGTTGCTGTTCTGTGATCCAAATCCTTAGGAGCCTTGACTCTGTTGCTACTGCCAGTCCGTCGTTTGCCATGTCGCAAAACACGACTGTGGTCTTTACGCACACCTAGAGGACACAGCAGGAGTTTAATACAAAACTGAAGAAACAAAGGTTAAAAATATCTCTCAATTATGCACATAACATACCCATAAACGTATGTACATATACTTTAATTAGGTATTTCCCTCAAAACCAATCACACGCTAATGCATTTGCATTTGTAGGCTTTGCTTCTTGCCATAAAATCCAACAGTGAACATAAAAAGTTGCCTGAGTTATTCAAAAAGTATGAAAACAAAAATGTGGGTGTGCTAAGCAGCATTTGTACTCCTTAAGAGGAAATCATTTCAAGGTCATGTAAAGTTAGTCTCAAGCTTATCTGCATTCTCCATTCTCAGAATCCTCATATTTATGTCAATCCATCCAAACCAAAAATAACTGCAGAAGAAAAGGAATTCAAAACAGGAGCACTTATGGTATCCCCCACAAGCACTGGTGCCCTTTAAGAGAAAACCCCCACTGTAACTTACAAAAGAAAAGAAATGCTCTCATCAGGGTTCCTCACCCAAAAGAAGGGAAGAGTGTCGCTACACATTGGTATATTGTTTTTTATGTATTAACCATATCGATGGGTTTTTATTTTAAGCAATGCACTTGAGTGCCTAGATTTTACATGCAGCACCCATATACAGTATTTTTAAAATACAGACATGTCTTGGAAAAAATAGAAAATTATTTTCTCTTTTGCTGGAGTATTTCTACCCACCTCCTCTCATCATGCCCACTTCGTAACACTTCCTAAGGCGACAGGCCTGGCAGCTCTTCCTCCGATTCCTGTCTATAGTACACTGATTGGTTGCTGGGCACATATAGTCATTGTGACCTGAAATGGAAGAAAGTCTATTACTTCAAGCCGCCCATGTGTTCAGTTCAGATTTAGGTTATTTAGCAGCCAGGAACACTCCATTCACACTTTCAATGGATCTGAGATGGAGAAAAATAAAAATGTGGCACCTTGTCTTTGTCATTGTTATGGAGACTATTCTTTATGGCCAGTTATACACTGCAAGAGTTTGCATCAGTGTGCCGAAGCATAATATCACAAACATGACAGCCAGTGACAGCAGATGAAGATACACACAGATACAGTTTTACAAAGAGATTGTACATCATATTGTAAAGATGGGAGATTCAATGGTTGATGGTGCCTAAGTGAAAATAATAACAAAAAATAAATTACTGCTTCTATTATTTAGCATCTCTCACACACGACAGGTGGTCATATTTTACCTCATTCTCGTCTCTTATGTGACAGTGATCATGCTTCAGTGAGATAATTTCTTTATAACAATAAGCAGCTAAATCATTGTCCTTTTTACAATGATTTAGCTTTTTTACAAGCTCATTTTGTATTCTAAACTACAACAAAATACTCCACATCCTTAACAAACACAATAACAATTTGAGATACACAACCACAGGTCACAAACTGCAGAGAATAATAAGGTCCAACTAGATACCCTGGATGCTCCTCTTGAAGAAGGCTTTGCAGCCCTCACAGGACCACACCCCATAGTGGTACCCAGAGGCATAGTCACTGCACACGGCACAGAAACGTGTCTCTTTGGCCATCTCAAAACCCCCTGCCCCAGCTGCAGCCCCTGACTCGCCCACAGTGTATGATTCGTCACTGGTGCCACACTGGTCCTCTCTGGATGCTGGCTGTTGACTGGACCTGCCACAGGGCATGGATATCAGCTTAGTTCAATTATTGCACGTATTCACCTGATGATTGAATATTTTTATAAAGATGACAACATTAAAGTAGTAGTAGATGTAGATTAAATAATATTAACAAAATTATCTAGCAATAAAATATAGCATTGTGTAAAAATGTCAGTAGCACTGTAGTTTACAATTAGAGGGGTTATATTTACATAATAACAAAATAACATAAAAATAATAAAGCTTTTCTGAAGTAATTCAGACTGAGTAATTCACCAGGAGCTACAGTATTTACCTGAAAACAAACATCGTAGGTGCTGTGTAATAACCATAAAACACAGCTGAGAAATGCAAAACTTCCAGTTTTCATTTTATTTCATGGTAATATCAAAGAGTGTTGCAAAGACGGACTCTGGAGACACTGCTGGGTCTGGGGTCTGTTGACTGTCACCTAGTTAAGGTGATCACAAAGCCAAAAAAAAAAAATCATCAGCTGTATGTGTGTCTGTGTTGCACACACAAGCTATTTCAATTTATCTTACACAGCATAACAATAAGTATAAAAACTGTTTAGACAGTCTGTAGTATAAATACATGACTCAGTCCCTCTTTAATTTAACTATGAATTAATTGTACACATCTGAATGTAATGAATAACACAAACTATTATAACATCTCCATACCTGGTTAAGAAGTTCACGAAGCACAACACTCATCAACTGTTATTGGAAGCTAACGCTAACTAACCAAGCTAGATGCCCGAGATTTCCTCTAAAACAGGAAACAGTGCATCAAAATAAAAGTGTGGCACTGGACATTTACAGTATACGCTGTAGCAAATCTCCAGTGCGACGCTTTTATTTTGAAGTAGCATTTCCTGTCTTACACGATCGTTTGGGCATTTGATTGACGGAGCCCACAGGTTGGTGAGTTAGCGTTAGCTTACAACGCCAAATATATTAAACGTTTTATATGTATTAATGACAAAGGAGAAATTCTCTGACAAGAATCGTGCAGAGATATAAACCGCAGTAACAATTTTACAACTACAAACGCAGGAAGTGAGAGAGACAACAAATAAGTGTCACGTTGCACTGTCTCTGGGTTAGCTTAAATCTATCGAGCTAATGTCCACATGTCTTGGCTAACAGCTTTTACCTTTTGGACTTTCTTCATGTCCATATGACGTCTGTTTTATTCTTTGAGAGTTTTGTTGAGATTTGACATCCGCATCCTTAGTTTTTTGCTGATATCAAATGTCGGGGAGCAGGCTAATATTCCCCTGTAGAGTTTGTCTTTTTGCTAACTTAAATTTCCAATTTTTACACAAACTGGTTGTCATTATGTTTTCCATGTTTTGTGTTTCTCTGTCAAGGGAGATGAGCCTGATACACACAAGGTTTTGTGCTTCGTGAACCTCTTAACTAGGTATGGAGATGTTATAATGGTAGTTTGCGTTGTTAAGTATATTCAGAGGTGTACAATGAATTCATAGTTAAATTAAACTGGAACTTAGTCATGTATTTATTAGTTATAATAGTTTTTAGATTCATTATTATACTGTGAAAGATACATTGAAATTGATCTCACCTTAACCAGGTGACAGTCAGCCGAACCCAGATATATTACCATGAAATGAACTAGAGACAAGTAGTTTTGCACTTTACAACTGTGTTTAATGGATATTGTACAGAAACTACTATGTATGTTTCCATAAAGTTACTGTAACTCTTGGTGTTGGTTCAGTTTGATATTACCATGAAATAAAATTTTGCATTTCTCAGCTCTGTTTCATGGTTATTACACAGCCTCTACCATGTTTGTTTCCAGGTAAATACAATAGTTCCTGGTGTTTCAGTTCTACATTAATAAATCCATTTCTCATACCAACCTATTACCTGCTATTACTTGAAAATTACCATCTTTACTTCCTCAAAGTTGTATTACTTACCTATACATACCCAGTTACTTCGTTATTATGTAAATATTACCAAACCATTACTCATTGTCTTACCTGGTTATTACCATGTATTACCCCACCTATTACCCTACAATCACTTTGGTTTTACTCCACTATTACCATGCTATTTCCAAAATATTACCCCACTATTACCCTACTATGTCTTCTCAGAAAAGGTTAGTCAGTCTGCCTAAATACAAGATTTTACAACAATTAAAATTTCTTTTAATGTCTCTTTAATGAGACAGTAGCTGGGACAAGAGCAGAGGACTATTTTCCACCAGGAAACAATCTGTACTTCTGTTGTTCTTACGTATTGTTCCTTTCTCAAGGTCCTTGACAAAGTCCTTAATCTCTGGAATTAGAAACCAGGGAAAGGGCTGATCCTTTATATAAAGATAATGGCAATGTTTTGTATAAAGCAAAAGATTAAAAAAACAATCTGGTTATATAACTATGTTTTGTTAGTAACTACATTTTGAGGACTTAATAGAATGTCAGTTGCACCAATATTTGCCACTTAATAGAAAATACAAGGCAGTAGACCAAATACTTTTTAGAAATAAATAAAAATATTAAATGAATAATACATATATGTATTCTCTTATTAAAAAACAATGAAAAAGCTAAAGGTGCTTCACTGAAAAACATCTCAGAATGGTCTACCTATGTTTTGACTGCACTGCTCATATCAGTTACACAATCACCAAACCACAACACAAACAAAACTGACCCATCACAATCAATCACTGGAGGTGGCTTCTGTAACATATTACTTATCCTCCAGTGAGATAAATTACTAAATTTAGAAGTAACCTCTACAAATACACCACTTAACTTAGTGGAAAAATTAGTGAGTCATGCCTTATAATTCACTCAACTAACCTAAACTTTTTATGTGCTTTCTCTAAGTACATAACACACTTTTACTCACTCTGGTGGGAAGGAAAATTAGTATTTGCTCACCTGTAGATAGGTGTTGCGGTGGTCTCCAGATAGTGTTGACTGGGCGGGTGCATAAAGGGGCTGAGTCGAGTGCTGGAGGGCACAAACACAAGAGGACTGGTAGACCCACTGCCTAGGGACTGAAGACTGCCATCAGATGGTGGTCCGTGGGTGTCCAGAGGAGCAGAGTAGTAGCCAGTAGTGGAGTGGCTGTAGAGAGGAGTCGGGGCAGGGGTAGGGGCATAGTCATACGTCCCTTCCAGGAAGTCCACATTGGCTACCCTTCCAGACCCCCGGTTTTCTTCAGGGTACATGTCATTGAGGGGGGCATGCAGCGGAGGTGAGAGACGTGGTGGGGAGAGGGTCTCCAGTTCTGTGAAGGCTGAGCTGATCCTGGATCTGAGTACTGGTCTGCAAGGCTGCCTGAGCAACATCACAGCACAACAGCACTGATAAGCAACATGATTTAGACTTGCTCTCGCATTTGCTGGGAGGGGAAGTGCAGACAAGTACTGTTCTCCCTCTCTCTTTACGCTTTCCTCGCTCTCCGTCTCTCTTTTATGTTTTCCAATAAAGCCTGTGAGACAACTTTGAGGGTTCACTATTCTTCTAGTCCCTTACCCCTATCAGCCTACAAAGCTCCTAAAAAAAGGCATCCAAATAGTCTCCTCCCAACCTCCTTCCGATTTTTTGTCACCAGAGCTTTCTCTCTTTTCCTAATTCATCTTTACTAGCATGTACGAGGGAGAAAGACAGATAACAGTCATTCCCAAACAATATCCCCATGCTCTCTCAAAACACTTTAAATTGTTCTCTACCCACTTCACCTCTGTCTTGCCTTGAAAAGCTTTTAGTGATTGTAGCTGATATCTATAGAAAAATGTTGTGAACTCAATGTAAACCTCTTCTAATCAGTCATTTAGCTGTTTCTCAGCACACTGCCAGAATAATGTACATGTACAACAAATCTATATGTAACCAAAGTAGAGACTGTTAAACATTGCAGTGAATGAAATCACTGTGGAAATAAACACTAGGAGAATGATTTTAAACAATGAGGGCAAAAAGAAAGTCTAATTCTACCATGACACATACTCACCCCTTATACATGAATCCTTATATCTGCTGAGAAGCACTGGGATTCTCTCTCTCTCTCTCTGCTTGACTCATCTCTCTGACTCTCAGACATCTAGCTGGGCTCACTGAACACAATGGTAAGAGTGAAAAGGTTAAAAAAAAGGATAAACACATTATAGATGCAGCCAAATCGATAACTAGGTGTGTTTAAGTGCCAGGTCACCATAACACAGCAAACATAGCAGGAGGTCAAATCTCATTCTGGCTGCCAACAATTACACAATCAATCCCAAATGAAGGGATTGATGATTATTTTAATTAGGTGTTGCATCTCCTGTATTCCTTCTTTTAATATATATTACAAAGAAACTGACAAATAAATCATCAATCATCAGTCAATCAGGGATGAAAAAAGGCACCAGGCAAGGGCCAGGTCATTTATGTAAATAAAGATGTAAGGGAATTAGTCTTTGATGTTTAAAGCACAGAGGTTCCAGGTTTCTGATTTTCAGGGAACCTTCTTATCCTAGCATGTCAAAAATCCCCACTGTGGAAAAACTAACAATAAATGCAGGATTACTTTCACACATTCATAGCAGGTGTTAAATGGAATCAGTCAAAAAAGGAAAAAAAAAACCCACATGATCTCATCAAGAAATAATAGACATTTAGTGCACACAGATTTCAGATTACAAAGTTTTTCAGATCAAATTATTAAAAATGGGAACGTTTAATTTGAAAGTAATTAATTCCATAAGATAATGTCAGCTGAAACGCACTGAAAGAAACTGATAATCATATGACTACAAGCAACAACCACCACTGAGAAAAAGCTGAACATTTGGCACAGAGCCTTCATTTCCCATTCTCTGTGCAACATCTCTTATGAGTAAACAGCCCAATTTTCAGGACATGTCAGGTCAAGTGGCAAACAAGTAGTCCTTATGATGATATATATTTTTTTTGCATTTCCCCTGGAATAAAATGAAGACATTGTTACAGAAAAAATTGCAAAATGAAGGGTAACAAATGAACCAGCTAAAATCACCAAAGTGGCTCAAGATAGGATGCTTCTTGCAGTAATTGACTTCATTTTCATAACACACCACATTCACAATGCATGTCAGGGCCTAAATGAAGCCATTCGGTTTTCTCAGCTCATCCAGCATTGTAATGCACATTGCGTATTTACAGCAGCAACAAGTAGGTGTTCTAGGTCCAACCCGACCTCAAGTTTTTAAAAGGTCAACAGGCGAAAACAGTTTTAAAACTGTAATGAAAATATCATATTCAAGATATATATTTAAGCTATTTTGGGATTACAGGTCTATAGATGCATTTCCTCAGTTTTAAGTGAAGGGGTTCACAATATGTGATTGCATATCTATGTGAATAAAACTGTTGCTGCACTTGACCTTTGCTGATTGAAACTTAAGTTGTCTGATATACACTCACTGGCTTTTATTAGGTACATCTGTACCACGTGGCTATATTGGATTGCATTACCATTTTTACATAAATGATGGGGCCGAAACATTAGATATACCTTTTAATATAATACACTCGAGTATAATTCCACCACCCACTATAACCTCAATAACAAACATATAGTAAAAATACCACCATTCTCACAGTTTCCACAAAAAGTTAAATATGGACAAGTAGAATTCATGGCAGAGCTGCTGTTGGATTGATTTACACTGAACATGTGCACCTAATAAAGTGTCCAGTGAGTGTATACACATTAGATTAAAAAAAAAAAAGCAAATCAAGTCATTGGAGTTTCTCACGAGAAAATAATCCTGCCAGAGAAAGTTATTATTACCTACAGCTTTCCATTTCCAGAATGAGGGTGGGGGAGAGAAGACCAGTCAATGCAGTGCTTTATTAAACCAAACCCATTAATGAAAGTGACAGAATTTCCCACAGGGGTACTGAGAAGAATCTAGTTAACATCACTGTGAAGTACTGAAATTGACAATGAGGATTTTGGTTACATAACAGTATGCACAAAGATATTTATCCATGAAGATACAGAGGTCTAGAATGAGCACGTCATCACTGTTGTTATTTCATTGCCCAATAAAAGCCAATTCACTTTAAAACTGTGCAAACACTTACCATATGATAATATGCCTTTAGTGATTTTCAATACCTGTCTGCAAGTTTGGATGCATGCATATCAACGATGCTGAAGGAAAACCAAAGCTGAGCTTAAGAAAAATGAAAATACTTCTATTTTACATTTATCACTCTCCTCAATTGCATGCAAGAACTGAAGTACTGTTGCTATAATGACGGATTTATAAAGCCCAACGTATCCTTAATTCCAACCCAGTAAATGGAAACAGCATCTACTTTAACCTGTAAACATTATGACCTAACATACTGTAGACAACACATGAGCTATTTGTAATTAAAAACTTGACAAAGCTGACACTGATTTGCCAATGTAAACAGTTGTGTGCAACTCACGGGGGAACACCTGGATATAAAAGTGCTAACATTTTGGAATGAGATGATACAAATCAGTAGTGAAAATATAGAAATAATATCTCTTGTCATTACTGTATTAAACATGAAGTGCTAAGTGACAAGGACCAAAGCCACCATTTAATAACCTTGTTTAACTTAATTGTCTTGTAGGGTCTTATGGCTTAAAGGTAACTCCTGCTTGTGGTACTTCTTAGTGTAATGTTCTTATGTATCCATGTTTTCCCAGTGGGATCCTGTGGTCAGTTCAGTCCAGTTACAGTTCTGACTTTGGGGTGTAGAACTGAATGACAGCATACTTGCCGCAGATCATCCAGTCTGGATCTTGCGAAGCAAGCTTCTCTCCTTGATCTGGCTGCAGACCGACCTGAACATTGGCTTTGAGAGTTCTCAGGCTGCACAGCGGTGCAGGCCCAAAACCTCGTAGTGCAGTATCAAAGCTCACTGTGTGATCCCAGTATCTGTCTCCAGTAAGCTTCCTGTAATTAAGATCACCTTTAAAGAGCACCAGGTCTGCTCCTTGCAGGGTTGCATACAGGTCTGGAGCATCAGCTGCCATATCAGAGAACTCATGAGGCTGTGTCCAGAAAGGATGATCATGATAGCACCACACACCCTCCTTCAGGTACCTTTGCCACTGCACACCACTCTTAGACATCCACTTGTGATTGGCTGCCAGTGTCTGTCGGATGGTCCACTGAAAATCATTAGCTGTGACATCAGAGACGAACCACGGAAATGATTTGCCGTGAAAATGAATCTCACTTGCCAGGCCAGAGGAAACCAGGAAATCTGCTAAGACCAAGTCAGTAACTAACTCAAAGCCAGCATTGTCTAGTACAATGTGCACTCTGCCTGGGGTGGCACTCTGCCCTGGCTGTCTTGGCCTCTGGGCAGAAAGAAGAGTTGACCATACCATGTTGGAGTCATCCACCAAAATAAAGGGTTGTAGGCTGTTGAGAGATTCTAAGGGACTGGTCTTCTGTGAGTTCTCTCGGCCAGCAGAGATAGACAGATCACATTTGTTTCCCCAAAGAGAAACCTGGGAAAAAATAAATATGAATGCCCAATAATCAGTATATGTATACGCATATCTGTGTAACAATTACATCTGTTTAACATTGTTGTCCAACTTTAAACACACTGGATTCCACATACATAAGCCCTATTTTACCTTAGCGGTGAGGCACTACAGATATTTTACCTCACTACTACTGCCACTGCAGACTCCCATAAGCTACAACAAGTGACTATTTACAAAAACCCAGAGCTAAGTAGCATGACAGATATGTGCAATGTCATGTTATGTCTTGCTTCCATCCCCAACAGGGATTTATGAGTTCAGGATGATATAGAGTTTTAAATACATAAATATATATAGAAAAAAAGATGAATGACATGTTAACTGATACATTCATCAGGTCACTAAATATTTTTTTTCACTTGGCTGCAAAATATTAAAAAGACAGGAAGGATACTAACCAGCAGTAGTTTGGTGAAATGCTCAAACAACTGATTCTTAGGCAGCTCTTCTATGCACTTTTTTACACCTTCCAAGTAGGTACATAAGGCCATCACAGCCTTCTGAGACTCAAAAAAGCTCTGTGTCTTTCCTTCATTAAAGACATCGTAGTCACTGATGGGTGGACTGCAATAAAAGCAGAAATAAATCTCAACTGGAAGAGAACCATATAAATATCATATAAAGCAAGAAATGCTTTATTTTTCTCCCAATGCTTTGCAATAAGGACAACAGAGTATGTGGTCTTATGTAGCAATATGAGGCAATGATGTCACACTTTAGTTACAACACAGTGAAAGAAAAACACACCTTAAAACTGCCATTTCTTTGGAGTGTTTACTAGTAGCATATTAAAAAACTATGCCAATGTCATATAATTCTGCCTCTCTAAACAAGTAGTGAACTAGTGAAATATTTCATGTTGACCTATTGAACAAGGGCAGTAGTAGATCCTATTAAAAACATAAAATACTTCTCACTTCAGCCAGAGCGCTTCCTGTATCTTGCGGTACATATAACACTCCACATAAAGCCATGGAGACTTGAACCAGCTGACAGACTCCTGGTCCCCTTGTAGTATCTGCTGTCTCTGCAGGTACTGGTTCCAACACTCCGTGTCTTGCAGGCTGTCTGTCAGTGCTAGAACTGGCTTATCAGTCTGCAGCTCATTCCTCAGTTTAGACAGCAAAGATATTGTTTGCTTCTCTGCCTGGATACCTTCCTGCATAGAAGTTTAGATGAAACACTAAGAAGAGCACATTTAAGTTTTGAAATGATCCCACATTTTGCATGTATGTAAGAATCAATCAATCCTTACCTCTCCATATTCTTCAAAAAACGTGTTCTTGTTGCGATGTATTGTGTCAATAACTTTAGTCAGGATGGTCGGCAACCTGTCTTTCACAGTAAAGTATGCGAAAGACCTGCAAAGAAACGATACAGCCATTAACGACTCCTTGATACAATAGCAGGTGTGACTTATGCAACAGTAAGCTAGCCAGCTAAATATAAAGTTAGCCCGTGCTTTACAGATATTTCGGTTCTAGAAAAGCTACTTACAAGTATAACTGCGTCCTGTGCACATTAATTTGCTTTAAGTTAACTGAGCCAACGCCATTTAAGTACTCGCATGCCTACGCAGGTTTATTACCAAAATGAAGAATTTGTTAGCTACGAGCTAACGCCACAGCTAGTTTAAACACGACTTAATGTTACGTTGCTGTTTCAATACACTAATGTAGTTACCCACAATATTTGAAATAGTGACAAAGTATCTAACTGAATGAACTGTTAACATTACCCAACCACTTTGGCAGACAGTGGATCAGGAACTCCGGTCACAGTTAGATCAGCCGCCATGATTACAGCAGTGAGAGACAGTTCAAATTCAAACTTTATCGATAAAGTTTCCAGGACAAGGACACAAGTTAGTCTGAGGCTTCAAATCGATATGTAACGTTTATTGTTCTGTAGACATCACCCCAGCAGAGCAGTTGCGTCAAGTTTAACTTCCTCTATATCTGGTAAAATGTATTTTACATTTTTATTTATTTTCTGGTTCCCTAAACTTTGGTTATATTTAGTATACGATGTCGCCGTCCAGTGGTCAAAGAGTGAGCTGCACTGTCGACAAGCTCCGAGTATCATTTCAGTGCGTGAAGTTGTCAATTCAGCGACGCTAAACCGTGCATTCTTTAATTTCTAGATACTGTCTTCTTGGGCCACATGAACGCTTTCGGTCTTAACTGTGTGTCTTTCATGGACTGACTCAGGGTGCCGCTTTACGCGTGATATTCTGCTGTTGCAGCAGCATCCCGAGCATCCCTTGTTGTTCAGGGCAACGGTTGTCATGGAGACGTCGATTCGCCCTATCACAAAAGAACAGAATTTGAACCCCCCAGGCTTTTGGCGGGAAAAGAAGGAGGGGGTAGAGCATGATTTTGGTATGAAAAATCATTCCTCTTCTCAGCTAACCACAAATATACTTAACCAGTGTCCATTAAACAATGTTTTCATACAGTAGCATGTTAATAATTCTATTGAGGCGCAACAAGGATTATTTCCTAATAAAGATGATCCGTAGTACAGTATGTAATTTGCAAAAAGACTGGGTCTGTGTAGATTTTTGTGCTTCTACTCTTTTACCACCAAACCCACGATCTAAATACAAAGTTAAAACTCGGTGTTGCTTCATTGATCAACCTCATCTTGGTGTCGCCTTGTGACATAAGACCATATAGGCAAGAACAAAATGACATAAGGTTTACAATCGGTTTGAGGTTGATGACTGCCTCTTCTCTCCTGATTCTGTTTCTGTTAGACTGGTTGAAATCACATCACTGGAAAGATTCGCATAGGAATTAACACTTGCGGCGGTGTTTTTTTTTTTTTTTGTCCTCTCTCTCAGATCAGTCACTATGGGAACACGACGGGCCGTAGTCAGGATGTGAAGTCCTTGGGAGAGGGAGTCCAGCTGCGTCCACCTCCGGTGTTCATCCACCGCCGGCCACCCATCCCCCCAGCCGGGCCCCAGCGTGGCCGGATCTGTTTTTCTAAACCGAGAGAGGAGTGACTCACCACTCCGGCTTTAAAACAGGCCATGAGCAGTGCGCAGGGCGGCGGTTGACGTTTAAGGCCCTGTTTAAACAGGTGTTTCAGCTCACCACACAGCCGCCTCATGCAGCAGCAGACTTACGGAGTACGTGAGGGACTGGACGTGTTGTAATTGTGCACTGACGCTGGTTTTCCCCGCAATTCTCGCTGTGCTTTATTCGTTTTGTTTGCCTAATGCAGAAGAAAAATCTATTTAGTTGAAATCAGTGTCTGAACAGTCATGTGAAAGTCCAACATGCATCTGTTTTGAATAAGCTGTTCTGAGAAAATGAAAAAATAAAGAGGACATAACCCATAAATGAAGGCAGGAGTGCAAAGCATTGTTCATTAGTTTCTGTAGATTTGTGGACAGGGTAAGGTCTCTGATGTTTGCTGACTTTAGCTAAGGTCCTCAAGCCCTGATTCACAGACATTTCTGCCCCCTCCCACGCCCTCTCCTTTTACACAGACTCTCCACCCATTCTCTCTTCAGCGGCCACAACTTGCTTAGTCTGGCCCAGGACTGTCTGTCCTAAGGCTGAAATGCAATTCTGTAATAACAGTTCTGGAAAAAAATTGGTGTTTACACTGGGACAACATCCACCAACTCACTGACGACAGCATCTGATGATAGAATATTGATGTGACTCCAAAGTGCAGTTGTGAAAAGGAAAACATTTCCTGTGCCAGTGGACAGGCAGTGTGTGGTTTGGATGAAAGCTATTTCCAAGACCTCCACTTTTTCCATTTACTGGTACTTTTACATATTGTTTTCCCTGTTAAAATATGTGCCATTACCTGCATTCTTAAATTGGTAAAATTAGAATTTGACAAATTAAAGAAATTGTTCATTACTATCTAAGCAGCATATAATCTGACATTGAATATATAATGTTGTGTACTACAGTGGCATGTACAATTACAAACTAATTGTCTGGAACAGTAAATAGGTAAAACCAGTATTCAATATTTTGTGGGATACAGTTCATATGTAGTGTGTGATCTGTGTGGGAACCAAGCACTGCATGTGTGCAACAAAGTAAAAAAGCGTCAACTTTCTAAACAGAAGAGAATGTGTAGTTTTGCTTTTATTTGCACATATAACTCATATCACGCTTCCCCAAACAGGCCTATACAAAAAACTGTGAATCCAAATTGTTCCTAAAAAACATAACAAATTAACAATAGTTTCACATTACATTGGTAACCATAGCTGTGATTGAACGCTGTTATGAATATAGCCTACTGTATAATTCATAATTCACTGATGTTTTCACAAGTAACAAACAAAATTTAAATAACTATATTCCATATGCTATTGTATCTTCATCCTCTTCAGTCCAAAATTAAATATTGTGGAAAATCTTAGTTTTTAAGGTGTTAGAGAAAAACTTAACAGAAACAATTAATTTAAGTATTTATTTTAAAAAAGACCAACATTTATTGTGATATCAAGGATTGTTGAAATGTGTGAGAAAAAAAATTAGAACATTTAAGGGACAAAAGAAAGTATACAATATGTTCTTAGACGACTTCCTTAAAACTTATTTAAAAACTGGAACTGGCTTCACTGCAACTAAAAATGCAAATGTGAGACGTGTGAGTAAAGCCGTATCATTTCGTTATTGCAACGCGCGAGGGTAAGGGACAGCACACACACACACACACACACTTTGGTTTTATGTTTAA
The DNA here is from genome assembly GCA_032353495.1 of Ctenopoma kingsleyae. Classification (NCBI taxonomy): domain Eukaryota; kingdom Metazoa; phylum Chordata; class Actinopteri; order Anabantiformes; family Anabantidae; genus Ctenopoma; species Ctenopoma kingsleyae. The sequence goes on along the minus strand of JAUBNQ010000016.1, from coordinate 11,662,353 downwards.
CGTGTCGTTAACGGCACAGACTGAATGATTAACCAGCACACAGCGAGTCAGCGTAGCTGTTCATGTCCGACCTCACCGGCTGTCAAAAGCTGACTTAGCGGGGGTTGATCTGAGCGGTTACACTGTGCGGGAAATTAACGTTAACTCAACCGCCCCCTTGCTCAACGGATTTTTTACAACGGCTGTTTTTTTTTCCTTTTTTTTTTTTTTTTTTTGGCTGGCTTTTACCCACAGTCATGTGATTGTAACGTAAAACCCCTAACCGGAAAACACCGACGGACGACCCTCTCCGCCGCCAACGAATGCTGCGTTTGCAGGGAACAGTACAAGCTGCTGCGAGCCCAGAGAGGACGGACGAGTCCCCGGTAACAAACAAACAACGGCGACACGGCAAACTCCACGGATTTAAGCGGAGAGCAGGTACGACTGTTTTTTCACTGTTTACTCACCCGTTCACCGTGTACTGGTGGTGTGGGGTTATTGGCTTTTTGTGTACGCTCTGGCTCGCAGTAATTGTCACGGGGAAGTTAAAAGAAGCGCATTCGTGACCAGCCCCATCCCCCTGCGTCTCTCTCGCGCGCATGTGTGCGCACGCGTGCGTATGTGTGTGTGTGGTGGGCGCGTGCATGTCCGTTTTCTCGCGCTAGCAGTAGCAACCGACAGAGATCCGAGGCAGGAGTCGGTCCAGGCGCGCTTGTTTCCTGTGCTTCCCCCCCGTAGAAGGCTTTATGTGCTCCACATGTTATTTTCTAAACTGTTTTATATGCCTGTAGCGTGCTGACGTTCCTCGCACTCTTCCCCACAAGCGGTTTTAACGGCGTATTTTCGAGTAACAGAAAATAATACTACGGAAGTTACTGTTCCACGTGTCTACATCACATCAGGGGCGGTGCTTTATTGTTGGAAACAAGTTGATTAGCACGTTTTTGTTGTAGTTTTCTGGTTCATGTTAATTCAAGCCATTGTGGCTACTCAGCAGTTTGAAATTTTTATTTTTGTGTCACGCGAAACATCTGGCTCAGTCCACATGGGTTCGCAAAACTACAGGATTTAGCTAAATATGCATCATCCAGTGAATTAGCAAAACAAAAAGAACAGTTACATTACCAGTACTTACAAAATAGTCCAATAACATTTATGTGAATAGAAAAACAAAACTGCTGCGTGTCTACAGTTTATCTTAATAAAGGGCTATTTTTTCTTGTCTTCCTTCCTTCTCCAAAGCAACATTTAGCTGCTTTAAATATGAACAGACAGCTCAGTATTTGCGCATCATCCATATTCACAAAGTCAATATCTATTGACTTTTTACTGAACAAAGTATCGCACTGTTCAGACCTATTATCTAATATTTTGATAATAGATTAATTAAGTCATTATTTATGAAACAATGGTAATAGTTCTGTCACTTGAGATTCTTATTTATAAACATAGTTTAAAATATGGAACAACAGGCTTTGAGAATGTCTGAGTATTACACTGCAGCCATTTGTTATGTTGTATTTTGCTGTATTGATATCTATTGGGATGATTCACTAAAGCAGATACTGTAGATAAAACTAACAACTCTGCAACAAATAATACTGTTATAATGTTGAATCTCTGTTGAAATTGTTCTACCTATTTTGCTTCTGTTCAGTGTAGAAGAAGTTATAATATGTGGTCTAAGGCTTTAACGAAGGCTGGATTTAGTGCAGTGCTCTTCAGTTGCACAGCATTATTTGTAGCTGGGGATACCTAAGGAATTGGTAACTGATTGTACTGTATCTTGCAGATGTGTGTACCAAGGTTATGATTGGTGGATGTTCTACAGCTTAAGTGCCTGATGTTGCTGAACCCGTCTTGCACAAGATGCAAAAACCTAATCTTTTCCTGGAGTTCTGCAGTGTCATCATCTTTGCACTCTGACCTCTCTGATGAAATATATATGTCTAGAGGAGCTTGCAGTGTGTATTTGTGTCCACTATCCCCGTGAGGGGGGGCACAAATCTACAAAAGTTATATTTATAAATTTACATATTGAAATGCCTTTATTGTCATTGTACACGTACAATGAAATATTGTTTGGAACAATCTAGCAGATGCCCAGAAATTACTTAATGTATAAAAGTATAAAAAATTCAAATAATAAAACATAGAACTATTAGACATAGAAATGATAAATAAGGTCATGGTAGAGGTGGAGTATATACACATTGAATGCAATATATAAAGGTGTAAAATGCATAAGTATTGCGCATAGGTATAGATACATATTTATACACATACATATAAATAAATATACTGTACATACACATATAAATACATATATACATACAAGCAATTTCATGCTGGGTGTTGGTTTTAGTTAACCTATTGCAGGAAAAACATAACCCATATAAGTGAAGGTGCATATACATATAATATTGCTTGATTTCAGTTGTTACCACCAGTGATTAAGTTCAGTGGGCAATTACTTTTTCACAGGCAGGATTGAACAGCTTTTTTCCCTTAATAAATGAAATCATCATTTAAAAACTGCATTTTGTATTTACATCTATTTACTTATCTTCATTTAATGTTAACATTTGTTAAGTGTAACAAATATGCAAAAAAAAAAAAAAATCAGGAAGGGGCAAATACTTTTTCACAACACCGTATGCTGGTAGCAGTCATCATCTTCCATCTTCATACATTTCTTTGCCTGAGTGGTGTGAAAGTGTTGGAGAAAGGAGATCCACCCAGCCCATGGCTTGTTTCCACTCTCCACTGAGAGGGGGTAGAACCAGTTCTGACTTAGGAATGTGTGTCGACACCCAAAACTCAGATCATGTGATGGCCTGAAGCCTCAGCCCTGGAAGCCTCTGCTGACCTTTAGGGTCAGCAGCACTCAGCTCATTGGTCAGCAGAATGCACACAGCTCCATGTCCCTCAAGATTGACTGGAAAGGTTTAGGATCAAGCAGAACCAAGCTCTCAGTCCATAGACAAGCTGATGAGATTGAACTGTGCTTTATTTACTTTTTGTTGTTTTTTCTGGTCTGGTATTGACATTTGGTGGCTAATCATCTATAGCTGTACCACTGTAAGCCCCAAATATCGAAGTGAATGTTTATTAAAGGAAGAGAACCAAATGACAAAATAGGTGTATTTAGTACACTTAACTTTTTATATACCATTGGCACTGTTTTTTTTATTACAAGTTATAGTAGTCCCAGATATCAGTGATTAGGTGGCATTTTTAAGTTGTCAGAAGGATCAATGGTGAAACCTCTCTGCCTGAGTACAAAGGTGGTTTTCAAGCTATTTAGATAGCCGGAACATTTTGGGTATCACTTAAAATATTTGTAAAACAGGATTATTTTCAATGTTTGAATTTAAATTACTGTGTTTTAATTCTTAATAACCATTGCAAAACATGTCTAAATACATAATTACAGTACAATGAACAAATTGTTTTGTTGAGCCAAGCCATTAATTGGCATTTTATGAGCTGTTAGTGATGGACAATTAATCTCCACAATCACAAAATGATTCTTCACTGTTGAGTTAAGTTGGCCTTTACAGGGTTGTTAGATCACCCTTGTCAGGCTGACTCTTTGTGGTAACAATAAACTCTGGTCTCCTTCCAGACAGGAAAGTCACTGCTGCACGTATGTGTGTCTTTGTGCAGGTTGAAGAATGGAGTTGGCCAACCATGGTCTTATCCTGCTGCAGCAGCTTAACGCTCAGAGGGAGTTTGGCTTCCTGTGTGACTGCACTGTGGCTATCGGAGATGTCTTCTTCAAAGCTCACAAAGCCGTACTTGCTGCGTTCTCCAACTACTTCAGAATGCTCTTCATTCACCAGGACAGGTACATGTTGAATGTACTCAAAGTGATATTTTGACATGGTTACATCGAATAATTTACCTACATTTGGATGCCAAAACTTAGCAAAACTCAAGTCAAATTAAACACAGAAGCACTAGACTATTTATAGGGTGATAACCCATCTACATCAACTCATATCTGCATATCTCTGACAGTATGTTATGGGTTCCTCACTGAGGTCACTGAATGCAAACAAATTATTTGTATAGAAATGAGGAGCAGTCACTTTTCTGGTCACGTTTGAAACGTTTCAACCTGTTAATGTTGATAATGTAATAGTTTATAGTGATAATAATAATTTCAAGACCCCACACAGTTTCTCAACTGTAATATTTTTGTATTTCAGTGACTGTGTGCGACTGAAGGCTGCTGACATACAGCCAGATATCTTCAGCTATCTCCTCAACCTGATGTACACAGGCAAGCTTGCACCCCAGCTGATAGACCCTGCACGGCTGGAGCAGGGCGTCAGATTTCTGCATGCCTATCCACTCTTGCAGGAGGCCAGCCAGTCAGTGTATTCACACCCTGAGCACAGCATCAACCTCTCCACCTCCCTCTATGGCATCCAGATCTCTGACCAGCAAGTGGCGCTGTCGGCCAGACTGCCCACTCGACAGCAGCTCACCTCACCCTGTGACATGGAGCAGCTCAGCTCAGAGGTGAAGAGTCCGCCCACACCAGCTGCCACAGCTTCATATACAAATTCCTTACAATCAAAGCTAGCTTCTTCACCCCCAGACATGGAGGCCTCAACCAGCAGCATTAAACCTACAGCTGAGGAGGGGGGAACCGACTTTCTAAGTGCAGATGGTTCCTCAGTGAGTGCCATCCTGCATGTAAAGCCCAGCATCATGAAGAGGAGTTCCTCCTTTAGGAAGCATTATTCCTGTCATCTGTGCAGGAGCCGATTCACACAGAGAAGTCTGCTGAGAGAGCACCTTCTACAGCACACCCAGATTCTTCAGCAGACCCCGACTCAGCCCAGCAATGCGCTCTCACCTGTTGTGACTGGAGAACACAGCATGTTAGAGGTAGAAGGGGCATTTCAAGGAAGCAAGCCAGTGTCAAGCGCCTCGGCTGCTACAGCAGTCGAGATAATCAGTGACAGTGAGCAAACGCCTGTTTCAGGTACCAACTCGGACTCTCCCCGAGCAGAGGTGTCCACATCCAGCTGGGCGGTGGGGGGCTTAAATTCTCAGGCAGACACACCACCCCCATCAGACATTGCGGATATTGACAACCTAGAGAGCGCTGATTTGGATCGGGAAGTGAAACGACGGAAATATGAGTGCTCCACCTGCGGGCGCAAGTTCATTCAGAAAAGCCACTGGCGTGAGCACATGTATATCCACACAGGAAAGCCCTTCAAATGCAGCACTTGTGGCAAGAGCTTCTGCCGAGCGAATCAGGCCGCCCGTCACGTGTGCCTGAACCAGGGTGCCGACACCTACACCATGGTGGACCGTCAGAGCATGGAGCTGTGCACTGCAGGTGACGATAGCAGCCAGATGGAGGCGATGTTCTTGGGCTCGTCAAAACCTTACAAGTGTAACATTTGTGCGACGACCTTCTCCAGTCCTAATGAAGTGATCAAACACCTGTGCTTCACCCAAGGGGGATTAGTGGGGCTGCAGGGAAACATGGGTGCAGCAATGCTCCTCCAGCGTGAAGAGTTTTCCAAAGATGAAGGCTCTGATTTGTCCAACTCTGGCACCCCACTAGAATCCATAAAGACTGAAGAAATCCTCGTAGAGTAGAACCAAAACTGTGTATTTGTCTTGTTTAACGTGTTTATTTTCTAAATTATGGTTCATAGGTAAGCTAAAGGTTGAGTAAGTCAGGGTATATATGGTTCTTGATCTACTTAAACCTTTTTTGTACAGTATTTTGTTTTTTGTTTTTTTAGTATGGCAAAAGTAAAGTAGTAGTTCAAGTCTAAGTTAAATACCATCGAGGAAGAAGTAGTAGCTATTACCTTGTTTCATCTCATCATTTCATAGTTGATGTACATTGGTCTTAGACTCTCACATGTCTGGGCACACCACATTGTGTGTTTTCTTGGGCGCTACTGTTGTGGTGAGGCTGCACAGACTGAGTTTCAGTATAAAAGAGGAAGCTGAGACAGTTCCGGGTGAGACAACATGTACATGTGTGAGATAGCTAGGAGGAGATAGAAGTGCGTACTACTCATGATTCCTTTAGAGATGCGCAGAAGACATATTTCTAAATGGTCATAAATGAGAGACTGATTCTACAGATCAGGTATAAATTATACTTCCAGCTAAAAAGCATACAGTGAATTCAGAGCTGAGACAATCTGTGCCCATTTTGAGTTAATGCCCAACATGCAGGGGAGAACATTTGTCTTCCATTTGTGTTTTGGCTGCGATTTGACTCAGCAGGCTGAATATTTTGTAAAGTGATGTGATATAGTGACACTTCCTGAATCCTTTACTGCAACTACTTAGATTTTTACTGTGTTGTGTTGAGCTAAATAAGTTTATGGTTCCTGCATCATTACACCATATTAAAGCTAATTTGCTTTTCATAACAAGTGTTTGGCCAAAATGTCACAACAAGCAAGAGTGTTCATTGTGTTTACACTCTTGCCACTTCAACTATTTTTTAATTTTTGACTTTTACATTTTATAATTATTTAGTTTCTGACTGAAAAAGCAACACGTTCCATCCAGACACATACCTTAATGGGAGGCTGCCATGTACAATATTGTACATTTAGTGTATTTTATAATTTCTTTGACTCTACTCCTAAAAGCCCTAAAAATTAGTTTAACATGCTTTTTTAAAAATTTTATATACAGTGCTATATTTACAAAGAAATCATTATATTGCAAATGTGTATGTATATTAGTAGCCAAATAGCTCTGAAAATAGAAATACATTGGAACTAGCAAACGTTGAATTGATCTTTAAAATTTTAAAAACACTTTAGATTAAGAACGTTTCTGAATTTTACATCTGTCTTTTAATTTCCAAATGTATTATTTGTTATTTCTAACCTTACTCATGTAGCATACATTGTGCATTTTATTTTTATTTTAATACAAAGTTATTCCAGAGCTGAAAAATAAGTAGTGACAGACATTGAATGACAGTAGTCATTTATTAAAAAGATACTGTGGGAGAATATATGCAGATGAACATAATGAAGTGTAAATGATGCAGCAGTTTAGAGTAGTAGAGACTGACTGCACGGAGGTCAGGTACACTCAGGCAGAGACGTCTAAGCTCACAGGAAGGCTTGACTTTAATAAGAAGCAGCTTGTAAGAAACATAATATAGGGGAATATCTATATACGTACAGTATGTGTCATTCAAACATATAAGGTGCTATTTATTATCAGAGCATTATGGATGGGGCTGACAGGACAGGAATGCTTTCTGTGAACTACTGATGACTGGAAATCTTTACACATGTCCAAGAAATGTGAAGCAAGGGAAGTTATAAGGTGGTTTTAAACATTTGTCATGTTGGTAATTCACCCTCCACTAGTAGAATTTTGAAAATACCAGTGGGCATCTGTTTTGATTTTTGTTATAAATTAAAAAAAAAAAAAGTACGACTTTGAAGAACTTTACGCATAAAATTAATTCTTAATTCTCTTGAGGCTCATCTTAAATTTGTTTCAAGTGGGATTTTAAATTGATGCAATAATCACAATGTTTGGCCAGATGGAGCTACTCAGGTCTACTGAAGGGAAAGCTATCAAATTTGAAAAGTAATGTTTTTACTCATGTTGTTGTGCGGCTGCCATCTGTAAGACCATCTTTGCCATAACTCGATATAACATCTCATTTTAGATGAGCAGAAATGTCTGTGAATTAAATCTTAAGAGTGTTTAGCGCTGACTGATGGAAGGACTCTTGTTTTGATTTGAGGGAATTGAAATGCTGTACTACTGACATTCATTTCTCAGTGCTCAGTTAATATACAAAAATATGCAGAGCTTTGTGAAAAGTTTAAACCCATCCTCAGATCAAGTTGTAATTGTTCTTAAGCCACACCAGTCTTGTAACTTAATGGTTGTGTGTGTATTTGTGTGTTTAAACATCTCAGTATCTCAGGAAGGAGAGAATTCAAACTCATGATGCATAAGTGCACACAATGTTACCCTACTCCCCTATGCCCATCTGACATCTAATGTGATCAATCTGTGATCTCAGGTATGTGAATATTTTTCTGTATAAATAAACTTTTTTTTTCAATGAAGAATAAAAAATAAAATTTTTATTATTGTGGATGAATTTGTTTTCTCTCTGCTTCAACAAAACACCCAGAGCTGTATATTATTTTTTCAATAGTACAACTATTGTACTATACAACTATTTGACATTTAGTATTGTATTATAGTGTGTATAATATTGTACTATACTAGAATGGAATCTTTAAACACTTAAATATTCTTACAACTACATTATAAACATTTTTATTACTGCGATTGTTTATACACTCAGTGGGTGCTAGTAAGCTTTATCTTTGCCAGGAATTAATACATTACACACCAATTTTCTCTAACTTTATTGAATGAAATATAGACAAGTTTCTGTATCCTCACTATGAACAGCTTGGGAAATATAAAAGATAATTGAGACCATGCTACAATAGTATAACATTCTAAATGGCTGCAGGTTATTAGTTAATATTACAACAATATGACTTTAGTACATACAGTAGGTATACAATCTGTACAAATGTTAACAGGTTCACAGTTGTGTTACAAAAAGCAGGGAGGACTGAAGGTGGGCAGGTGCCCTAACTAAATGCTTTACATGATGCAGCAATAGCAAAATTCTTTAGTTCACTCTGTATTTTTGAATAATTTATTTTACATAAAGCAAATATCACAGTTGTGCCACACCCTCTAGCGTAAAGGGAAGTGGTGACCTAACAGTGGTCCATGCTTCCTACCTTTCTGTCATTTGGTCGTAAAGCTTAATGAAATGTGAGTCACCAAATCAAAATTAAAACATTATAGAAACGCTCACAGTTAATTCTAAGGATGTCCAAGTCAGTGTCATGGTGCAACTTCTCTAAACTTGGTAGGTAATCAAGAATTGCCAGTATAACCTGTAGTCACATGTTCAGTTTGGAGGGTATAACTGGACCCCAGGAATGTGTAAAATATTCCTCCACCCTCAAACACCTCCCGCTTTGCCAATAAACTAGCAATTCAGCAACTCAATTTGGCTTTTACATTGAAAGTAAAATGAGCTTTTGTTTTTACTTCTGGTACCATTTTCTCTGTGTCTCTCCTCAATCAAGTGAGTCTACGTCCTCCCTGGTGCCAGTTCAATGAGCCTGGTGTATTATGGTGGGTGAAAAAAAAAAAAAACAGAAGACGTGCATGAGATTGAACAGAGCAAACTCCATCATCATTGTTAAAAGTCACAGCTGAAGTCTAAAATACACCAATGACTGAAGACTAAAGAGTGTAGTACTTGTTGTAGGCAGCAGAGGACGCCAGCATACTGTTTTCATCTATAATCATATAAATATAGCTTAGTAAGTAAGAAGCTAAACCTCAATAAAACTGTGCACACCAATAATACATATGTCACACATTAAGTCATAAAAGATGGCACCTACACACTGTGAACATGATATAGTGTCAAAAAGTGACATAAGGTAAACAGTATACAACAAAACCGAGTATATGCTCTTGGTCAATGTCATTATAATGTTTAGAAAACTATAATCAAAATGTTATTTGTTTTTAAAAAATGTAGTCAATTCCTCTTCAAAAACAAATACTAATAGACCTACAATGAACGGTTCATATTTAAGAACAACTGCTGCAAAAGTCAGAACAGCCATCATTAGAGAGATTATATTCTTATTCCTTTAAATATTTTGTATGGCCAGCTTTATTTTTGACAACTGACCCAACAAAGCCCAATAATAGTTTTCACTTTTTATAGAAATGCTCATTGGAATATTCCTCCCCTGCCAAGCTTCTTGAGGTTGGAAGTCACCATTGCATCCAGTATTTGGGTAAACAGCCTTCATAGTGGCATCTGTAAATGGGACTACACCTTTTGCACTCATGTAGTGCCATATTAGTATGATGTCACCTTCACTGGTGGTTCACAATGGCCACTGCATCTTCTGCTAACAACTGCTGCAACACTGTTTGGCCTTATGTTGTTTTAGTATTGTACTGATGCTCTTGTACGTTACCATGTGGAGTCATAATTGATTAAACACAACACAGGCCAAAAGTGAGAAGGGCCTGCTGTGTTGTTTTACAGCAGCCGTTCATGCCGTTAACCTTGACTGGAAATCATATTTTTGTTGTTTTTGTTTGGAGCCTGTACTTTCAGTGTTGCATGTCTGTTTGTTTTACATCATGTATAACAACGTAAAATTATAAAATTGTTAAAATGTTTTGATTTATTTAATATTTTTGATACTGCACAGGGGTTTACTCAGTTTTGTTGTACACTGTACTGTACATTCTTTGCACATCACTGTTTATCAAACACCTCTGCCATGTGATCAAATGACGGTGTTACAACAGTACTTTATTGTATTATTACATTTAACAATGAGTAACAATATTTTTTCACAGTAAATCAGGCAGTGATAGTTTCTCTTATCTACATGAAGCTTATTAATTATTGTGTTGAGTGAGGAACACATTGTGACAAGAGAATATTGATCCTAAAGACAAACATGGTGCATTTCTGGTGGATATCATATCTGCCCTCTTGTTTTCAGTATTATAACTTACTGTCATTGGAATCATACTTGTACCATGGTTTAGTTTTAATTGCTACAGATTCTTGAAATAATCTTCGAATTTGACAGTTAAAACTGTGATACACAAGGCACATTGCTCTTGTAGTCCACATACATTTTGGTCTCACTTTAGTTGTTTCTCTGCATCACACAGAATACTTAGTGTATCACAGCTTTTAGGTGGGAATTTTAAAAATATGTAACAATGTCTATACAATAACAAAAAAGGGCAAAAAATGAAAAAATAAAGACTTAAGAATGAATGAAAGAATATTCAAGATATAAATAAAATATACAAGATAATGATCCTCCATCTCTCCACCTTTTGATACCATCTCACTATACACACACACACACACACACACACACACACACAC